>VWYH01011071.1:42340-102340 GCA_013399365.1 Pampusana beccarii | reverse complement strand
ATTTTAGGTTATATCTTTTGGTAACACTGGGGCAAAATTCAGTTACCTCCTCTTACTATCTTTGATAGACTGATGGGTGAACAATGGGAGCCTTTGAATGCTCCCTTGTAATTTAAATGATGTGTTTGATATTTCTAAATCATTTATGTAACTCTAGTTTTACTAACATGAATTTTCTTGAAAATAAACTTGTAGTTGCCTGGTAAGTATTTATGGAGACAAGTTTTTAAATTTGCACATGGAAGTAATCACATCAGAAGCACCTACACACTCACCTAATCAGAGAACAAAATCAGTGCAGTGCAACTGGTTAAACCGATCATAGGTACACAACACAGTATGAAAAGTGAATATTCACAGACTAATCATATTCAGCCAGGTAACTCTTCAAAAGCTCTACCGACGTGATCTCAGATAACTGTTTATTTAATAATTCAGGGAAAACTATGACCTGTTAGTGGATGGTCTGTGACCAGTACAAGAAATAAAATTCAGCTGATCTATATAGCCCTGCTTTTCAGGAGCAGGACATAAGTCTCAAAAAACATAGCATGGCCCTGTCGCTAGAGAGAGACAACTTGGAGAGAACATAATGAATGGAGAAGATATTTGGTTTATGCCTTTAGTTTGTTTCTTCTTGACATTTAAAGAAGTCTTGAGACACGTTTTACTTTTTTAAAAATGTGTTCTTCTCCTTTCTCGATTTAGAGATCCAGGTCTTATCTGACACAAAATACAGTAAGAACCAGTGAAAGAATAAATCCACAAAATGGGAAGGAGTGGAAGTTTAACAATTTACAGACATTGGAGGCTGTATTTTTTTAATCTGTTTACTGTTTGCACTTGCTCACATTTAACTTCAGTGACATATTACAGCACGGCAAAGTTTATTTGGTGCTACCCTTCTGGTTAACATGGTTAACATCCAAGGCCTCGCAATAGTAAACAGACCCTTGCTAGACACAGGCTCCAAAACAAGACATCCAGTAATGGCAGAAAAAAAACAGTTGTGAGTCTTCCAATAATTCTAAGGAGAAAACAGGAAGAAATGTTTTCTGTATACCTAAAGAGAAAGGAAAAAGGAGAAATGTGGGAGGACAAACGTGATACAATCACTATAGATTGCTCCGCATAACTCTGTTATCTCAGCTGCTGTTTGACACCCAGAGTGTTGCGGAAGTCCATAATTAAAATTACTTCTTTAGGAAGTCTGCCTCACTGATTCTGCATACACACATATATCAGCTAATTAGATTTCTATTTCACATACATTGTGCCAGAAGTTTTTTAGCTTTATGATTTATGGCCACAGACAGGGAGTTTGGGTTCATACAAGATGACTCACACCAGACCAGGGCACTAAGTAGCTTAAAATAAAAAACAGAAAGGGGAGGGCTCCTAAAATACTAAAAGGACCTAGTTTTAAAGCTCCTGTGCTGCTGCCCTATGTTTATTTATGCTCCTGACTTGTCCATTCCTGTGTCAGTGTGTTCCATCTCATTGAGTTTTTATTAAGTCCTAGCATTTTTCTCTGAGAAACACAGAAATTTTCTTCATCACATGGGCCTTGCTGCTGGTCTTATCAAGTGCCACCAGTAGCAGATGCCAAGGTCAGTGTTTTCTCTATCAGCCTGAGGGGAAATACCACATTTAATTTCATTTTTAGTTCCATGTATCTCATACCAATTTGAAATATTATTTGAAATGTTATTGATATGGTTTAAATTGGTTTTTTTCACTAATCTACCATCTGAAGTCCATGTTTGTAAAAGTTTACAGACAGCATCTTGAAAGCAATGAAAGTGGTATGCTTAGATCCCTTTTTACCTGTTCTTTCCAAAGCAAGTATTCACTACCTGCACAAGTTGTGCCATGCACCATTAGCCTACTTTTTTCAACATAATACTGTTGATTCCTGTTCTGATATAACCAATCATTCATTGTATGTGTTCACCAGTAGACCTAGGATGATATAGTGGTCTGGTGAGGGCTTCTTCACATGGCAGGCTGAAAAACAGAGACATTAAAACTAGAAAGTTGAGGGTCTTGGAGGTAGCATCAGATTGTTACCTGGTATTGATGCAGGATGGAGTACCAGAATAAGAACCTCTCATATGCTCCCTCTAGTCTTGGAAAAGTGTGTTGTTTGATGAGGCTTTTATTTCACCTTTTCCTTAAGTGGGAAGCTGAATGCAGAGCCAACGGTGCTCTTCATGCTACTTTTACAAGTCCCTTGAAGTTGTTAGTCTTTTGACTCATCCTCTTGCTTCTCTTGTGCCAAGCATACAAGTTTCAGTGACAGCTTAATCTCAACCAGTGGTGCATTTTCATCACTCCAGTGAGATCAACAAAGCGCAGTGAGAGAAGATCTTACTGTAGGAGAAGGTGGTGGTTAGTTATCCTGCGGTTAATGCAGATAACTGGTAGTCAGTACACATGGGCTCCTCACATACAACTTGTCCTTGCTTTCCTTTTGGATGTTATCCACGGTAAAAGAGGAAGCCAATCGAGCATCCACTTTAGGACTCACACTGGGATGTGTGGGAAGAAAGCGCTACCTGAGGACAGGGTGTTATTCGCAAATAAAGTTGGGGGGGGGGGGGGGAGAAGGAAGCATGAAAAGTACAGAAAATGTTACTCCATGGTTTTCCTCTATAATAAAGCTCCCTGGAAACAAGACAGTCCTTAGCTTAGTGACCCTTAGCTTAGTCCTTAGTGGTATTAAAAGGAAAAAAGGTTGAAATACTTCATTTGCAATTACAAAACACACTTTTCCACAGCATGGTAGTGCCATGTCCTCATTAAACGAACTACAAGCACCAAACGACACCAGAAGATGTGCAGCTTTGCCCTACTAGATACAATGGCAGAGCAGACTGGTTTATTCCAGAAAAATGAATAAATCTTAGATGTAACTTTAGTAAGCTAAGCTTTACTCTGTAAGAATGCATAAAAAATGTATGTAAAAATTAATCTGGTCCATAAAATCTTTCTGCTGCACTTAGCCTAAGACTACATTTTTAGACACAAGGAAATAAGAAATTGTGATAGTACAGTAGCTTGTGTCCTCATTATACTAAAATAAAATGTTGTTTGGACCACTTGTGTTCCACTAGAGTGCTGTGTGTAAGAAAGTGTTCATGCTGATACAAACAGTCCAACATTGCCTTTCATGAAATTACAGTAGCTGATTTCATCAGTTGCTACACATGGCAGAGAGACATAACTAATTAACAGAGAATTCCCTACGAAAACATAATTCTAAAACATTTTGGCTTCACCTTTCAGCAGATGGACTGGAAGAGATACTACAGGAAAATGAGTCAAGCCAATTGAGTGATGGGGCTCTTTTTTTTTTCCATATCACAGATATTTTTGTCATCATGATAATAAATTTGAATAACATCCAGCACTAATACGTTCAAAATAGTAATCTGATAAAGTTCGGCAGCAGTGTCCACAGTTAAGCCTGATTTTTCAAAAATGCTGAGCATCAAGCAGTTTTCCTTTATTTCCTTCTAGGGTAGGAGCCACACAGAGTGCAAATGAAGGTGGGTGGAGCTGCCACCACTTAGTCGTCTGGAGAAGAAGCCGAGTGAGAGAGTTCATTTTGGCCAATTGATCGTACATCTACACAAACATTTGCAGCCAAAAACTTCAGTGAGGAAAATATTCCTTTGTTCCTGCATCACCTTTTATTTTCTACATTTAATGGACAAAGACAACATATTGCCCAGACATGACGTTGGAAATCAAGAGAAGCTCACTCTAACCCTGTGATGTACGGCTCCAGACAGCGAACCCTGCTATTGCTGGCCCTGATCTGCCTTCCTATGGAAGAAGTCTGCCCTGCTGGGAGGTGGGGAGACATGTGCTCTCCTCAGTCCCCACTCTGCTGGCATGTCGGGGGCTCTACCCCTTTAACAACCACAGAAAGACTCAGAGGAACCTGAGTGGAAAATACAGTCAGGTGCCCTTACTCCCTCTTCCCTTAGAATGCAAAGGTGAACAACCATCTCTCACTTTCTTCTGCATCAAGCAGAGTTATTTTTTGGTGGTTAAGAACAGCAAGATGAGAAATCCCTGGAACTACAGCTGTTTCCCACATGTTGCTACCCACGGTAGTCTGGACAATGGTTAGGTACCAAAGGTGAGGGACACCCATACACATGGTACTTACTCCTCGGGTATGATCAGACAGATTTTTTTTTTTTTTTTAATTTTGTGTTTATTTTATTTGGGATGAGCAAGAGACTGGTAAACACAGCTCCTGGATGGATGCATCCAAAGGGGTGCTTGTGATTTTAAAAACATAATAATTCCACCTTCTGTGAACGGTTCCAAATGACTCCTACATCTTAGAGTGTCTCACATCTTCCTGAGCTTCCTGGCTAATACCTGGTACAGGAACTTTCTTTCTGCAGATACAGATCCTTGTGTTAAAAGCCTGCAACTAGACTGCTGCAACTTGTTGAAGACCTGTCTGTTCCTTCTCCACTTTTGCAGGCTCTTGGCTCTCCTAAATCAGTGTGGGTTGTGGAGTTCCTCCAGATAATCCTCTTTAAGCTCACAAGGCACTTCCAGTTAAGATATCCTATGTAACTCCTGGAGTGCACACAGAGGCTGAGGCTTGTGCAGAGATATGTCCTTCGTCAAGCATTAACAAGATACTTTCAAACAACCTGCTGACAGGCGGCAAGAGGACCCAGAGGCTCTAAACTCTCCCTGAGCCCACCAGGCATTTGCAACATATTCTTAACAAACTTTATTTCAGTTCCACTATCTACAGAATTGACATTAGTGATGTTTATTTCAGGACTGTTAGTAAGAAGTAAAAACTGTTCAGTACTAGTAAACAGCAGGAAGAATAGAGTCCTGGGATCGTAAATATGATGATTACCTGGCAAAATGAGAGGGAAATAACTCACCAAATGAGAACTGGAATTGTTGATAACAATGATATTTTATCCTACTGTGACCCCACACAAAGATATTCTGATGTTAAGCAAGTTTTTTGAAGGCATATTGAATATTTTTCTTTTCTTCCAGCGCAGGAAAGGAAAAGGTAGCTAACACTAGCTAATCCACTAACAACTTCATTAGTGAACAGAATGGCTTAGCTTATCGAATTATTTGGTATACTGCTTCTTATAAAAGTTGTTTACAAACTGCTTATATAGAATCTGCTTATCATAGGTAAGTTTGCTTAGCTTAACTTCTGCAAGCTGTGAAGTTTCACTATTTCTGACTTGTTAAAAAAAAAGGCCTCAGAGTCTTCAACCTAGAAGATGAGAGGAGTTGTGTTCCTGGAGACAAGTAAAGGAACAGAACAGTATCTAAAAGAAGATGAGAAACAGAAGAACATTTTGGTTTGCCAAGAACTTTTTCTCCAGCTGCAGGCACAAAATAGTAACTGAGGGTCAGGACTTTGACAGCCCACTTGGCAAAAATTAGGAGATCAAATCAAGAACAGGGAGACTCAAGACTCTGATTTTGCAATTGGCCCAGAGTGACACGTAGGGGGATGAGGGCTTGGATTGTGGGAGTATAATTTCCCAAGGTTTTTTTTCTCTGAGGGTCCCTCTTCAGGAGGCATACATCTCAGGTTGCTCTATGTTGTACCTCGCAAATAAATTATTTATTTAAGAACTTCTGAAATCCATGCCTGAGGCTCTGCTATGGGAAACTCAGGGAAAAGAAACTTCTTTAACAAAGTAAATGTTGTAAAACTATTTTCAAAGTTTAATATATTTAACCCCGTATTTTTGTCTCAATTTCAACCTGATTCTGAACTACCAGGATTTTAAAAAACACAGTTTTCTGACAGTTACCACGTCAGTCATATTCCCTACAAACAGACAATCTGTCTATAGCTCAAGTTTAACATAATTTCTCACAGCTGGGATGAAATATATCTATGTATGTGGTGGAAGAGATTATTACAAATGTGCTACATGGGCAGTAAAGAGAAAACTCAAGTGAAAACATTGTTATGTATTTTTTCTGATTCAAAGATATGGCATGTCCAGCCTAAATATTTTATATAATATATTGTGGCCAGATTCATCTCTTTGTGTGGTTGCATTGAGCCACTTTGGGCAGCACAGAAGTACAGCAACACATTGGCTCGTCAAATGGAATCTGGACAAATTTTGCAGGATGATGCAAAGTATCTTCTATCTCCACTAGTTTGCTTCATCCCTCACTTCATCAGTTTGTCTGGCTTATTTTACGATTTTCTGTCCTCTTCTGTCCAAATCCCAGCCTCCTTTTGGTTTCTGATACCTTCATCTACCTATCATTGTCTTTTTCTACTGCATATGTTGATTTAATCAGATGAAGTGTGTGCCTACTAAAATAAATACTTGCACACAGTGGTAATTATTTTTCAGTATTTTGTTTTGGTGAAATTTTATCATTCAGCAGATACTGCTGCACAATAGCTTTTTCAGAGAAGCGCAGGAAGACTAGCCCTTGCATACGACTCATTTCCACTGTTTACAATGGAAATGGGGAGATGGAGCTTCCTAGTTTTCTCCAGCAATGGAGAGAAATCATATGAGAAGGCATTGTTTTGAATGATACTGTCTTTCCTAAACTCAGTCATACTAAGACTTATGCATGTCACATAGCATTTTCAAAACAACCACATAACTGGAGGCAACCCCAGGCTCACGGAAAACAATATGAGTTTGTAAAAATTTTGGAAGAGCTTCTAGAGAACAGCTGAGATTTTGGCCATTAATATTGAAAATGTATGCCTATATCTTCAGCTGTGAGCATTATACACAATTTCAGCATATTTTAATGGACAAGGAAAACATCTTTCTGGGTTTCTGTTTAGGAAGAGTATGGACAGAAAGACTTGTGTGGGTACTTATTTTCTTATCGTACCAATTTTTAGTAGTTTTTCTTGGCTTGTTTGCTTATTTGTTTTGCCTTAGTCTTTGTTAAAATTTGAGCATTATGATCACGATATACGGTAGTTATCTGCTAAGCATCTAATCCTGCAAATGTATTTATTACATTCCCTTCTGCACCAGTAGTTCAGTAGTACCTGAGCACACCAAGTGTTTCTATGAGAAATAATATGGAGTTACTAAATAAGTGAACTGTTCAAACCAACAGGTAAAGTCTTTTCCTCCTTTCTGTGCCTCCCATCTTCTGTTTCCAAATTCGACTCATAGTTGAAGAATGCCTTCAGGGGAAACTTCACTGTACCAGTGTGTCTGTGTTGCACAAGCCTGTATCGCATCCTGTCCCTGTTTCCATGCACAACATTCCTTGAGCCCAGGTTATACCTGAGCAGTAGTGTCAGAGCAAAAATAAATCTGGCAACACCTCTCAAATTTGAGTGCCAAATGTCTGTACACATGTATACATGAGGTTCATCTTCCTTTATTGTTCGAGATGAAGAAGGTTGTAACTTCAGATGGTGAATTTCAGCAGTATACCGCTTCCTCCTAAAGGTTTACATTGCTCCTATGAGCTTTATCTGCTTGATAATCTGCACAAGAGTTTACTTGTTAACAGTTCCCTAGAACTGTGGTTACATAAATAATAGAAGATGGTACATCAGCCGCATGATGGTATTTTAAAAGCTTAGAAATAAAAATGTCATGGAAGAGGAAGCGCCTTTTACTGATTTCAGACTCTCTTCCCCAGCTATAACTGAAATAGGACTTTTTTTTTTTTTAAGTTTCTTTTTATGTACAGGCTCCTCTCTACTATTCTAGAAAAGCTTTTCTGAAAGCTGGGGTCCAACAAGGACATAGACATGTACCTGGCCATGTGAGCTGTAGAAATTCACCTTTTCACATACGAACTGTTGGAATAATTTACACATATTAAACCCAGAAAACTGTTGGTGCTTGAAGAGTTATGTTGAGGCGGAAGCTGAGAAGATCCAAATCCCTCTTTAGCATCCCAGAGTCTGCATGGCACTACCACAGGGCTTACCCTGGAGCTCAGGGAAACTGTGGTATCTAAGGGTTTATTCTAAGAATGCATTTCCTAGAGAGTTAATTTGAGATATATGCAATGGGATTCTTCCAAATACTGTTTCAAAGGAAAATAATATCCATGCTTGGCATAAGGAAAATAAACGTGCTTAAATCCTTATGTGCCCTTAATGCATCCTGCAACCAGCATCATTCTTGAGGTCTCAACTTTTTCTTCATTTGTCCAAAACTGACTGCATGTTGGGTACAGGCACAGCTAGGTTCAGGTCTTTGGTGTGAACTAATTTGTCTTTGGTTAAAATCAGTAATCTGTCCACATTTGCCTATTTACCCAAAGATCCTCGCTGGTATGTCTATTCTGCCCCCTGGGAGTGAGCTGGATTTGTTACTTTAACTTCAAGCAGCATAGGCCCAACCAAAGAACGTACATGAGCTTTTCACAGGAAAACAGATACTTCTAGAGAAGAATAAAACATAGCATGGTTGTAGGGAAGGAAGAAGCTATGAAGCAAAAGTGAAAAGAGAAAGGAAAGCCAAGGCAGAGGATGAAAGGGCTAAACAAGATCTGGAGGGAGAGAAAACAAGTTGAAGTCTAAGTCTTGGGGTGCCAGAATACCCACAATAGATGAGAGTAGACTGGCCCAACACAGCCTGTCTCCACAGGGCTCAGCACAGAAGGTGTAATCAAAAGGGTTTTGAGTTGGGTGACTGTTACTACAGAAAATATTTAAACTCAGAGCTTCAACCCTTTAGACCCCTCACCTTCATGCTCTTTAAATTTCCAGTTCATTCCAGATCAGGACTGTTACCTCTCCCATCATCCTCCATTCTCACAAGCACAACTAAGTGGAGACATGAAGGAGTTCAGTGGTTTGATCAAAGAGAGACACCAAAGCAATGCCAAATAAAGATATATGATGTATATGGCATCACCTTCAGTCTATCACAAAACAAAGGTGTGGGAAGCTGGTTCCCATGTCCACTCACAGGTGCATTTCATTATTTAATTATTCCACCCCAAGCCCTGTGCAAACGGCTTGGGAAGCCAAACACAAATGCTGTGTGAAAGCAGATGAATTTATTTTGACCTTTACTGAAAATGTGCTGTGAAACAAAGCACTAAAGCATTTAGAGACTGTTACATCTTCACATTATACACGTCCACGTTGATGGTGAAAGTGCTAACCAACCGAAGTTACAGTCAAGAGCTGGAGTGCATACAACTCTTCAGGGGAATATATGACATCCCCAGTTCAGTCTCTGCGGTTTTTCTCAGCCTGTGCAGTCCAGCGTCTGGTAACCAGGGGTAAAGCAGATCCCTGGTCAGGGAGAGAGGAAGGGCAGCCTTCCATAAGTGACCTTCGGGCCCTTCCCGACGACTTGCTGGAAAGTAAAGAGAGAGAGAGGGAAGAAAGGCTTCTCCGGCGGTTACCAGCCAGCACGCCGCCTCTCTCCGACGGTGGTCCAGATAGAGGGTGTCCTACCGCCATCCCCTCCTGTTAGCACGGTTGTTTCCTTCCTCCCTTCCACCTCAGACTCGCACCGAGCGGCACGGAGCGGCGCAGGGCAGAGGCACGGCGGGGCCGAGGCAGCGCGGGTCTCGGCGGGATCCCCCCGACTCCCCTCGCCCCGCCGGCTCCCGCGGCGCGGCCGTTCGCCGTCCCGGTTTCCCGCGTCAGAGAGTTGAGATGTTAACTACAGCAAAACGCGAGGCTTAAAGTCCCTGATGCATGATGAATGGGTGCTGGGCCAGCATCTTAAAATCTATGCTTTTGCTTCTCCTTAAACACTTTAAATTGACAGCGCAATAGATCAAACACTTTTACTGAAAGGAGAAGCTTTGGCAATTTAATTTAACCAAGTGCACACTTATCAGTATCCCAGTCCTGTGTCCTCCCCACAGCGATTATCCCTTCCCCCGGGCTTGCGGGGGCCGGGGAGGGGTGGCAGGGCCGGCCTTGGGCGCCGCGCTGGGGGCTCGGGGCGCCCGCGGATCCCGGCTCCTGCTGCGCTCCCTCCCTCCATCCCTCCCCTTTCCCCTTCCTTCCTTTCCCTCCCCCGCTTCTCCTCCGGGTGGAGAAGTTGGCGCGCTGCCCATTCAGGCATTCAGCGTCAGCTCCTCAGGGATCAGCAAGCAAAGTCACAGTCTGCACAAACAGAGCTTTCAAATTCATAAAATTCATAGGATTTTTCACAAATGAATGAACACAATTTTCTACCAATTTCCTCATTATGCAAATATGCAAAATATCAAATTTAGGCCAATTAGGGTCCTCCACAGTCCCAAATTCACCCGTTTAAGCCATAATTGCAGAAACTATCAAATAATTACGGTCGCTAATTGGAAATATTTGTGACAGATACAACAAATTCTTGCACAAATTACATTTCATTCTAGGAACCACTGCGCGCCACTGAAATTTTATCGAAGTCTAATTTAACTTACATAATGAGTTGAATTGAGTACTTGTTATCAAATTTGAGCAATTCATAGCCCCGTAATGTGGAATGATCAAATAAATTAAAAGGGAATTTATTCAATATTTTGTTGCGATCCTTTTTTTCGAAACCATTGCTATTTTGTAGGGAATTTTCTTCTCCTACTCCGGCTGCCCGAGGTGGGTGACATGTGTCATAAAAACCCCAGCAGCAGACGGAGAAGCAGCAGCAGCCAAGTGTCCTGAGAGCTGACAGAAGATAAAGGGCAACATTTCCAGTTATAGCTTCTTCCCCCGCACCATCACTCTTCCTGCAGATGGAGGGAGAGGGATCGTAAAACGCACGCTTTTACTTTGAAAAATACCTTCGGCTCCTACACAATTTCATTTCTCCCTTTTTTTCCTCTTTTTTTTTTTCTTTCTTCCCTTAAGATAACGCTTCCGGGTGACAGAGGAGCAGAGGGGTGAGCCCGGCGGGCCCGGCCGTGCCCCCCCGCGCTGCGGGCAGAGCCCACGGGAGCCGCACGCCGGGGCCCTGCCTGCCAGTCGCTGGTAGCCGGGCACCCCCCAAACACCGGGCTGTGCCCCCGCCAGCCCGCCGTGGGGAGCAGACTGCACCTTTCGAGGGGGGTCTTCCTCTTTCTTCCCTCCCACGCGTGTGCACAGGAGCACGCGTGGGAGCCGGGGTGTCCGTTCCGCGGTCCGCTCTGGCCTCAAAGCGGAGCCCCTGTGCGTGGAGGTGTGTGCACGTAGCATTGTGTGTAGCCGGAGGATTATATAGACCTTCTGGGGTCCCGGGGGGGCTTCGGGTGGAAGGACCGCGTAAGATGCAAACTAATGCTATGTATTTGTACACGATAACTGGGTATAACAGATAATTATTAAATACATACTTTGCGCTTGTGTGGAAGACATTATATACAACCTATATTTATATCTATACCCCTTGAGTTACCCTCCAAGAAGAAGGTCAGCTCCCTGGACATGAACATTTATTTTTCTTTCTCACTGCATATACACATACGCACACATTTTTTAACTGCCTGTGGCCTCGTTGGCGGATTATAAATGTCTCCTTCTCGCTATGATTTGTTTAATCCGTGGAAATGGTGCTGGTCCTATGTAAACAAGCCAAGTGCGGAATGAAGGCAGTCACCCATGCGTGGCCAGCCTGCCTATTTGTCAGAAAACCTTCATAAATACTGAGCCGGGGCTGGGCAAGGATGTGATGTCTCCATTTTTGCCAGGAAAGGGCACGAGGAAGACAAAGCGAGGCAGAGCGCCGTGTAACCTTTCAGGGAGAGCGAACGCGGTGCTCCCGCCCGCCGGGGCCGGTCCCGCCGAGCCGCCGCCGCCGCCCGCCCCGAGGACGGCGAACCGGCGCTCGGGAGGCAATGTAATAACACCGTTAAAGCATGCAAGCATCCAGCCTATGCATCCCGTGCAAAATCACACACCAAGCCCAAGGCGCGGAGCGGTTGTCTTTCAGGTTTTTACTTTCCTCTTTTGTTTGCTTTTTTTGGTTGGCTGGTTGGTTTTTTTGCTTGGTTTGGTTTTAGGGTGAGCACGTTTGGAAGGTGACATCCTCTTCGTGTCCTTCGCTCCAGCTCCTACCGTCGTTTTTTTTTCCCCGCAAACCTGTGAAGACGGGCTTTTGGAGGAATGGGGGAGGGGAGATTTTTTTTTTCTGTTAACGCTTATTAATCTAGAATGTCCCTGTGATTGAGCAAAGCCTTAATTGTTCTCAAAGTCTGCCTTACTGCGTCGTTACGAGAACTTATTGTGTCCACCAGGTTATTTATTTATATTTTACCTGAGGAAAAGCGCCTGTGCACCTAATCAGACACTTTATAACAAAAGCAGTAATTACTTCTTGTAATTATCATGCCCCTTATTTATTAAAAAAAGAAAAAAGTGAGAAAATGTCGAGTATTAAAACGTGAAAGCAGCTATTAATCAAACCTTTACACCTTCTTTAACTCAGGCGTGATGGTGGGTGTTATCATAAATCTACTCTGATAGTAACACAAGAATAATGAGTTCAGTAATGATACCGATGATGATGATAATGATTTTAACCAACAAAGAATGGTGTAGATTTATTGCTAATAATGTGGTACAGGAACCTCTTCATTAAAATTACCTATATGTACTCCTCACTGTTGAAAAGGAGATTACGAAGAGTAGTTTTGCGCATTGCCGCAACCCCACGCAGCCGCCGGACAGAGGCTGCAGGCAGTGTCCGGGGCCCTGACCCCCAGACCGGCCGCGCCGTCGGGACTCAGGGCCTGGAGACGCGGGGGCCGGGGCGCCCGTGCTCGGCCGTGCGGCGTGGGGGCGGCTGCTGGGAGCGGGCCGGGGGTTCACCGGGAGGGAGGGCTCTCACCTCCCCCTCGGGCCGGGCCAGGCTACCGCGAAATGAGGCGAAGGCAGGACCCCCCTCCCGGAACCCGCATTTCTCGGTGCTTGCCAGCTGCGGGGTAAGCTGTGAGTGACCCTCCCCAGTCAAAAGGAAGCAAGGGGGAAGAGCTGCCCCTCCCTGCCCGTACCCGATCCCGTACCGCACTCTGCCTCTCAGCTCCGCTCCCGTCATGAGACGGGGGAAAACCCACCGCCGCGTGTCCTCCTTCCGTCAAGCCAGGGCGCGTACGTGCCCACTTCTGAATACTTCTTCGACTCTCCTAAAACGCCTGACCCACCTCCCTCGTACCCCCGGAAGGCAAGCCGCGACTGTATTTGTAGTGTCCTCCCTGTAGTCTGTTTGCAATAAGGAAATTTCCGTTTTAAAAATGATAATAAAATTGATTCAGGTAAGATGCCCTTAATAAAATAGCGACATAATTGCAGTTTATACATAATAATACATCTGTAGTATTGTAACCTTGGCTATGAGTTATGAAATCAGTGTATAGGCCAATTAGCTACATAGGGGTTTTTTTAAAGTAAGACACTATAAACACTGGTTTTGAATGTCCTAATTAGTAACTTGCTCATTAATTAACTTTCTGATTAATTGTGTAGCAATCTAATTTGTAGATGAGGCACTTAAACAGTGATACCTTGTAACTCTTTCGTCTGTCTTG
This sequence comes from Pampusana beccarii, assembly GCA_013399365.1. Lineage (NCBI taxonomy): Eukaryota > Metazoa > Chordata > Aves > Columbiformes > Columbidae > Pampusana > Pampusana beccarii. Next base: position 88,858 of record VWYH01011071.1, on the reverse strand, counting down.
AAAATTTGTAATTAAAATTCAGTTTTGCAATCGGTCGGCCTGCAGGTTTGGAGGGAGCTGCCCGGTGAGGAGGGGAGGCGGTTCGGGCGGCCTCGTTCAAAGTTTGATCCTCTCGGGTGGCGCTGAGGCGCTGTTCCCCCACCCCGGGGGAGCGGGTACCGCTTCACAAACGCTCCACGGCCCTCCTCCGTTTCCAATGGGGGTCTCGGCTCGGTATCTCCTCCCCCAGGTCTCGTTTCAGCTCCCGCAGGATGATCCGCCATCGCTTGCGGAGCGGTTTCCCCAACTTCCCCACCCCCATGCCCACTGGCATCTGATCCGCGAGGGGTGATTTAATGCACCGGACCACGGGATAATGGCAGGAGTACGTTTAAATCACTGCCTGGCCGCTATTGTAATACCCCGTGGCGGTACCATTAGCATCAGAAAGCCAGGCGCTGTCATGAATCGCTGTTTTCCACCAGAGCCATTGTGGCCCGGGTTTGTCTCCGGTCCCAACCTGCAAAAGCCTTTAGCCCTTATGGCAGATCATTCTCTAAGTGAATAGAGATGAAGGCAGGGATATTAAGTGACTCTATAAAACATCCCGGACACAATTGTGTGATTGATGGAGGACAAAGTGGGAACAGCAGGACACGGGATCCTGGGAGAAGCAGCCCTGTCAGTGCGAGAAACCCATCTCTGGAAACAGCTTCTCCTGGTGGAGTTTGCAGTCTATTTGTATGAGTAATCAGCTGATACCCCTCTCTGTCAGCCGTGTTTACTCACTGATTTTCTCAACAAGACAACCATTGACACTGGATGGATGGGGCTAATCTGGCGCAGAACTGGCGGCTTTGCAGAGGCTACAGGTCGAAAATAGAGCGCCGTGCCAGCTTCACCTCGCCTAATCTAGCGGCTAATATTTATTAGAGTCAATTTAGACCGCGCTCCCGCAAAGAGCAAGGAAAGGCCCGGTGCAATTAATAACACAAGCAACAACAATCGCCAGGCACATACCCAAATAAAGCACGCTAAGAAACCCGGGAGAGGGGGCGGCCACAGGCAGCCTGCCCCAGAAAAGGGGGTCTAGGCGCCTCCAAAAAAAAAAAAAAAGCCCAGGAGATAGAGAGGCGAGGCAGCCGTGACCTCTCCTCTCCCGCGGAGGGAGCTCGGCGCTCCGCGCCCCGCGGAACCGGTGCGGCAGCCGCCGGTCCGGGGAGCGGAGCGGCGCCTCTCGGCGTGCGGCGGGGAGCGCGGGCGGCCCGTGTCCGTGCCCATGTCCCTGCTCGCCTGGCCCCGACCCCCTCTCTCCCGAGCCGGCGGCAGCTCCTTGCTAATTGCTCGGCTCCCTTCATGCACACATCTCCACTAATTTTCCATTTCTCATTCTGCGGGTAGCTGGAAGGCGGCTCGGGGAATACGGCACCTTTTCTTAGCTACCGCATGAATACAGTTTGTGGTGTCCATCAAGTCCTCCCTGTAAAGGTGGTTTGGTAAATTAGCAGCTTCGCTGTATAATCAGGCATGCGGCACAGAGGCCAGTGAGCTCTCCCGTTTAACCAGGTGAGATTTCATCATCTAATGGGCTGGGAGGTGTGACAGAGATGCTAAGTTAGCAATTAAACTTCACAAATATCGTTCGATTGCAATTTTAGGTCAGCGCCAGGTTATTACTGGAGAGAGGGTAAAAAAAAATCCAGAAACGGGAACAACGGGGAAACATCTAATCTTTTTAAACAAATGAAGTAACATGGCTCCAATTTTTAATGGTGGATTTCCTAATCATTTTATCCTCTGGTAATATGTTTCTAAGCGCGTGTATCTATTAGCTCGCGTTATTTCCACACACAGACAGAGGACGTTCAGAAACACATCCCACTAATATCTGTAAGGGGATACGGGCATATTTATATCCCGACGATAATCCACTGGATAATATTTTAAAACCCTTTCAGACGCTGAACTTACCCAAACTTTACGTAACATGAAAGGCGGGGGGGGGAAGAGAGAGCTGGAAAAAAAAAAATGAAACAGTCGAAATAAACTCAATGTGATGGTGAAAACAAATAGGAAGGGAAAACCTTTGCACAAAAGGTTACTTGAATCGTGGCTTTGAACAACACAGTCTCCGGGTGGGGTACGCTGCCTGGCTGTGGAAGACCCATGCTCCTGTTTCTGACATTTTTGCAAAGCACTGGGAAGCTACTGCTTTTACCGCTTTAAAACAGATTTCTGCTCATGATGAGAGACACAATCCAGGTAGCAGGGTTCACCTACAGCTCCGTCTCCCCTAGAAAAGAATGTCAGAGTGTACACTTGGAGACCGCTGCTTCTTTATTTTATTATTTTTCTTAAGTCCCAGGATGTTTGATACAGTTAAATACCTAAATTGAAACATAACCGAAAAATATTATTAGCTTTATCTGCTGACACAAGGGACGCAGGTTAAAGAATTTTTCATTTAATTTGATCGTGTATAAAGCACTTAAGGTACTTGATGATTTATTGATCAAATAGAAATCAGGGCATCCAACTGCTACTTATTTAATCCCTATTCACACGATTAAATATGAGATGAACTTTTTTTTTCTCCAATTTGTGCAACAGGCTTTACGCTACGAAGAACAGAAGCGAACAGCTCTTCAAGTATAAATCTTCCCGTTTTGCTAATATGAATTACTGTGAGTTCCCTGAACCGCCACTGAACTGTAAACAGTATTTTAATGGACAGTAATGGCACCGTGTGATTTTTAGCCATTGTTCCAAAATGACTACCGTGTTTATGGCTGCCATTAAATAGGAATTAAAGAGTTATGAAAGTCTTCAGTAATGAGGACTCCGGCACTTTATAAGCCTTTTCTCTCCCTGTCGCCCTCCCCTTCCCTCGAAGGCGGAGAGGTCCCGTCGTAAGAGCCGCCGCCCAGCAGTTTGCAGGGGACGATGGGCTGCGGGGCTCGGGGTCGGCCCGGCCCGGTCCGGCCCCGGCGCTCGTCTGCAGGCAAATGGCTCAAGGCGAGTTTCCCGTAGCTCCGGCGCGGATCTCCGAGGGGTCCCCGGCTGGAGCCGGCACGTTTCTCTTTGCATTAGCGAAGCCCAAAGTCATCCAGTTTGCGCTAATCACCACAATTAGTCCTGAATTATCACCGGACTCTGACAGACGTTCCTTGTAACTCTCTTTTATTTCCAACAGCCCTAATCAGCAGCTCTCATTACAAACGCTGATTAAACTGCAAATTATCCAGCAGTGGCCCTGTTCCCGTCTACCAGCAGCTCGTTCAATATCAATTAAGGCCAAGCGGCAAAGTCTGCAGCCTTAGAGAGCTTCCAACTGCCTGATAGTGGCACTTATTAGTTTGGAAAACTAGGAAAATACTAATAATCAACAACCGAGGGGAAAGATGAGGCGACCGAGCAGAGGGCGCGGGGGACACCGGGGACGGCCCGGCGCGGCCGTGGCTGCGGGAGCCGCCCCGCCACCTCCCCAGTCCCCACCGCCGGTGTCACGGAGGTTGCTCGGGACAGCGAAATGTATTAGATAAGGTAATATCTCGGGCTCATTGAAGTCGGTTTTGGAAATAATGAATCATATTAACGCATTAAAAAAGCCTCTGCAATCCGACATCATTAGGTCGTTCCGGTATCCGTTTCCAATTAGCGCTTAGTTTTTGATGGGGGTTTTTAGTGTGGTTTGGTTTGTTGTTTCTTTTTTTTCTTTTTTTTCTTTTTTTGACCCTTTCCCCTAAATAAAATGGAAGGTAATGACAGTTGATTTTATTTATTTATTTCATCAAATTGAATTTACCTATCAGTGCGGACACGCACTGGTGGTGTCTCTCCTCGCAGGGTTACTGATGCCCAGGAAAAATCAGAAACCTGGGAAGGAGGAGAAAGGGGAGGAGGGAGCTTGTCTAGGAGCATCCCCACCTGCTGTGTGGGGCTGGCAGTTTGTGGGGCCAGAGGTGCAGTTTTGAACCTGTGGACAAATCCTTCCTCCCCAAGTGGAGCTCTCGATGGACCATATTGCACAAGCCTCATGTTCCCATTCTTTTTTCTCATGGTAGACATACAGACATGTATAAATGAAAATAAGTAAGGTCTTTTTTTCTGCATCCAGGTCTGAAAAGTAAGAAGGCTTCCAGAGATCTGCTTCCCAACACAGAATACATGACAGGAATTAATTACTTTTCCACCTCAGGTCCTGTTTCAATAGTTACCTATCCTTAATTAGCATCTGGCCTCATGCTGGGCCTCAAAGGAAAGAAGTGAGAGAAATTATTCTCTGTGCAGCCCAACTGCGTGTTTTGTTGAATGCTGGGTCAGGCAAACCACCAGCTTCACTTAAATGATCCGGTTTACTTTAGGCTGCTCCTCCTGGCAAAGAGAAACGTCCAGCTAGAAGAATCAAGACACTAAACCATTTCATACACTAAAATTTTTAACCTCAGACATGTGTGATCCATGTGCTGTGTCTTCATGCTCTGAAAAACACAGCATGCAGCATGAATTTTGCCTTTTGCTTATTACTACACTTGTGCAACAGCGAATGCTATGTCTTAGCTGTGATTCAGTCTCTTCTACTGACAGGGTAGGCACAAGGTCTGTTCTGCTGAGTGGAGCTGCACAGGACACCAAAGTGCTAATGGTATAGGAGACCTAGAGTAAAAACCACAGAGGCTTATGGTTAAACATGTGGGCCAGGCCTGGACCTGAGACTTCACATGGGTTATTTGGATGATGTCTACCTTTTGTTTTCCCAGCTCAGCAGTGTGTTTTCATGTGATGTATCCTTTTCCTTCTGCTGTAGCAATAAAAAGCAGTTGGAAACATGAATGGAGAGTAAGCAAAGGTCCAGTGCCATTCCAAGGCATGACAGACAACTAGAAAAAGCTGAGAAGAGTTTCCAAGCAGGTACTTAAAACAGTAAAAATGAAGGAAGTGGAAGTAAATATGAGACTAAAGTAGGCTTTTCCACTTCAGGGTACTTTTAATCTGCAAATTTGTCCTAACCTGTAAAATAGTTGATTAGATATCCTTCATCATCATTACCAGGTTTATTTTCTCTAAAGCCGTGTTTCCCTCCCTCTTATAAAAGGCACCCAGGAGCAGCAACAAGATACAAGAGATCACTGTGGACCTCTGACTTACTGCTACAGTAGTGGACATGATGGTTACAAGAAAGATACATCTTCTCTTTCTGTTGATGTTCTAACTCACTTGGACTGTTCCTATACAGATAGACCAGGTATTGTTAGATCAAATCTATAGGCACTGGGGTCAAGCACTCTTGCCTGCCACCTGTGTATACCAAGACCTATACCCTCCCCATACATATACACATGCACATTAGACTTTCTCATTCTTTTCCGAAGTAGCAATGCATATTTTCTTTGAGCTGACACCACCTAGAAGATTTCTTCCTGTCTTAAGAGTATGACAGGCAGCTAATGTACAAAGGCATGCCTTGTACTAATCGCACAAGGATATTTGCAGAGAAAAAAAGTCAATGGGTTTTGGTACTGCTTCCCTTCTTTAAGAGCTGGAAATGTTATGCCAACCCCTAAGCACTTTGCAAGAGAGTAGACTAATAAACCTTCTGGCTCAATTCATTCCTGTGTCACCTCCTTCCACACTATTGAGTGGTCAGGAGTAAAACTGACCAAAAGGGGATGAGAGCGGGAGGGAAACACTTTTAACTTCTCAAGCTACTTGGACACTTTTTATTCCTCAGGTCACTTAGAAGATTGTGCAACTTTCCGCTCACTTTGGCTGTTCTAGTTGTGCCCTGACTGCCTCTTTCTTCTTATAATGAACCTGAGCTATTCCTTCGTCCTCAAGGTCCTTTTATGCCCTATCGTTATCTTAGCTTTCATCTTTGCACTAAGAAACAGGTATTTCCCTGAATAGCCTGTGGTGCCAATTTTCATTAGTCACTTCTTAGATTTTAAAGGAAGCAACTCCGTGCTTTCTCGGCTTCCCCAGTCACATGCAAAGCCTTCTCCAAGTATCCCTGATCCCCTCAGTGTCTCTGTCCCATCAGGAAAACTGGGAGTCTGACATGCTAGCCCACTTCCAGCCCAGAAAGGTGTTGGTTGGTCTTCTTGTCTCCCTGCATCTCTGCATCTTCATATGTACAGAGTTGTTGTCCTGTGTCATACACTTGAAAACAGTGCTTTGAGTCAGAGGCCACCTCTTGGCTCTATACTTGTCTAGTACTGAGCACAACAGGCATCTTTATGCCAGGAGCTTTTAGGTGCAATATTAAATCAAATATTGTTAGAAAAACAGATTTCATAGTGTTTTAAAAATATTTTTAAAATCTAAAATTCCCTTTGATGTAGAACGTTGCTTTCCTCCATTTTTTTTTTTTTTTTTGGTCAAGACATAAAAAACATGCTCCTGAAGATGACCCACTTCTAACTGTGTCCTTTCTTGAGGACTGCTTTCAATTGCTGGGTTTGTGTAATCCTTGAATTACCTTGCCAGTAATCCATTCCATTGTTAAGAATCAGCAGTTTTACATCTATATTGATCTCAGGGGCTGACTTGGCTTCAATAGGAGCCATGCACTTGCATGTAAAAGCAGATTTCCCTCCTTTAGAGGTTTACTATCCCAATACAATAGCCAGCATAAAAGCTACTTAAACACTTTGAGAAACAAAACAGTGTTTTATTACGGAGCAACATAGTTGGCAACTTTCTTTAGATGCTCATAACTGCTCTAGTACAGTCTCAGAATAAATTCTATGCACTGAAGGATGGCATTGTACAAAGAAATATCAAGCCATTACTTTAATGTTTCAGGGTTTTTTATTGTTTTTGTTTAGATAAACAGACCCAGAAATCTGACTGGTCTTGCTCAGCAGTGTTAAGTCAAAGGCTCCAAAACATTCCATTTGACTTGAATACAGAAATCAGTGGTACAGCGTGAAACCTAGTCTATCAGTGGCTCCACTGAAGCTGTGATTTTCACTAAACTTAGCAGTTAGGTTATATTCTTGAACATAAACTACTATATTCTTAGGTTAGGTTACATTGTGGTTTTTTTTTTCCCTTAATTCATTTTAAATGTAAATATTTACCTAAGTGAAATTTATAAAGGGGAAAGTATTTCAAGCAATTGAACTCAACTTAGAAACAAAGCCAGATTTGAAACTGAGTAAACGTTTTGTTTTCATGCACAATCAGTCATTATGCAGTTTTTACACACAGATTTTCCTTGTGCTTTCTTTAGCAGTATTTTATCCTATATCTATTTCATAGAATTGCAGGAATTACCGTCATGCACTGAATCAATTTCCCTCTAAAGAGATACCTAGCTACATCTCTTCATCAGGCTGAATTAAAACCATTGTGTTTAATAAAATCAAAAAAGCAGTTTGTCTCAACTTCTGTTCTATAGCATTGTTTAGGTTAAAGTAAGACTAGAGCTTTTTATAGTTTCTTGTTTGTTTTATCTTTGTTCTAGGTGTGCTGAATTCCACACATCCAGAGCCTGATTTTGCACTCCCATTTCAGGTGTCTGTGATATTAGAATTAGGTCTACGGTATGCGAAAAATTGTTATTTAGAACAACGCATGCTACAGTTACAGCAAAAATAACCAGACAAAAAAAGAAACAAATACAGTTTTCAGTTATTCTGATCTAGAATTAAAGATACAGTTTATCTTGTACCATCCAACGATGTATTTATTTTGCTTTTAGTTCCTATGGTTCTGCTTATGAGCTCACCTTCTTGGAATGAAGTGACTCTGCATATAAGTGAAATTCTTTTAGATTTGCACCAATAAAACCAAGATCAGAATTTGACTTTAACTTCAAGTTACTCTGTTTAAAATTGGATCATTACAGGATTTAAATTAATTCAGTAAAAGCAGACCTGTCCTCTACAGTATTAATTGGAAAAATTAGACCTTTAAAATTTGTTTTGTGAATCTTTCTGAACTTGAAAAGAAACACAGATTCTGTCCATTGCCTGCAGACAGGCAATCAATCAGTGAGCACACTTTTAGTTCCAGCTCAGCTCCTACTTACAGTAAGTAGAAACCTGTTACAATAACCTCAGTCACCACGTACGAATAGCATCAAGCTATTTGGGACCAGTGAAAATTAAAAACCTAAGCAACAAACAGAAAAAAATATCTCCATATATGTACAACAAACTTGTTAACTAAATACAGTTCTGATGGTCACTAATAAACGCTAATTGTTCTTCAACATAACTGCATCGACCTTTATAAGACTCTAGCAAGTACATTCTAAAATTTTTGCTTAACATTCCATATCATTTAAAGAGTAGGAATCACACTTTCTTCTCAACATTTTCCAGTAAAATTCCCCAGCATAATGTACAAGAATCTGACATTGTAACAAAAGCTCACATCTATTATTTATTAGGATTATTCTTGTCTTCGCGTTTTTTATTTGCCCAAGCTACTTTTTTTATTCATAATCTTCCTCATGTTCAACGCCCAGATCATTTGATTACATCTGTACAGATGTAGAAACTAGCGACAACACCTGTATCAGTAACTTGGGTTTTGGCAAATTTCTGTGATAACGTATGGTATGGAGTTTTTAATGAAAAATTTGTATTTGCCAGTTTAGCTTTTTACTTTAAAGTAACTGCAATTTTGTTTTAAAAATAAAAATATAAGTGTGTGTAACAAAACTTACTGCCTATTTCAAAAGTTATAAAATAAAGGCTACTTAATATACAGGTGGTTTAATTGATGCTGGAATCTATAGCTAATTCCTGGATAAATTCTATTTTATATTCAGAATGTGTGGTGTCCTAATGTGAAGAGATACAGGCTATTTCAGTTGGAAGGAATGTACAACAGTCATCTAGTCCAACTGCCTGAGCACTTCAGGGCTGACCAAAAGTTAAAGTGTGTTATTAAGGGCACGGTCCAAATGCCTCTTAAACTCTGACAGGCCTAGGGCATCAACCACCTCTCTAGGAAGCTTGTTCCAGTCAGTGTTCAATCACCCTCTCAGTAAAGAAATGCTTCCAAATGCCCCATCTAAAACTCCCCTGGTTCAGCTTCGAACTATTCCAGTGTGTCCTGTCACTGGATCCCACTGAGAAGTGGCAGCACCTCCCTCTCCACCTCCTGTCCTCAGGAAGCCATAGAGAGCAGTGAGGTTGGCCCTCAGCCTCCTTCTCTCCAACCTAGACAAGCCCAGAGTCTGATTTAGGTTTTTAACTGCATTGAACTCCTGGGAACTTAGGGAAAATAAAAAGCATTTTTTTCTAGGGGGCATCAAGCTGGAGATCAGTCGACTTCAAAGGCTGCTGAAAGACTCCTTCCAAAACGTCATATCTGGAACAACCTAGGCTAGTTACTTTGGTATAATTTTACCTCAAACCATATATTTCACTTATCAAAATATTTATTAATAGATAAATGTAACTATTGTGCTACATTCCTGAATATTGCTGAACAGGTGAGTTATGACTTTGAGCTTTAAGAAGTCTAAAAGGCTGGCAGCATCTTGGTGAGAGCAAAACAAAAAATGTAATCAGTTCTTATTTCATTATGGGTACAGTAGCATGGTTTAATTTGTTTGTATCTCTGGATTTTCATTATACCAAGACCTTGCTAGGGAGCTGGCAGTATAATCTGGTCTGACAACATGGAAAGTTGATGCTTCTCCCTTTTGCTCAGCATTTCCGAATAATTCAAAGACTACTGCAAAAAAAAAAAAAAAGACTACTGTAGCATACCAGCTACAGAATATTTCTGCACTAAAAGAACAGATAAATGAGAATACATACTAGTCCTAAATAAAGCAACCCCCCCTAATTACTTGTAGTTTTGCAACCATTTGTTATCATTCTTAAGAATTATTAATTCTAAACTAGGAAATTGATTTTATGGAGTTGCTTTTAAAAAGAAGCTAACATTTTACTTATTTTTGTTTTATTTGAGGAATTTTTAAATATCCAGTTGAAAAAATCTCATTCAGCAGATTTTTCCATGCTTAGCGTCTATGCACATGGATAGATTTCCAGAGATTTTTGAGTCTAGTTTATGTATACACAACAAATGAAAAGTGTGATATTTAGACAGAAATGGGAAAGTTACTGAGGGAGTCCATACACTGGAAAGAACTGGTGTAAATTGCCTCAACTACAATAAAATGCGATGATCTTAAAAATACCTGTAGAGAGAAAATACAAGATACTAGAGAAATACTTGACTATTTTTGCATTATTTCCTTGACCGTTATTTAATCCTGTTTCCTCAAATACTAATAACCCTAATAACCAGTTCTCAGAGGTGATGGTATAACTAGCTTTGTAAATCTTCCTGTGCTAGAAACCAAGAAATGAGTAAGTAGCACAAGCCCAAACCTTTGTGAGAGGTTTGTCTGTCTGCCTGCAGCCTGTTCCTCTAACGCCACTCCTGCATCTCCAAGCTTTTCTCATACCTGGGAGCGCACAAGTAAACTTTCCTGAGCAAGACTTCATGATCAAAACACGCTTACTGTCACTCCCATGGCCACTTTTTAAGTTTCCAGTGGTATGCAAAAAAACCCACTCCCAAATACTTGTACACAATAAAACCTCTGCAGGTTTCCGTGGAGTAAAAAAAACCTCCAAACAATCTCCATGGAATTTTGCAGATGCTATTGAGTGATGTCTTTTGGCACCGCTTCTGTTACAAACTCAAAGATTATAATAGCATCCCTTCATCATATCTTTTTAATGTTATTTAAGAAACAAAACCAACCAACCAACAAAACAAACAAACAAACCAGAAGTAGCTACATTCTGGATCATTCCTGTAAGTGTAATTTAAGTTGCAAGGAAGGCTGAAAAGGTAAGTATATATTGTGTGTAAATGTTGTTACCCTCCTTTTACAAATGAAACAACGAAGTGTTCAATACGGCTAAACCAAACTGGCTGCAGCGGTGCATTAGAAAACAGGAATTCATTGTCCAATGCTAGGTAAAATTGTATCAAAGACAGCACTTTGTGGAGTAATCAGCCAGTGCTTTCTGATGGCTTTCCACGAAGCAATCACAAAGGCAGCAGTTTGGGAATACAAGACCTGCTGTATGGCCTGTCTGTCACGACAGAGCTTGGAAAGGAGTTAATTAGAGGATTCTCACCTTGGCCTGCCTTTGCTTTAAGAAGACTTGCAGTAATCCTCTGTTTATGTTCACAGATACTTAGTAGATTTTTTAATCACATTTTCCTAAAAATATAAATACTAGTGAGAAAGAGGGATTTTGTGATATACTCAAGTCCAGAAAAATACACTTCAGGGATGTTTCAGCCCTGGTTAGGTACATGCATAAGTCCATTCACATGGGTCTTCCCTCTGATTTATGTAGCTATATATGCTCAAGTGTCAGCAAGACAGGGACTATGGTTGATCCAGTGGTAGAGATCAAGTGTGGGAAGCTCATTTTTCGTTTAAGTAATGACTTGTTTGCTAAATCGAAACTTTCAGCTGCTGCTATTTTTCTTGATTTCAGTAGCTGTTGTCTTGAATGAAGAGGAGAAAAGCACTACTAGAAGCTTTTTGCTTACATAATTCAAATAAGGGAGAAAGTGCTGCATTGGTGTGCAATTATGGACAGAAAGTTCTTCCTGAATTGTTCAGAATGTAAAGCCAAGATCTGTGTGCAGGCAGGGGTACTGATTTACAGCAAATAGAAATGGTGAAAATACTTTGCTTTCTGTAAAAAGAGATGTTTAGATTTCTCTTGGGAATATTTTCCGCATGCAACTTCACCCTGCTTACAGAAACTGCAAAAAATAGATTCTTTTACCATGTAGACAAAATGACCTGCTCTGTAGTTCTCATGTGTAAAATTTCAATTTTTCTGAACAGAGAGAAAGAAGGAGTTTCTGATGGGAAATGTTGTTTGCTGGAGTCTCAGCATAGTCAAGCATATATTTGATTTTAACAGGAATTGTTGCATAAGGTGTAAACACAGGACTCAGAATCTTACAAATGTGGTGTTGCAGTTATGGCATTTTTGCTTCATGTTTGTGCTTCATCACAAGCGCTTTACAAAAATTTCCCAAGCTCTGCATTACAGCTGACCTCATGTGAAGGTTGTCTCACGGGCTCTATTTGCATCACACCACTGTCTGGACACTTACTCTCCGATGTAAAACTGTGCCCATGGTAATTTCTTTACCAGAGACAGTGCATTTTTGTCACTTAGAGTTTTTAATATCTTTTTCATCCCCTTCACGCAAAACCAACAGTATTCATAATACAGAGAAGAATAAGTAGTAGCCACAGCTTTTCATATTTGCTGATCCCAAGGTCTCGAAGTTGTTTAATGCAAAATATAAATTAACTGCTTGCCTCCTCCTCTTGAGAAACTTTAATTCCCCTTCCTCAGTAATTTAGAGTCTACAATACCTGTTTCTTCCAAATACTCACTCCGTGTGAGTTAAGAAACAGATAGACTAACCTAAACTATTGATTTGAGAACATTGCTCCGTTTTTTTTCTTTTAATATTGGATGTACTGACCCAAGGGAAAATGAAAAATAAATAGCAAAATTGAATCTGTGTTGGAAATACCAATCCCATATTTAATTCTGCTTCGTTGCCAGCTGGTAGATGAATTTTTACTTCCAGCACAAGATATCCATAATTTGAAAATCACAAACATTCCAGCTTTAAGCATATGAGATTTCTGTCTGGACAGTTTTTACAAAAAAGGAAATAGATTAACTCAATACAGGTAGTTTATTATAAACACTGCCAAGCTGATGTGTTGTCTCATATGTGAAGAAGGACTACTCTGAAGTACTTAAGGATCATCTGAATACAGTGTCCATGTTACTGATGTTAGAGGTTTAAAAAATTTTTTTTTGCTCATAGTATCATGTTCTCTCTTACATCATTATCTAATTTCCAGATCAGAACACCGAAAGTTCAATCTAAAATAATTGGATAAATATGTATCTCTCTGAGTTATTTACCTCTGTGTACATAGAGGTACTGTGGATAGGATGGGTGGTGGGATAGGTGAGCAGATTTTGACATAAATATAGAGATTAATTTGAGCTACTTATTCTATCAAACAAACACCAAGAATATCTCATGGCTGAATTTATCTCTAAAGACACATTTACATTAACGAGCAGTGAAGTGAGAACAGATACGCAGAATGAAACAGTCAGTGTTGAATAAACTACTTACACACTAAATGGGTTTTAAGGGTGGGGACATCCTGGTCTCACGTGGGCTGTATGCTTGTTAGCACTTGGAGTGCATCTTCTGGTATTGTTTAATTCCAAGAGAATCCAGTCTGTGCACTCCACCACCACCCTGCAACACGAAGCAAAGGAAGTGGTGGTGGTCAGAAAATTTGCTTTGAAAATGCACTTCTGATGTAATTAAAAAGGCTGCCTTAGATAAATCTGTGAAGTCCAGGCATGAGATGAGATTATCAGTTCATTAGTGACACAAAAGGTTTAATTTCTGTTTTGCTAGGGGTCTATGCTCACTGAGGGCAAACCAAGCGTGGGATGGGGTCCTCCCTTGTGAGTCCCCATTTTGGAGGGTTGTGTAGTCTATCACCTCTATCACCAGTTATAGATTCAGGACTCAACTCATAAGAAGCGATTTTAGAAGCTCTAGATAGAAATCATATCCAATTCTTTATTTTTGTAATGTAATACACATTCATTTACCACTGTATTAAAAGGAAGGCAGGCAAAAATAAGAATTTATGGTTAAAATGATTAGTGGAACTCTAAACCACCAGCTTTATCTAGGATCTGTCCCTCAAACCTTTTTCCCCAATGGGGATTTAAGTAGATTGCTAAGTATTTGACAGACCTCAGTTTCAAGATCAATACTGAATTAGAAGACATAGCTAAGCATAACCGGGGGAAAATAATTAACAAAATTAAGGGGGATTTTGCTCTATGGGGAACTATTAAAGTTATCTTTATGGGGTCATGTAAATGTAATAAAGATTCTGCCTGCACCACAATTTAATTCTATATCAGAAATGGTCCCTGTAGGTGTACCAAAAGATTATTTTACTAAAATTAAATGTGTTTCCTCTTCTGGAGTAAAGGAAATGGGAAGAAAATACTAAAAGTAAAAAGTCATTAATTTTACACAACACAGATATTAAGCTGCCTAAACTCCATCTGTATCAATGGTATTTAGTTTGTTCAGATGCGACAGTTCACCCACATGGTCACCCTACTTTGTGAGAAAAGCAGGACATAAAGATAGAGGTGTGCTCTACGATGGCACACCTACTCTCTATGACATAATTTAACCAAGTATTTTTTGTATTTTAAGAATACAGAAAATGGTAGAAAATAATGATAGAAAAATCCAAATGACACGTATGTCTCCATTAGTATTTGGGATAATTCTACTTTAAAAAACAGAGTGCAGACATAATTTTAATTTGCCTTTTTACAAAAGAGGATTCAGACTGTAGAGTGTGATGTTTTAATATATCTCTTAGAGATGTGTGCAGCAAGCCTGAATTGTTCATTACAGACTTAAATTTTTCTAACTAAATGCTAGCATGCATCTCTCTAAGGATCTGTTGTTCTTTTTTCCCTCTTCCTTTTCATTAGAGCTTTTCTAATTACACTAAAAACAATTTAATCAGATCCGAAGTTCTCTTAAAATAATGTCACTCCTTTTCTTAACACAAAAACAAGGCCATAGCGAGAAAATGTTAAACTGAATTAATTTTGCTCTGTTAATGCCCACGTGGATGGTGACCTTCATCTTGGCTTATAGCCACCTCAGTGGTTGAAAGCATCCATTTATATCTGAGGTTTCATCATTAGTGGAAGCATGATGGCACTGTCTAAACTGGGAGACCTGAGGACACTTCATGGGTCCACACCCTGATGACATCACAACTCCGTGTCACTGCTAATCCTTCTGCTTTCTTTTAATAAGAGCCCAGGATGCAAGTGCAGGGAAGCCACAGCATACTCCCAGATTACACTTTCTGGCATCTATAGCATCTCTCTTGCTTAGTTTCTGATTCCTGAAATTTTTAGCTTAGCATGAGAAGACTGATCTTTGCCATTTCACCAAAATGTCCCTCTAGCGAGTGTCAGGTCAACATAAAATGTTATGTGGGGTATTTTTGGCCTGATTTGATGATGTTCACCTGTAGAATCAGTCCCTGGTGGCACAAAGAGCTTCCTTGCTTGAATAAAGGTTTGAAGGATTGGACCTCTGGTCTCTACAGTGAACTGGTGTTACACTAAATACTGGTACTTAGCAAGTACACGTAATGAATCATGATTAAACCTCCTTCTAGTCACATTTCTTCAGGACTAATAATGTTCAGCAATCACAATTTGTCGTCTATTTTGAAATTATTAGTAACACTAAACTAGCACTCCCTTCCAATGTTTTAAGTAAATATAAGTTTAAACTGGGAGACAACCACTGCAGTTATTGTCATCATTAATATCAGTCTAGGCCAAGGTTTCCTCTCTATAGCAGGTCTGCTTCAGAAGGTAGTACGAACAGGAGGAAGATTTGGGCTCATGTGTCCCACATAAAAGTCACTCGTGGATTAACTCTTGGTATCAGGTGACCAGCTTAATCCTCAAAGGTCAACTTTTACGTCTCTTCTGAAACTCTTTGGCATTAACACATAGCATTCAGTTTTTCATGGCAAAGGCTAACTCTTCCACTGAACACTGCTGTTCTTGCTTTGACTGATATCCTGTGACTTTGACTGTTTAGCTAATGGCCAGGTGAAAACAAAACTTTCACCATTTTGAATCTGCTGAGTTCTTACTTCACTGTCATGTAACACTTGTGTTGTAAGACAGAAAGTGCTTTTTAAAGGCTATTTGTTATTTTAAACACTTCTATCACGTCCTCCGTTATTGACATCCTTTTTCATAGAAAATATATCCAAATTCCTTGAGCCTTTCTCTGCACGTGAGTTTTTCTATGTCTCTAACTCCTCCTGAAGATTTTCATTCTCCAGGTCTTTTGGGGCCATTCCAATACTGCATGTTGATCCCATGTCCAACCTTGAGCTTAGGTCCAACCTACTTCACCTTTCCACTGTTTGGACGTACAATTGAACCTCAGTATGGACTTGCGGTGAGATTCAGCTGCAGCCCATCCTGACTTCAGTGTGGTGAACACAGAAGGCCCAGCCTGACCCACAGCCACACACTCCAGCACAGCGTTTTTACCTGACTGAGGCTGGGCAGAAAAATCAGCTCCTGTGGTCCCTGATAGTCTTTTGTACTCCAGGTACAGGCTGTATTGGTAGGCTGTTTGCATATGAGTTGTCCTTTTAACATTACAGGTACGGCAGCATGGATAGGTGGAGCTCAACAGGGAGTAGTCTGGGCTGTCTTCTACTCTTTTGTCTGGTGCAGTACAGACATTGCTTAATTCTGCAAACATCCCTTTTAGATTCAGTGAGCAGAGCTGAGCATTGTATTCCAGAGGAGGTAAAGTATTTATAATGCCATAAAATACAATGACATTTTATTTTCTGCCTTATTATCATCCAATTTCACATACATCCAAACATCTTGCCTGCTTTTGTTGAGCACAGCCATTTTCCCGTTTAGAACTTCACTGAGCTACATACAAGGATGCTTTCTCCTTATATTTTTATGTTTTATTTCATCAACTTTCATGTTGCTTATTCAGCTAGTTTTGTCAGGTCATCCTGAGATTTTCATAGTCTTTTTGAGACGCGTCTGAATAGCTTTCATCACCACAGAAAGTTACAGCTAAGGTGTTGTTCATTGATAGAGCTGCACATAATCCAACTGAGGCACTCGGAGACTTTGGGACTAAATTAGGATTTTGGAGGACTGAGAATAAACTTAGTGAAAACACTTTCTCTTCTCAGCATGATTAATTGAAAATACTCTATAGGAAGAACTATTTCGGAGTTATTGTTCTGGGAATTATAGAATCATAGAATGTCCTGAGTCGGAAGGGACTCACAAGGATCACCGAGTCCAACTCCTGTCCCTGCATATCACAACCCCACAGTTCACACCATGTGTCTGAGCGCATTGTCCAGTCTCTTCTTGACCACTGCCAGGCTTGGGGCTGTGACACCTCCCTGGGGAGCCTGTTCCAGTGTCCAGCACCCTCTGGGTGAAGAACCTTTTCCTAATGTCCAACCTAAACCTCCCCTGGCACATCTTCCTGCCATTGCCTTGGGTTCTGTCACTGGTCACTAAAGAGAAGAGATCGGTGCCTGCCCCCTCTCCTCCCCTTGGGAGCCCATGATGAGGTCTCCCCTCAGTCTCCTCCAGGCTGAACAAACCAAGTGACTTCAGCTTCTCCTCATACAGCTTCCTCTCCAAACCCTTCACCAACTTCATAGCCCTCTTCTGGACACTCTCCAGTTGCTTTATATCCTGTTTATCCTGTGGCACCCAGAACTGCACACAGTGCTCCAGGTGAGGCCGCACCAGTGCAGAGCAGAGCGGGACAATCACCTCCCTGCCCGGCTGGCAATGCTGTGCTGGATGCACCCAGGACACGGTTGCCCTGTTGGATGCCAGGGACACTCTCGGCTCATGTTCAACTTGCCATTGACCAGAGCCTTTCAGCGGAGCTGCTTTCCAGCATCTCATCCCATGAACTTGTAGTGATCTAGCTGCAGTAGCAAATCCCGTACAAATTCCAGATTTATTGCGAGTTTATAGTGATGATGTGTGATCCTGTTGATTGGCTGTTTTCTGAATGGCCATTAGGGACAAGCATTAATGTGAACAAGAATGTTTTAACTGTCTTCAGTGAGCCTCAGCTGGATCAGCTGCCACATAAGCTGCTGTGGTATCAGTGTGTATACAGAGTTTCGAGCCTTTACGTACTACTTCTTCCTGTGGCTGCCCTTGCTAAACCAAAGAGTTTATTTCCAGAGCTCAGGAGTGCTATCTGCATCTTCTCCCCATGGCTACATATATTTTGCTACATAATATTCAGTTACAAAATGATAGGCTCATGAATAGCTAGCTATCCTTAACAGCTTCCTACTATCCTTGAGCTGAAATGCTGTGAAAAATGCGAAAGAGGATTTGGGAGGGTGGATGCCTCATCCTTGGAAACACTCAAGGCCAGGTTAGATGAAACTCTGAGTAAACTGATCTAGCTGCAGATTTCCCTGCTCATTGGAGGAAAGTTGGACTAGATGACCTTCAAAGATCCCTTCCAACCCGAACTATTCTATGATTCTATGATTGTGACATTGCAGCTCCACTGGATCACTGCTGACTGCTTGAGTGACAGGCAGCTTTCACCAGCCCAGTTTATCCAACATATTCAGGCATCTCTTTTGAGCACCTCTTTCTATCCCATGCTTTATGCTCACGATTTGGGGTGCTAATTTATTTACTAACCTGCTTTTATGGTCATTCATATTTTTGCAAATTGTTTGGTAAAAGCAAACAAAAACCCTCAGATGCAAACCTGCCACATTTATCTCCCTTTCCGTAACTATAATTAGTAAACACAAACAGTTGAGCAGTAATAAAATAGGCTGTCTATGCTCAAATCCTATTATTTTAAGCTTGATGGTGAATTCCATCATCTACAAACATCTATGCCAAAATCTGTCACCTGGATGTTTGTAATTTGAGAACTCAGAGCTGTGCAATAGGCAAAACCACCTACTTGTAAAGGGAAGACACACTCTAAAAAACACTGTTGGTCTGCAGTGATGCAATTTTGGGACACAGTAACACAAGAAATATAAATGATACTGGAGTCTTTCATTCCAGACACTCTGTCTCCGTAATGATACATCAGAGTATTTTCATCTAACCTCTCCTGCTAAATCATTGGTAGTATTGGCTAGATATTGATGATAAATGTATCATATTGATAGCTAAATATTGGTAGCTAAATGTATCATAATGCATCAATGTAACATCTCCAATACTTGCTGATAAATGGCTTCAATCTCTTGCTACAACAGCAATTTATGAAAGAATATCATATAAACTTCAAGATAAACTCCTACAATTTGAAGAGATTGCCTCTTTTTACACTTTATAAATAGAAGCAAAGATTGTACATCTCCTCCAATATATGTGTTGAAATGGTCTAGTCCAATTCCCAAAAGGACAAATATAGAGCTCAAAGGGGAGCTCTTTGCTGGTCTAAATTCTCATAACTCCAGAAGAGCTACAGCAATTTACTCCAAAGAAGGATCTATCCCCAGGAGCCTGCCTGCTGTTACCTCTCCACCTCTTAAGCTTTACCGAAGTGATTTATTTTCTCTCTCTTTTTTGCAAGAAGCCCTCACCCACAGGCATCTAGTTGCTTGGGGATCCCCAATACAGAACAGATGAAGAACGCCATACTTCTAAAATAAATTATCTTAGTGATCTGCATCAGGTGCTTTTCCTCTTTCAAATTCTTTCCAAAGGGGCAAAATATTAATTTCTAATAGTAAAAAGTCTTATGACATCTTTTTGTGTGGTAGGAAGCTTTTATGAGCCAGATTAGACACTGACCTGATTCCCCTTTTGACTGAACTTGCACTTATTAACATCTTGTGCTGGGCAGGTGGAGGGGCAAAAAATTCCAACCCAAATGCTGTCAAATACTTTCAAAATATTTCAAAAGCCATTTTCCTTGAAACACAATCGGAAGCGCAAACCAGGTGACAGTGAGGCACATAGTCTATATCGCTGCTCACATTTCCACCTCTGAGTACTTAATTTATCTTCAAGTTGTACTTTAAAAACCTTTATGTATCACCATCATTTATTTCTGGTATGGAATAAATATACACATGCATTTCATCTAGTCAAGGCAGTGTACAGGTAGGAACTAGCTGACAGAGTGTTCCTCATGAGCTTTTAATGTACCTCTTCTCTTTCCTATATTCCATTCAAGTGTCATCTCCTGTCTTTGGTGAAACAGTTGCAAGCATGAAAATAATAAATAATAAATACTTTGTATTCCAGCAACTTTAAACAAGTGCTCTTAACATATAAGCTCTCCAGCAGGACAAGTGAGAGAAAATGCGAGTTGTAGCTTGCTTATCTCAAAATAAGTGAGTAACCACTGTGTTACATCTGTGCCACAGCCCAAAGATGGTGCCTGGGAGCTGAGGGAAGGAAGATCTTCCCTTGGAACAAGCAGCACCAACATATCGACAGTAATACTAGTTCTTGAAGCAGAGACTGCCAAGAGCCCATAGGGAAGCCCCCAGGAGGTGCAGGTCCATTTGTTTCTCTGAGCCAGCTCATCTCACATCCCAGCACCACTATGGTGATGTGGACTAACCCCAACCTGAGCATGGTGGCAAGTCAGGGGTACAGAAACCTGCTTGCAAGAAACCTGGGGAAAGGTTGCCAACACATGAACAGCTCTTTCTAGGAGAAGACAACCTTGTTTCATCATTCTGGGGGCTATCAGGCAGTGAAGAGGACTTGTAGCTTAAGCTTCGCTCTGCCCTGTGTCTGTGTGCAGGACAGAGTTGGTCCTCCGTTTCTTCCTTCAGATATTTCAGACTCTCAGGAATTTGGTTAGGCCTCTGTGGGCTCTCCTGCCTCCACTTTCAGGGTGATGCAACACCAAATAAAAATGAGAATTAATTAAAGGTGCCAAGAATCTAGCAGGTCTTTGCAGGCTGTGGATACCGGCCAGTGAGGACAGCATTAAGGTCCAGCTTGCTCTCCTGTTAGCATAAAGAGAAAGCCAAAATGGCCTATATGTGGCCACAAGCTCCCCTGCACAAAGGAATAGGGATTGCTGGAGGCAGAGGGGGCTGATCAATTAGTCAAAAATTAGTAAATGCTAGAGTCACTTGCTGGTTCTAATGAAACGGTTTAGGGTAAATAAGCACTCAGGTATTTATACATAAAACCAAAACTTGTATGGAGAAGATCAAGCCAAGCAAACCCCATCATATTCAGTTTTCTGTATTTATAGTAAAACTGAGCATATTTTTCCATTGTTCAACAAGGCTGCTCCCTAAGTGCACCTGTTTGGTTTTGGTTGGTTGGTTTGTTTGTTCTCTTTTATTTTATTTTCTTTTTTTTTCCAGCTGCTTGTAAGACAAATAAACAGTTAAGTAACACCATTATTGTAAAACAAGCTGCACAGCACAAAGCTTTATTTACTGGAATGATGTCACATGATTGTTTCCACCATTAAATGTTTACTTTAGGCCTTTTATAACCCTTAGATGTATAAAGGTTATTCTTCCAGACTCAAAGAAATGCAATAGGAGGCAATTTTCCAAGTGGCGTAAAAAAGTTATGCACACAAGTGTCATTATTCATGTACTCAAAAAGAAAATTTAGCTCCCTGCCCTCTCCAACCCCTCCTGGCTTTCTCAGCAAGATGCAGCAAGGTTTAGAAAACAAAGAGATAAAACATTTTGGCCTGAGTGTCAGTGAAAAGAAGAGGATGTTAGTTTTCATAGATTATTCTGCATTATGATTTGATCTGCTTCATTCCCTGCACATTTTAAGCAATGCATTTACAGAGCATAGAGTTAATACACACAAGCTGCAGCATGTACATGCTCTTTTCGGTTAGATGGTGTGAGATTTGGGCTATGTTCTTCCGTTTTCTAACAGCAGAGTGGTTTATTTTGTTTGCCAGATCGACACTGAGGATGAATGTGTTGAGGGTTCTGAAAATCAAAGAATTAAACTCAAGCACTCAAAGGGCCCAGCTGTTGCTTGGGAAGTGTAACACAGACATGGTAAAGCTCTGAATATTATGGGTTATTACTGGCAAACGTTACCTGTGATATGCTGGCAACAGAGCTGATGGTGATCACAAACTCAGAGAAGAGGTCACTTACATCATGTTATGTTTGCATTGATTAAGGCACAGAAATCTTCACAGACCTGGATCAACAGGTGGAAGAAAAAGCTGAAACATTTCTTGTGATTCTGGAAAGGATATATTTAAGAGATTCTGACTGTATTTCATAGGGCTGTATCTTATATAGACGCGTTAGACTTTACTTGCTCATAGTAATTTAAGTTTCCAGCTTTAATGAGGATTAAAAACAATGAGAAAGAAACCTTTATTTAAATACCTGATTTCATTTTTGCTTTGCATTTGTACTTGCTAATTAACTTCTTTCTCACTGACTGCCATAATAATTAACACCAGCTGATTTGCAACCATATTTGCAAAGTATATTTGATACATTTCAATATGTTTTTTGTTTTATCACGTAAATACACACAGTGAGAGTGAAAGAATTACTGTAATTTATTCAGATGCTTTCATTTGACATTCATATGACCTCAGAAAATGGAAAAATACTTTTCTAAATGATGATTTTGTTTGGGGTTTGTGTCAAAATGCATTGGTGTAGAAACTAAAAATCAATTTAAATGCATAAAACTGGTTTAATTAATTGTATTTAACTGTCTTAAACATATAGCATCATTTTTTTCCTTAGAAAAAGGAAACTTATTTAAAACTAGCCAGATTACTAGATGAACAAAGTGGGTACATTAATTAACGAACTGAGAGATTCTTTCTTGTCTCCAGGACCTAATACTTAGATGTCTAACGTGCAGATAAATGGCTAGTGAGATTATCAGAAGTGCCTATAGGGCTAGTGCCTCATTTCCCCTGTAGTCAATAGGAGTTAGACACTTAGTATGTAGGAGGGATTTTGAAACTCCCAGTAGCCTTCTGTCTCCATCTCCAGGCACCAAAATGTCTTTAGAAATCTGACCCTTCACACGTAGGGTTTTGTCTGTGTTATCTTCTCCATTTTCCTTTATTCACAGACTAGAAGAGAAAACAACCCTGCATTTTTAGCCTTCAACGTATTTCTGAATTTTTACACGAGCAATGTCAATTAAACAACAAAAATATTTGCTGTGTCTGCTAGTTCAGCTAAAATAAACATCAAACCAGAGGATTTTCTGTGCAGTAAAATATTTGAAAAAGTGCAAAACCCAATATCCGCATCACAGTAAAAGATGAAAAAGTCAAATATTTCTGGATTTGAAGACATAATCATTATTTTAATAAAGTCTATGCTGACCTTAAAAATTTAATGTTTTTTCTACTAATTCCCCAAGTAGCTTTGTTTGAGCCACTGAGTAGTACAATATTTCTAACACACCAAAATAATGCTGACAAAATCTAAGCTTTAATAGAGGTTATCAGTGGTTTATATCTGATTTCAGTTTTATTTTTAAGGCATTTAATTGGACTAGATTTCTTAATTAAAAGTAAACATTTATGTTCAGTCTAACTTCTGAACATCTCTAGAAATTTCCAGCAACTACACTGTGCACATGGACTGCTGGTGCAGTCACTGGGACATTAAGTCACTCCAACTAGAATCTAAGCAGGACACTGCAGAGAGTACCAGTATGAAAACCATAACTACCGTCTCAAATTTGGCCTTTCAGCGCCTTCTCTGATGTACTTCCAGGTGCTTCCTTATACTCAGGGTGCCCTGCATGAATTCTCTAATGAGTTTAGACAGCTAAGTCTTTTCTTTAAAAGCCTAAATGCATTGGTGCCACTGTTTTACACAGTAGCTCAGAGGTTCGAACTTTCACCTTGCTTGAATTCCCTCTTCTGTGAAGGAAGGTCCCCTAAGACAGAGTCCATACGACCAGGTAAGTGGGGACTTTCGGAGATGGGAGTCCTCCCTAATCTGCCTGCTGTGTGGTGGATTACCATTTTGCATATTAATATTTTCCCACAGGGAGTTGATGTAGTCACTTGGCTGCATTGTCATTCTTCTTTCTCTCTCTGCTTCAGTCATATGGAATTATTACAGCAAACATGAAGCTGCACTAACAGGAGGAAAAAAAAACATTTTTCTATGTCTAATATTTTCTGTGCTCCCACTGAGGACTGTTTCCTGGCAGGAAAAAGTATGCATTGACCCATGTTCTTCTAAATCCAGGGCAGTTTTGGTTAAGGTGAGCAGTAAAAACAATGGCAAATAATCACTCCAAAGACAATGAAAAGACAGAAAGCCTTGCTGGAATTTCAAAACTAGCCACAGGAGTGGCATGCTGGATATGACCAGCTCTGATGTGTTTTCCTGCATGCCTAGAGGAATTTTCCCCGTGGTTAATGTTGGAAATATAGTGCCTACAAACTTTAAACATCTCCAGGATTAAAAGGCAGTTGAGTTGGAGAGCATCACCTTTTCAGTTTAAACATTTGGTGTGGATTCATCTCATCTAGCTTCAGTCATTTGTAGATGACGAATCATCCAAAAAGTTTTAGATACCAAACTTAACATAGCATGAACTGAACTCTAGAGATGTCTATTTCTCTTTGGTGTAAAAGAAGCCTAGCAGGCACAGAGTAGGCACCTAATCCTCACCTAGTTTAATTTAAGCAAGGTGTACCTGATACTTCAAGGGCTTAGTTTACTATTATGCTCATGCTTTCCAATGGATTATGAATTATTGCTCCAGTATGTACTTTGAAAGCTTTATATATATTTGTCATGGTTTAGCCCTGGCCATCAACTAGGAAGACATGGATGCTCGCTCACTCCTCCCTGACCCAGTGGGATGGGGAGGAGAATCAAGAAACAAAATATGAAGCTCCTGGGTTAGGATAA
This sequence comes from Pampusana beccarii, assembly GCA_013399365.1. Lineage (NCBI taxonomy): Eukaryota > Metazoa > Chordata > Aves > Columbiformes > Columbidae > Pampusana > Pampusana beccarii. The sequence continues at coordinate 64,323 of VWYH01011071.1, read as the reverse complement.
AAACAGTTTAATAGAACAGCAAAGGAAGAGATAAAGAGCAAAAAATAATAGCAATGAAAGAATATACAGAGAGAGGGATACACAGTGCAATTGCTCATCAACCCAGAAAACCAATGGCAGCCCACTCCTGAGCAGCAAATGAGAACACAGGGCCTGTACAGCCAATCCTGGAAGAAGGGAGACCCAGTCTGTGGTTTATGCGTGAACACAATTGCACCAAACAGCCAGTCCTGGAAAAAAACAGAGACCCAAACAGTAGCAATTCCTCAAGCAGTGAGTCCCTCCCCAGGCCAGCTCCCCCCAGATTCATACTGAGCATAATGTCATATGGTATGGACTATTCCTTTAGCTAGCTTGTGTCAGTTGTCCTGGCTGTGTCCCCTCCCAGCTTCCTGTGAAAATTAACTCTAGCCCAGTCAAATCAGTACAATATTGAAAACAACCAATTATATTTCTGAAAATAGAAAGATTTTCATTCCTCACTGAAGACTAGAAATATGAAAATCCCATTAAACTGGCCTGATCAGGCTAATTTTAGCAAAATCAGTATTGCTAAAATATTTACAGTGTGACATTTTGTTGTAATTATTTCTAGCATCTTCCGCACCCCAACACCCTGTGTGTGAAAAACCAAACCAAACCAAACCAAACCAAACCAAACCAAACCCAACCCAAACCCAAACCCAAACCCAAACCCAAACCCAAACCCAAAACCCAACCAAAACAAAACAAACCACCACAGACATCTATTTTGCCTTCCTTCCCCATTGAAAAAAACCAAACCAAACTTAATAGTCTAGGATTCGGACTTCAGTCTTAAGTTTGTTTGCAACAGGTGGATGTTGGATCCTGCAGCTGAGTATTCAGTACAAAAGCCTTGTTCCTCAGTTTGGGTGCATGCATTTTGACAAACAGACTTGTAGGGACAGAGGAAACTATTGTACTATGTGGCCTAAGCTGCTGCACACATTTGACCTGCTAATTTCTACACTGAGCCCTTGCTTGCATTTAAGCTGAAGCTTACTTTACAGAAAAATATCCAATCTTAAACACTTCTGTCTCCCTTACCTGTTGGCAGTTTTCCTAGTAGTTAATTACATGATACTTAAAATTTGGCCCTTTAATTCAATGCTGATTTTGTCTAGTTTGAGCTTGTTGTTGTACCACTCTTTCTGCTGGGCTGTGTACCTGTTGCTATCAGAAATTCCTTCTCTATGTAGTCTACAGACTGACCAAATTGTTTCTTTTCTTCTTTGCTGACTAAATACCCTTAGCTTCTTGTACCTTACTATGTGGGGTATGTTTTCCAACTACTGCATCACTCCCATATATTCGTTCTGAGCCTTACAAGCTTTTTTCCCTGTTTTAAGGCATAGAACTGGGGATATTATTCCAGCCAGAGCCTCTGTCTTTTGGCATTTCTGGATATTAAGACTCCTACATAATACTGACATGTCAGTATATTGATGGATGATACCCACTCTCTGTCAGCTATGGTATTATAGCTGGGCCTATATTCAGTTGGTTAGCCATCACAACCCAACAGGCCTTTGCAAGCATTACTGGTTTCAAGTCACAGTTCTTCATTCTGTCTGACTTACATTCTTTGCTCCAACACGTATGACCCTTATTTTCCACTGTTAAAATTATATATTTTAAATTAGTTTATCTCACCCAGCAGTTTAAATTGCTTTGCAGAAGTAATCTGTTCTTATTACTTACAGTGTCAACAATATTTGTGCCAGCTGCAGGCTTTACTAGCAATTATTTTATACTTCTTCGCAGATGATTAATAAATATATCCAACAGCTTAGGCCTGGTGAACAGATTCCTGCAAGAGCTCACTAGAAACTCCTCCATTATGATAATTACCCAATTAAAACACACCAATTTCCAAACTATTTAAAATGTGCTAAACTGCTACTGTACAGTGCTAAACTTCAATCACAATGTTGCATTATTTCATTCCCATTGCTTTAGAGTGTCAAGCTCTTTCATGGCAGCATGTTTAGCTCTGTCAGTAAAGATTGCTATCCTATTAAAAGCATACATTTTGTTGTCCCTTAGGCTTTCTAAATACTGCTTCGTCTTGATGGTACAGTCTGCAGATAAGATTTTCCTTTTTTACTGATCCATGAGAAGCTTTCAGAACATCACATGCAGCACCATAAGGGATACTAGCATGATCTGCCTATTTGGTACCAGCTACTTTGTAGTCCTCCACCTTCGTCTGCTACCAACATGTTCTTGTCTGCTAAGCACTGGCAAAGATTTTTTCTTCATTGGAGAATATTGTCCTGATTGTTCAGTCTCTGGTAAGAATTGCAGTGTTCAGATGTGGCCAGAAAAGGAGGAATCACCTTTGCTGGTATTTAAACTTTGCACTGAAGCATGTGATCAATCAAACACACACAGATGTCAGTTCATGTCCATGAGTTGCATTGTTTTGCTTTGTATGGTACCACAGAACAGGTTCAATTAAAAACAAAGTTAAGAACTTAGGAATCAAGCAGGCATTGAAGACCAGTTTCAAGGCATTGATTAAAACGTCTTAAAAATTCCTGAATCTTTCTAATGACTCAAGGGGAGATATATAAGTAGATGTATAAATATATATAAACGTAGAGAATCTACCTCTTTTTAAAATTTTTTTTCTTCCCTCAAAGAGATTGTTCATATGCAGCTTTATTCTGTGAGTTCTTTAAACTTCTGTGCTGGTTTAACTAAAAGTGAGTTAATTTTCTTCACACAAATAGAAATTATTCTCTTTCATAGCTAGCACAGTTGTTGTTCAGATTTAATTTGAGAACAAGAAGATAAGACCCCAGGACAGAGTTATTGTTTTTCTTCAAGTAACTTTCCAGCGTCTTAGAGTTGGAACAAAGAGAACGTAAGAGTTTACTGGTATCTTAGTTGTTGTCTGGGAGCCAAGGCCTGTTCTGAGCTCTCTGCCCACAGGTGTGAAGCAGCGAGGAAGGGGGGCAGGTCTTGACTGACATCCAGGTGATCAGTGAGGATATTCCATTCCATTAGCATCATGCTTCATTTTTGAGGAGAGTTGGGTTTTCTGGCTTGTGAGACTAATTCCAGTTCTGCACAGTTCTGGTTGAGTCCTGTTCAGGAGTTCCTTTAGTTCAGCCTTTTGCCATCCTGCTGTTTGCAGTGGCCTCTGGGCCTTTCTGTCCTTTTGGCCTTTTTTTGTTCTCTCCCTGGGATCAGCTGTTCAGGACCAGGGTGCTCTCTCTCTTCCCAGGACTGGCAGCTTGACAAGGATGGAGTTTGTGTGGAATTGCATTGAGTAACACTTACTCTATATTTTATTTTAATTTTATGTATATCACTACTAGTAGTATAATATTAATATTATTTTGTTATTTTATCAAATTGTTTTTATCTCAGTCCTTGAGTTTCTTCCTTCCCTTTCAATTCTCTCCCCTCCTTGGGGATGTGGTGGCTGGGGGGGAGGGAGTGAACATACAGATATCATGGTTTTGATTGCTAGCTGCGGTTAAGCCATGACAACTTTTGATTTTAATTTGATCTTTCACTGGAAATGTTGCTCTATTCAGTTATTGCCAAATCAATAATTCATTTTATTTGATTCCAATGAGAACCACTTACACTGATATTTTAAAATAAGCTATAAATTCAAACAGAAAATCTACGTGTAAGGTGGGACAAAAAGAGAGCAGTCAAAATAAAGTTAGTGACAGGTTCATAATCAAAGCCTCTCTCTCCACTGAGAAATAAACACTTGTAAGAATCCTCAGTGTATTTTACAGTCTTAACGGCTGTTAAGTCTCCCTTGATTGACCCTGAATAAAATCTAACTGGGGGTGACAAAAAAATATGTCCATCAACTTTGCTCATGCATTACAACATAAAAATTGACTGGAGTCATTGACTACAGGTAGCAATGAGCAAAACTACACAAGATAAATACTCTGGTTTGTGGATACTCATTCACTCCACTTTCATCTGCCACCTTGATTTTTAGATTGGGCATTCATGGATAAAAAGTAGGTGATCTGAAAAAATCGTGTGTGTCTTTTAAAAGACAGTATCGTGTTACGTTACTCCCTTCACAGAAATTTATGTTACATGGTGTTAGACCATGGGCTAAGCTTAATGTAACACAATGCATTAAAAACTGCACATCATGATTGTAATGTGTGTCAGAACAATGAATTGTTATATCTCATATCTCTTCATTTGTAGGTAGGGGACCCATGGAAATCATTCACAAAGGGATATATTCTCCTTTTGATGCATGCACATAAATCCCTTTTTCTCTCACTACTTCCAGCTCTTCACCTAATGCTTGGCCTGAGCTAGGAAAAACTGCTTTTAAAAAAGCCTCAAGTTAGCTAAAAAAGGTTTGAATTGTAGCTTAGCATTTATTATGGGCACAGTTTAACCCTCAAAACTGTAGGAGAAGGCTGTTTTGTAACCTGCACTCCCCAGCAGTGTCATATTTGAGGAATCGCCATTGCTGCCTTCTCTGCTCAGGGTAAATTGTACTGTCACTATAACTTTGCTGAAGATGAGTACGTTTTCTTCTGATGTTATACCTCCAAATCTTAGTGGGCTGCTTCCTTTTCACAGGTGAAATCAAAATCTGTCCCAGTGTTGTTTGGGGAAGGTCCAAAGGAAGACATGGAAACAGACTTTGCCCTTGACTCTTTTCAGCTTTTGCCTGGTGTCTCCTGCCTCCTTCATCCAACCTCCCAACACAACCGAGCCTCTCCTGTAACAAAACACAGCACCCTGCATATTCAGTGTGTTCAGTAGGTATCTCACAAACCCTGGTGCAGCAACCCATTTTATCCTTGTCCCATCCTATGGCCTGTGCTACTTGCCTGTGTTTGTGACATTGAACAACTCTCTAAGCATTTTTGGGGTGGATATTTTTGGAAGATCATTTTGACCAGTGATGATCACCTGATAAGAAAGTGAGCCAAGAGGTCTATACTGCAAGGAATACTGATACTATGTTGTATGCTTACAACCAGGGAAAATCATTCTTGTGCACTTAAATGATGCCCAGCTTTGTGCTGGCCAGCTGTACAGAGGTTAATTTTATCTACTGAATATATTAAAAATATTAATGAGACACTACTAACTTTTTTCAAAATCAAACCTTATTTATGTCATACCCTTTAGGGAGGCTGCATGAAATTTGCTTTTAATACCAGGAAAAAAAAAAAAAAAAGACTAAATTATTTCAACATTTTGTTTTATCATAAATGAAAATGAAATTATATTCAAATTGCACAGATGGTTTTGATGGATAAACAAAATGGCATAAAAGCTCCTTGAACATTTACTTATTAAAGTAATGGTCTCAGTCTTCAGCTGAAGCAAATGTACATTTGGCATGGCTATGTCCATGGGTTTTTCAAGCTGTCTAAACCAACTGGTAATGGACAAGATGATGGAAACTGCCACTGGGCCACTGCCACTGGACTTCAGAGGTGACTGTACCTCCTTTTGCAAGGCACATTGTATAATACCTCTTATTCAAACCATAGCAGCTGACAAATGTATTGACTCTGTAATCCAAATGAACTAGTGGTGTAACAACACAAAATAGCTCCACTGCAATAGCCCTGTTATTTCAGAAACGTCCTTACTAAAGCCAAGGAAATGAATTTAAAAGGGAGGAAGAGATATGGTGAGAGTACAGGATTAATGAGACTCACTATTTGCCCATATTAGAAGTTGTGTGTCTCTTAAGGGTAGTCTTTAACTGACAGACGTGTTAACTGGGAATTGCTAATATCAGAAGGATTTGTAGCATACTGCCATGCTTTTGAGTCTGTCTGCTCTTTTGTTGCGACAAAGCATATGTGTGGCATTAACTTCTTAAGCTGGTCTTTCACAATGAATATCATGAGTTGCAGGAAGTGCTTTGAAGCCTGCTGTGCTCTCTTGCACATGAATTGGGTGCACTGTGAACATTTCAGATTAAACACCTATTACATAGTTGTTTACATGTGCAGAGATCGGAGTTCATCAGGCTGATTAGCTGCCTGCACTTCTGTGTTCTTCAGTGCAATGGGAATGAGCAGTAATCACCAAGTGTGCTCTTATCCAGAAGAAATAAACAAGACTTAGCTGGAATTTCGTAGACAGAAGGCATAGTACATTGACAGTGACACTTACACCTGCTCAAGTAAACTTGTGCAATACATGTAACAAACTACCTCAGAAATATTCCTTATATGGAGCCAAATGAAAGCTGAGGTGATCAGATGACACCAGTCAGAGGAGAGGAAGTCATATTCACAGCACCTGTGGCTTTACATGTGGGATGCTGGGAAGGAGCAATACAGGAGAACATGTGAAGGTACATGTAAAGGTCACGTGTACTATGTTAGCATAGCTAGAGCATCAGCAAATTGTGTTTAGGCACCTGCCTCTACGCAACAGTGTGCACACATGACTTAACGCTAATAGATCTCATGAGATCTTTCAGCCAGATGTAACACAAGTCAAATGCTGCCAAAATCCTTCGAAAAATCGACAGTTTCTGTACCACAGAAGCTAGAATAGGATTCACAATCTTCATGACTGAGTATATTCAACTCTGGTATGACATCCCTAATTGACATGCCGACATATCTACTACTGACTAGGTTAGAAATTGTTTCAAAGGAATTATTTAAAAAAATTTCTAAAGCCCCTTTAAATAAAACAGGAGTGTCTGTCCTATAAAAAACATTACACATACTTTCCTGGATATCCAGATCCCTAGAAAAAAAAATTCAGTTTTAAAGAGTGTTAATTTGTAATTTCAGGCACTAATACGAAGATGTATTAATAATTAAGTAGATCACACTTTTAGACACATTTTGCAATACACTTCAGCATCCGCCAGTAACACTGTTTTCAATTTATCATCATATGTGTTTAAGTGTCAACTCAGTTTTGGTGTACAATAATCTGTTCAATTATCTGAATTAGCTGTAAGAAACCAGTTGCATTCTACTTCTAAAATTCAGTAGCTAAGCCTAAATACTGTCAGTGATGTGAGTCAGTGTTTCAGGGCTAGAAATAAAACATTTGCAGAACCTGGAAACATGAGTTACTTTTCTCAGTATTGTTGCTTCTAGGCAATTTTTATTTTCACACTGCTATTTGTTGTTGGCCTCCTCACTTATGGAACAACTATGTCCAATATAGAAATGACATCAAAGGCTATTTTCGAAAAAATAATTGTTGTGTAAGTGCATGGTGCTAATGCAACTTTCCTTGCAGTGGTCTGTATTTTCAAAGTGTGTAGTCGTGCTGCCTTGGAATTGCTTAGAGCACAGTTTCAGCCCCAGCATGACTTAATATAACTTTCTAAAGCCAGATTGATAAGATTTGAATGTCTGTGGAGGTAAGGGACAGCATTTTCCCTTGTAGCTGTCAGAATGTTGATTTGCTTCCTCCTCCTCCTCCTGATGTTGGGTTTACATATCGAACACATAATACACCTGTGAACTTGTATCCAGGTTATTCATTCAGGGTGTTACGCAGGGTGCTGATTTTGAGACCTGCATCTCCCAGCAGAGACAACCTGCTGAGCCGAGGCTTTGTTTGGGCTGGCCCATCTTGCTGGTCTCCTCCAGGGCGTCTTGCTGGGCTTGGTAACACGGGTCACATTTGTCCTTATCTGTGAATTAAGACACAGCTCCATGGACTTGAGCAATCTTGGCCCTCCCTATGCTGTGTCTGAACGCGTCCAACGGTGCCAGCTGCACTCCCACGGCCTCTGGCTAATGACCTATAACTGGCACATCACCAAAAGCAACATGACATCCTCCCTCGCAGCCATCGTTTCTTAGGAAATATCAGTCACTGGCAGTGTCAAGAGTCATGGCAAACAACTAACACAGGATGAAAGGATGTGGGACAAAAAAGGTCTCCGCAGACTTCCTGAACTGTACTCTGCCCCCCCCCCCCCCCAAAAAAAAAAGCAAGCTTTCATTAATAAATCAATCTTTCTTATTAATGGAAGCTTTTTTTTTTTCTTCTTCTTTCTTGTTGATTTAAACGCTTGTTCTGGGGAAGTTCTTTCAAACACTGATTCAAAGGGCTTTTTTTTCAAGAATTTGACACCTTAAATGGGTAGCTACAGCTAAGTATACTCATGAAGGAAAACAGCCCTTGAACTGTCAGTCAGTTACACGTCTAGGGCTGAGCTGCCAGTGCTGCTGTTCCCTCTATTTGTTTCTACCAGTCACCTGACACTGAGGGGACAGGAAAGTTATTTAGAGATCCTTGGCAGAATCATGACAACACAAAGTTGTAATTACAAATAGAGCATTTTCTTAAGAAACTTTTATTAGTATAGCAGAATCGGTGTGGTACACCTTATAAGTAGCATAATACTGAATTTTATAGCACAATTTATGGTTTCTGAACCCCTGGACCCTCTTACAGATTGGGTTGGATCTTAGTACGTGGTTTGCTCTATCAATATAACAATCATAATCTAGACTCGAAAACCACATAAAAGCATATGAGTCACTCCCTCAGTCCTCAGAAGAAGCACATAGTGGCCACCCAGGGGTCCCGGTTTCACTGTCCAGCAGCCGTTTTGGCCCAGGTTCCCGTTTAGGACTTGTTACTGCTCGGTTTTACAGACAGCGCCCTGGGAGCTGTTACACTTCTTCTGTATCTGAGGGAGGACTCGCACTTCTTTGCGTGTGTGCTTGTGAACTAACGGTGAACGGCACTTGGCGGCTCAGGGACGCCGCAGCCCTGCGCAGGCCTCTCCGCGCCCGGCCCGGCCCCACTGGTCGCTATGGTGACGACCCCCCCAGCTCCCCAACCCCAGCTGCCCGGACGCCCCCACTGTTCCGGGATGGGGGGAGCGCGGGGCCACTCCCCCGCTCCCGGTGGTGTCTCCCAGGCTGGCGGCTCGGCGCATGCGCGGGGTTGGAGTGCGCAGTCACGGCTCTGGGCCGTCCCCTCGCAGCCTTCGCCGCTGGGCCTCGGCCCCCGCCGTTGCCCCGCCATGGCTGACCCGCGTCTGAGGCAGATCAAGATCAAGACCGGCGTCGTGAGGCGGTGAGTGCGCCCGGGATGGGGGAGAGCGCCGCGTCTCCCGCCCCGCCGCGCCGAGGTGGCGCGCGCCTTGGCCGTTGGGAGCTGTTGAGGGGACGTTGGGTGAACGTTGGGAGCTGTTGGGGGAGGCCGAGGGCGGTCCCCAGGGGGCGAGCGGAGAGCAGGCTCGGCCCTGCTGCGAGCTCCCCGGGCTGCCTCGCTGCTCTGAGCGCAGAGGGGGTCCTGCCGCGGGCCCCGGAGGCTCCGCCAGGCCGGGCGGAGCAGCTGCCGGTGGGGCTTCGTGCGTCGCCGGCCGTGCCAGCCGTGGGGCCGGGGAGCTGTTGGCGGTGTTGTTGCGCTGGACGGGTGTGCCGGGGTGTGCCGGAGAGCGGCCCCGGCACGAGTTCTGCCATTGCTGCCGCCTTCGTCCTCTCGCGGACCGCCCTCGTTAGCAGGCCTTTCTTTCCCCAGACGACAATTAAGCGGGAATTTGTTCTGTTTCGTTAGTGATGTTGAGAGCCCAGGGGAGCCACGCTGCCCCGTCAGTGTACAGGGCAGTCCCGGCGGATAACATGCCCAGGCATAAAGTCTTACCTGTTTTACCAAAATAACTGCTGAATAGGTTATTTCTTATTTGAAAGTTTACACCGCAAAATCGATGGTGAATTCATCACCCGAGTCTCCATTTTGAATAGCTTTAACACAGGCTTATTTTTAAAGAAAAGCTGCACTTTAACTGTCTGAATCCCTCTTATTAGAACTCTAAACGCATGGCTTTGACATTAACTATTTGGTACCAGAAGGGTTTATTAGAGTTACACCCTTCAAAGACTGCGTTGGCTCAGGCAAAGAGAGGAATTAGCATGTGTGCCAGATGAGGATGTTAAATAGTCCAGTTTCATATGAACAACTTTGTATTATGACTTATCTAATTTCATTTAGTAAAAAATTAAACAGTAAGATGGGCACACTTTCTCATACCTGATTAGCTGTGAAAGACTGGACTTGCAGACTAGAAAAGTAAAATGGATACAGATTTATCACTCTGTTTATGCTAGGTAAAGGCATTTTTTAGTTCCAAGGTTCCAAAGATTCTTAAGGACTGCGTAAGCAAAACATTGATTATATGATTGTAAAGTTCTGTTTCCTGTCACTACACAGGGGTGTGCAAGTCACGAACTTGTGTGTTATTTTTAAGCTAGAAAGCTTTGTGCAGTTTTATTGAGTGGCTTGGTGACTACCTTTTGCTTTGGGTCCATTTCATGACCTGTGTTGTGGTTACTGGCTTTGCTGGACAGGAACATTGTAAATGACCTCTGTCTGTTTTTAAGTGGGTGGTGGTTTTGGCCAGTTTTCATAGACAAACTATTCTGAGATATGGGGAAACTAGAATTACTTAACATTTTTTTCAGTTTGTGTATACTTTTTGTTAGCTAAAAGTATAACTCATTTGTCCAGAGATTTTTGAGAAAGTTATTGTATCTAATAAGACACAATTTTACTTTTTGTAGAATTTGTAATTTTGTAGAAGTTTCACTACTGGCTTATTGCTGCTGTTTGACAGTTTTACTGAGAGAACTGTGTGGTAATACTGAATAGCTTTTCAGGTGACCATTGCTGAATGATAACTCATCACAAAAGTTACCTGGAAAAGGTTTTTCCTCATGCTCATAGACTGGGAAACAGTGAAAGGAAAGTCTTTACTAGGCATTGAACAACTGTGTGGAGACACCAACAGAGCTGGTGCAGTGTTCACATGTGTTCATGTGAGTGTTTACATGGCGAATGCTGTACCACGTGGCTGTGTCCCCGTGGACCTGGAAGTGGCCTAATGATGCTTATGCAGATAACTGAACATGGACCTTGCTTAATGTCTGTATGCTACTGTCTGTAGTGCTTCTAACTCAGAGATTAGCTTGCATATTCTTTTTCTCCATTTCTCTGCTTCTGTAGTTTGAATCTGAGAGAGCTGAGAACAAGATATTAAAGTGTAGTAGTGTGTCCGGTGTGAGCAATTTCTTTACTGCTTAGTGTGGCTTTTCTGTTAGTTCACTTGATTCATGGAAATCCATGATTTTGTTCCAAGCTCGTTGCACCGAAGTTACAAATTAGATTGCTTAAATTCACTGGATATTAGTTCTGTTACAATGATGCTAACACAGTTCAAGTTATATACAGTCGAAATTAACATACACAAAGTTTCTAATGGTCCTACTTTGTTTTTAATAGTAGCCTTTCCCTGATGTTATACTCACTTTTTTGCTGGCCCTCTATGTCGTAGGGCCACTGGTTCAATTCAGTAGTGGGGAGGGGACAAAGTCAAGCAAACTAATCAGCATCCTAAATCCTTTGTTGAGAGGAGTATGATATTCATGGTTTTGTACTTCTCAGAATTTGTATATAGAAATGCATATTAAAAATTCACATATTTTTCTTTCTTGTTTTGCACTCCACATTTTATCTGAATTTACTGCCTATGGTGTGTATTACATGTGTTGAATAATTTTTCTTTGTTTTCCTAAAACTGGTGTTACCTGTCTCTCAGGGTTTCATTCCTTTGACCAGTGTTTGACTATTGGTGACACTGAGGCATTTCAGCATCTTCCTGTGTCTCTGTTTTTAAGGGCTTTTCTATCATCCCATCCTCCTGCTCACAGAAGATTTTATCATTTATGCTACTTTTTTATTCTAAGTCAGAGAGAACTAATTTTTGTTAGTAACAAAAATCAATACTATAGCGTTATACCACGAGATTCTACAAAGCTGAGCAAAAATGAAAAGAAAGGTAATTCTCACCTAGTCCCAATAGTGTTTACAGTTGAACAAGTAAAAAAATCTCTAGTCTGGCCAAGATAAGTTCAGGCAAAGTCTGACTATTCCTGAGAACTATTTTGTGAACCTAATACAAATTCTGTGGCCTCTTAAAAACAGTGCTTGATAAGTCACAATATGTTTCAGGGGTACTGTGTGGGTCGGCATTCCGCTGAGCTGAAACAATTGTAATTTTTGACAGGAGAAGGCATGTTGTTGGTCCATGGTGGCTTAAACTAATCCAAATGTGAGGGGCTGTTAGAACCTCCTCCTTTGTGCCCAGCACAAGGACCTAGGTGGCCACACATGTGTATTTCAGGGAGCTGATGCACCAAAAAATAACCAGGATTGAAAAAAAACCACTATTTGAAGGATGAGGCCTGTCTGGTCTAGCTACCACACAACTGTACGTGTTTCAGGGCTAGTACAAAGAAAGGGATTAAAACATTCAGGGGAATGATACAAATGCCATCAACAGGATCCAGGTTTGCTTTTGGAGCATGGCTGTGTGAATAAGGAAGTAAACTTAGGTTATGTTTGTTGTGTGGTAACGATATGCACATCTACAGTTACTCTGCAGCAGCTGGCATACTGTAAGTGAAGGTAGCTTAAAAAAAAAAAAAGGAGAAAATGAGTGTTCTTACAGTCCTGCAGGGTAGATAAATCAGCAGCAGCTCCCACTTCTGTGATGGCTGCATGCAGATACAAGAAGAGGTGTGGCTCTTCCCCACTCCACCCTTCTCAACTAGAAGCCTAGTTATGCTCTTCCACAGTGGGTATGCATGTGACTTAGGTTAGGAGCGTTAACATTGTCCTCTTACTTTGGACTAGAAAAAATATATTTGTATTTATTCCTGGTGTGTGAGAAGGCTCACACAGAGGTTTATTAAACATGCCATAAAGGGAGCGGCTTAACACTTCAATTAGTTTTCCTTAGTTTTTTCTGCATTTGCAGTTTAGAAAAGTACATTGAATTTAGCCTGTAATACTGATTTTCAGGCACATTCAATGCTCAAGCTGAAAGAGTATATAAAAAAAAGATAAGGGTCAAGAATCATTAGGATGTATTTAACTTTTTTGACATTTCGTCTTTTTTTGAGTCATCTGCTGTAGGACAGTATTTTCTCTCAATAGTTATGTAACTCATCATTTTTTTTTTCCAAACTAAGAACAAAGCAGCTGTTCTGCTTTGAGGCTTTTTTAAAAATCTGAATATCATAAATTCTTTGGGTACTGCCCTCAAGAGACTATATATTGTAGGTCGTGGCTACTTTACTTGCCTTCATTTTTCTTACATTGCTATGTATAAGTGAAAAATTTGAACTCTGAATGGGGAGAACCTTTTGATAGCCAGGCTCTTGATGGTTGCATACTTTCATTTGTCATTCAGAAAAAGTAGATTTGATGAGTATGAGTAGTAATGTTTGCTGCATTTGTAGCTTATGTCCTACCAAGCAATATTTCTGGTTTAGTCACTTCAAAATAGTCTTACTCTCAGTAAATCCAAACTCGGACAATGTGCTGGATAGTGAGGGAATTGATTAGAAGAAAAACAAAACCAAAACAAAATAAAACCAAAACAAAAAAACCTTTAAAAAAATCTTATTCTCATTTCAGATTGCCAATGATTTTTAAAACTACTACAAACAAAGTAAGCTGGGTCATGTGAAAACAGTACTGACGTTTACCCATAGTTTCCATCTGATTAAGTGGAAGTGACACCAGTAGATTAGAATGAGACTAAGACAATTCACATTGCAATTGTGTTAGTTTAACTTTAACAATCTTTTAACAGTCTTGTTTAAATGTGGCTGACATACCATAATTACAAATCTACAAGCCTTGATTATAGAATTTTACATCATGAACCTATGGGGAAAGTGTATTGATTTTTGTGAAGCAGCTCTTTTTTAAAACCACCTTTCTAAAACTATGGAATCTTCCTAAGATTGTTCTTTTGCCTGTCGCACTGGTGTTGATACTGTTGTTTTTTTTCTTTGTAAAATATCATCATAGTGCCAACCAATTTACACTGGTTTTGTTTTTTGTCTTTTTTTTTTGTTGTTTGTTTGTTTTTCAAAGCACAGAAAGTTTGGCAGGTGATGTGAAACTCTGTCTATTTTTAAATATAAATTTAAACAATGCTTTTGAATTATTTTATTGGTCATTTCAGGATACATTTTGTGCAAGTAAAGTATGAAGTGTTGCAGAGAATGTAGACATTCTTTTTACTGTATGGTAACTCTGTTGCTAATTCAAGCACAAAACTAGTTTGTTTTCTTGGTTACTCAAGAAATATGCTATGTCTGGTGGAAATCACGAAATTTCTCAATCCACTATATGTATTATGGTCGCTTTCTTGCTTTTTTCCAATTAGTCATTGGCACTATTCTTAGGGTCAATATATTGATAAGAAACTCATGCCTCGTTTCTTTATTCTTGTTATAATTAGAAGATTGTATGCAACAACCGCCTGTTAGCTCAGTTAATGGTAAGGGCTGGGATATCTTATATTACACAGGTATTGAGGAATCATGTGCACAGTTGCTCAGCTATACTGAGTCAGCATGATAAAGCAATTTATTGTGTTTACAGTGCATATCCAAGAGCACAGGGATTCAGGAGGGTGAATATGTTGCATACACTCTTGGATACAAGTTGACTGTATTGAAATTAAATAACTTCTCTTAACTTAGTCACTGCCCCACATAAAAAACTGCTTAATGTGAAATGGCCAAGAAAAGAATGGACTTGCATTTTCATAGTGTTGTCTGAGTTAACATCTGTGACACACACAGTCACCAACCCAGATAATTATTTGCAGGATAATTGCAAGTCGACTAGTCTCCAGAAATGAAATTACTTGTTTTAAGGGGTTCCTATTTCCCTGTGTTTTTCAATGCATGCTTTCTTTTAAACTTCAGGAAAACCAAACAGTACCCACACATAGTTTGAAAAGCTGTGAGAAGAGCTCAATGGTTCCTGTGAAAATTACGTAGTGTGTTGGTTTGTTTTATTTGATTGGTTATTTATTTATATTTTTAATGGTTTGGGTTTCATTTGTTTTACCTTTTGAGCAGACCTAAACACTAGTTCCTTTTTAGAAATATCTCACAAATTTAAATTAGTAATGGTTAGATTTTGAAAGGATTGCTTTGTTTCCATTCCTTCCTCTATCACCTTACCTCTACTAAAGAAAGATCAAAGCCTCTGCTGAAACTCATGATTCTGGCATCTCCTTGTTTTTGTGTCTACAAGTATCTTCTGCCCCCTGAGGCAAAACTGTCCTGTGCATGTCCGTACTGATGTTGTCATTTTAATTGGCAAAAAAATGTTGTACACCAGGTTTATCACCATAGGTGTCAGTAGCGATGCTACATTAAGGAAAAAGGTTTTTTGGTTTTGTGGGGTTTGATATTTTTTTTTGTGTGTGTGTATTATTGGGGTTTTTTGTTTGTTTGTTTGGGTTTGGTTTTTTTGTGTTGGGGTTTTTTGGCAAGAACGTTTGCAAAGCAATGGCTTTGCAACCTTAAATTCCTTAAACAGTCTATCAAAAGTTTGGAAATACAGTAGTTACAGTTGCTTGGCAGCCCTAGTTTGGTGCCGTTATGCACATGTGTAGTACTGTTTTCTCAGTTTTGATTGTATGTACTTTTTTGTGGCATTCTTACTCATGGCATGGAGCCACATATTCACTTTTGTTGATTAAACAGTTACAAATAATCATTTTGTGCTGAATTAGAATGCGGATCTAAGGAAAAACTAAAAAATTACATTAAATTTATGGTAGTGCTTTGTATACAGAGGATGAGTTAGAAATGGACTGACAACCATAATCCATCCTGGCTTGACTTTAAGTATTATCAAATTATATGTATCATATATGTGGAAATCTCATTCAGAATCAGGAGGTCCATCATATTTTTGCTAAACTGTATTAACTGTCTTTACTGAGGCATTGTGAATTTGCTACACACATAATATGATCGTAATTCTATTTAATTTTGGTCGTTACTGTAACACTTCCGATTGGTTATCCCTAGTTGGGATGGGGGTGCGGGGAAGGGAAGAAATAGACTCTGTGCCTTTTCTCCCAAGCTGAGGTCTTGACTGAAGATGATGACTGGTTTATAGAAGGTAAACCGAAGTGGAGACCTGTGGTAACCCCAATTGTTGCTATAACAGAGGCCCCATTTCTTGTTCTTCCGTCTCTAAAAGTGAAGTTCTCAGTTTCTTAGCATTTACGATTTCCAACTTCCATCCCATTCCATGCCATGTCCTTCTTTCTTGGAATTTTTGCCACTGCAGGGTCTCTTCAGGATAGGCTGATAAACTTTTCATTTCTTTCCAACTCTTCAGCCCATCAGAAATGCTCTTTCAGCTCTCTTGGTGGAGTAGACCTTCTCTTCTTTGCCTCCAACCATCGAAGTTGCTTTTTGCAGTACCTCAGCAAATCCTGATCCCCAGCCATCACCTTTTGCTTTTTGAGTAGTCCATAATTTAAGAGCTTTCGTCCTGATTGCATCTGTTGGATTCTTCCATTCCTCTTCCTGCCTCCATGCTCCCACTGGTTGCTGGCATTCAGGGATGCCCCAACCAGTGCAAAAAGAGGAACTTCAGTTGTTGCTATGACAAAGATTTAAAAAATCTGCCGGAATGTATTGCAAGAGAAGGGAAATAACTGTGTTGAGAGGGAAGGACAGAATGTGAAGCCCTGGAGATTCAGAGAAATCTCTAGTAACAGAAATGCTATAAAAATGTTAAAATAAAGTAATTTTGACTTGAAATCGTTTTCTGGCTTCAAAAAAACCCTGCCACTGGTTTTCATAGTCTGCAGAATAGTAATCCCTGACAAAAGCCAAGCTTTCAAAGTTAACCTGAAATGTTGTAGTAACTCAGTTCTGTAAGCTGTAGATGCAGAAGAGGCTAAAAGTTGTGTATAGTTATGCATGGTTATATCTTGGCTGTCAAAAGAGAAATCTTACCTTTTATGATGATTTTGTCATTATCAAGAAAATGAACACATAAACTTGAAATCCTGTTCAAATCAAAAAGCATTCACTCGTGGCTAAGAAAACATGGCAGTTTGTGATAACTGTGTCAAGTATTGTATTTCTTTCCTCCTTCTTTCATCTTCCTTCATTGACTTTTGCTTTTAGGCCCCAGTCCGTAACGCGTGTGTGCTTATGTAGCCTTAGTAAACAAGAATGTAAATAAGTAATTTGCAGGTTTGGACCTGATATTTAAGATCTGCAGGCAGTGATTAGCACAGTGCCAATGATACTGCAGTTGTTGAATTACTTGTGCTATAATTGTGCATAATGTTAATAGTAACAGTTTATTATAATATAACAAAAAAAGTGTACCCTGTACAGTTACACTATTACGGATTTTTAGGTTTGAATCAAGTCTGCATAGATTTTTCATTATCTAGTCAATACATGCTGTCAGCTTTGGGTTTTCTGTGTTCTTAGGCTGAATCCGTGGCACATTAGCATATACCATGGTTAATAGTAACATTAATTTTGAGGAGGTGCATGTCCTTTCAATAGTGAAGCTATTCAATAGCAAAATTGAGAAATTCCCTCTCATCTTCTTCAGACCTCCACTAGGCTTGCTCAGTCCAGCCAATGTTTCTTGCATTGATTTTCCTAATGCTGGAGAGCAGTCTTTATTTGGTGGCACATAGGTGTCATTCTAGCTCATATAGAACCTGATTTGTCAGCAATTGCTGGAGGTTGAGGGAAATGTATCAAGAGTAGTAGTGTGTGCTTGCTCTGTCCTTGTACCATTTTACCATTTGTATTCTAGGCATCCACTACTAATTCCTGCCTGTGACTGTGGCTCAGGAAGATGGAATTTTTGTCTACCTAGTCCAGAGCATCTTAATTTCATTATGCATTTGGAAAACTCATGTTGTGCATGCTTTTTTCATCTGTCAACCTTCAGATAAACTGAGTGCCCTTCCTGTGATCAGAGAGGTAGATCTGCTTGCTACTGCTAATTATGCAAGTACAGGAGATGATGCTAGTGTTGATGTATAAGGACCAGGTGTTGTGATTTAACTCCAGCCAGCAACTAGAACCATGGCAACTGCTTGGTCACCCTCCCCAAGTTGGATCAGGGAGAGAATCAAAAGGGAAAGGAGAATCATGTGAGTTGAGATAAGAATAGTTTAGGAAGACAACAACAACAACAATAACAAATATATATATCTATATATATATAACAATGTAAAAAAAGGCAGGCACAAGTAGTTGCTTACAAATACTGGTTCCATGCAGCTGATCACAGAAGAGCAGAGAAGAGAGTATCCTAGTCCTGAGCAGCCAATCATGGAGAGGGCAAAAGGCCAAAACGGCAAAAGGCCAAAAACAGAACCAACAAATAACATGGAACTAATGTAGAACTCCTGAATGGACCTAAAGAACCATAAAAGCAGACTCCAGCCATATATGGAGCATGATGGTAATGGTAGGAAATATTTCATTGACCAACGGGGATGTCAATCTAGGTGCTGTTCTACTCTTCTCCCTCCCCACTGTTATGAACACCTGCACCTGGAAAGTTGAAAAAGTCCTTGGTCTCCTTCGCAACAGCCAGAACATCAATAAGTTCTTATATTCTTTTCATATCAACTCCAAAACACAGTCCAGCTACTGGAAAGAGAACATTAACTGTATCCCATGGAAAAGTTGTTATCACTTTCTTCTCACACTAAATTCAACACAAAAGACCATGCTAGCTCCTAAAAATAAAATATTCTAACTGCTGTGAAGAAAATTAACTCAATGCCAGCTAAACCAGCATACCAGGGTAGGAACATATGTACCTTTGTGGACTGAGAAAGAAGGATTTGGTGCACTTTCAGCAGCAGCCAGAAGTTAGAACAGTCTAAACCATTTGCAGCTCTGCACCCTGAACAGGCTAGGGGTGAAGTCCCATGAGAAATCAATGTAATCCTAAATTTGGAGGTCTCATTTCCCTCTCCCCCTCTCCAGTTCTCTGGTCTCTGATGCTAGTCAAACCTTTTGCTGAGCTCACACAATTTGCTTAACCCAGGAGAAAAACTGTCCGCTTTTTTCTTACTGTGTTGATTTCCTGCTGGTTTGAATTGGCTTATGGAGAGATCATGTAAACATTAGTGCTGGCAGAGATGTATGCTGGGTTGAGGGGGGAGAAGACCTCTGTTCAGCAGTGGTCAGCTTTTTGACTTCTTGGACCATCTTGTGTTACTTCGCTCTTCAGCTTGTGGAGCTGAAGTGGGGGAGAGGAAGTGAGCAGAAAAAGATAGATGAGGAAATATTAATAAATATAATGGTATGGAAAAGGTAGTTAAGTAACTACTCTTTTTTTCGTTTATTCTACCTTAAGATTCTCTCAAGCCATTTGAGCTCATTGGGTTTAGCCTGCAGCTTTTAAGTAATAAAACTATGTTTTTTACACAGAACATGCAAGTTGTGAAATTGATTGTTAAGTGATGTGACAGTCAAACGTGTAAAAGATTTTAAAAGGGCAGCAGCCACAGCCAGCACCTGACCTATTGTCTATTAAACATTGATGGTTTAGTTTTGTTCTTCAATGTTAAAAAGTCCTTAACTTGATTTCTAGAGGCACATATACCACAGGAAATGTCACTTTAGGTTTGATTTATTTCTTTATACTCTTTCCCTAGTAGTTAACTACTGGCTGGCACTGGAGACAAGGTCCAGAATAATTGAATCTTATGTTTCTACTTTTTTATTGTGAAAGATTGGGAGAAGCTAGTAAAATACTATCATTTTGTTTGGGTTACTTTTTCCCCAGTTTCTAGAGGAGTAGACTTCTGCTTTAGTGTCCATGAAAAAATAACTAAGGAAAACAAGTTTGTTGTCGGTAGGTTTAAGCCAGGCATGTGGTAGTCTTCACTTCCATTGAACATTTATGTGGAGTTCTGAAGGCTGAAAACAGCTACTATAAATGGAGACCTGAAGTATGAGAATAAGCTAATATTAGTTGTTTGCAGTTATTTGTCAGTTTTTACTTATTTGACTTTAGATGTCCAAGGAGAGGAAAGACTTGATAATTTTTGGTCAGTAGATTTAAAGGAGGAAAATGAAAGGAAGACTTTAGTCACTAGTTAGTATCTCAATTTTATACCATGTTGTCATTGTTTAACCCCAACCAGCAAGCAAGCACCACATAGCTACTTGTTCCCTCCCTACTGGTGGGACTAGGGAGAGAATTGGAAGGGTAGAAGTGAGAAAACTCATGGGTTGAGATAGAGACAGTTTAATAAGTAAAGCAAAATACACACACACAAGCAAAGCAAAACAAGGAATTCATTAACTCCCATCAGCAGTCAGATGTTCAGCCATCTCCAGGAAAGCAGGGCTTCACCACGCATAACAGTGACTTGGGAAGACAAACGCCATCCCTCTGAACATTCCCTCTTTCCTTCTTCTTCCTCTAGCTTTTCTACTGAGCATGATATAATATGGTATGGAATATACCTGTGGTCAGTTGGGGTCAGCTGTCCTGGCTGTGCCCCATCCCAGCTTCTTGTGCATCTCCAGCCTTCTGGCTGGAAAGTCCTTATGTTGATGTAAATATTGTCTAGCAACAACCAAACCATCAGTGTATTGTCAACATTCTTATTATGCAAAATGCAGAACAAAGCACTATACCTGCTACTAGGAAGAAAACTCTATCACAGCTGAAAACAGCCTCAAATCAAATGCTCTTATATAGTTCCTGAAAGTCCATGGAACTGTAACACTTCCTAGAAAGCAGAATGGGATGTGGAAACTGTAGCAAAATATTAAAAAATGAAAATTCAGATTTTGCATTCTTTTAACCACAGAATATATGATTATTTTAGGTTGTGGTTGCCTCTTTGTGCTAGTTTTTAAATAACTTCCTCTTTATAGCAACTTTGTTAATTAAAAAAAAAATCCTTACCGTCTTAAAATTTGAGGCCTTATTTTGAAACTCTAAGATAAAGATTGAAGTGTGAAGAAAAAACTTTATGGCCAAACGGCATACTGAATACATGTAGAGAATAAAAAGATCAGATCCTTGTTGACTTTGTATGTTTGGATCTTTTTAGTCTTCTTAAACAAAACTGGACTTGAAAAGGTTTCTCTGACTTCCGAAGATTTTTACACATCTTGTAGGTGGTGTAAGAAACTACTTATTACTTTCAAAACAGATCAACCTTACAGGTACATTTTCTGTTATAAATCTATGGGTGTCAGTTTGCAAATGTAATTTAGAGCAAGACTCTTGGCCCATTTAGCAACTTGTGGATGTAAGGTATACAGTAACAAATTAAGCCCTTGTTTTATCGGGCTGGGACGTCTTGCTTTGATCATACGAATGTCTTTAAGTCTTCCAAATAATATTTTTATACAATATTTTTGGGGCAAGAAAGTGCACAACACCATAAGGTCTCATAGATGTTTAAGATATTCCTGTGGATGTCCATCAGTTCTGGCAGCTGTTAGCTCTGTATGTCAGGAAGGAGGGAGAGCCATAGGAAACATACTGGCCAAACTCCTTAGAGTGAATGGGAGATGTGCTTGCCTGGCAAATGTAGTTTCTGAAGAATGACACCAGTATGATCTATCAGCACATGAGAACCTTGGAACACTTGAACTAGCTCAGAGAAATCTCTGATGATCCACATTAATAGATTTAGTTCTGTTTAATTAGTAAATAGTCACAAACATGGAATCCAAATAAATATCTAAAGCAGTCTTTTCAGAAATTTGAGAAATCTAGTGCCCCTTCCAACACAAAGTTCAAAATACAATGGACCCAAGCTAGACATTTCCCTTGCTGGTGTATATACACTTTTGAAATTGGAATAATTCAGTTGGAGGTTTTCATCTTTCCTTACTGAAAATGGTCATAGTGATGCAAGTAGTGGGAGCCTTTGGAGTGGTTTATTTGCTGCCTTGCCTGCTGCCTGCTCAGGTGACTTGGGTCAGAATGAGTAAGACCTCTCTTTTTTTTTAAATCTTTTTCAACTGAAGGTCATGTGAGCTTATCAAAGAAGATGTTAACCTCTAGCAAGAATATGCGGTGCATAAATACTCTTAAGTCACATTGCAAGTATGTGATTTGGGTTTTTTTTAAATAAAATAAATACCTAG
>VWYH01011071.1:16808-36352 GCA_013399365.1 Pampusana beccarii | reverse complement strand
TGGGTGCATCCCATCTGGACCCATGGATTTATGGATGTCCAGATTGCTTAACTGGTCTCTAACCCAGTCCTCATTGACTAAGGCAATCTCCTCCATTGACTTGACTTCATCTGGGGTCTCAGCGGAACAGGGCTCCTCAGGACAGCGCCCAGCAGAGTAGACAGAGACAAAGAAGGCATTCAGTAGTTCTACCTTCTCTATATCTTCTGTCACCAGGGCACCCACCCCATTCATCATGGGGCCTACATTGCCTCTGGTGTTAGTTTTATCTGCCATGTATGACTCCATCAGGGTTGAAATGAGTTTAAGTGTGTGTTGCCACAACCCAGCTTAGATCAACTGTTGTGGAGCCACAGTTTAAGGTGATTTTAGCAAAACAATTTTTGATGATGTGAACTCTAACAAGCAGGGAGAGTTCCTGCTGTTGCAATATCAGTATATTCTCTTTGGATTTTTTCTCAAGATATTACTGCAGTGGTGCTTTTGTGGTAGGTTCAGTTCACAAAAGGTTCTTGTCACCCCAGTACCATTCTGTCCCTCCTCAGCAGCACTTCTAGCATGGCACTTAGCTGTGACAAATTAGGAATTAATTTGCTCTGATGTGCTAACGTGACCATGAAGCTCTGTACTAGACCGGTATTTATTCTCTTTTTATTTGTATAATATGTTCTTTGCTTCTTGGATCTCATTACGTTCTTTGGGCTGTTAAGTCCTCCTTAATCTTATATACACTGATCTGATGTTTATTCTTGTTTGGGTAATGATTTTCTTTGGCATGCTCTCAGATTTGCAGTAGCATCTCCGTGGTTGTTTTGGTCTTGAATTAGCTGATCAGAAATTACTTCATTATTTTCCAGATCTGAAGGATGTTTTGGTTCAGATCTAGCATCACGAAATCCAACATATACGTAGTGAACATAGGTAACAGAGTGGGAGATGCAACAGCAAAACTATAGTAACAACAAATAATATTAAGTTGGATAATGGAATTGCAATGTAAAAATTACTGTGAGGCATCAGAACAGGCTACTTTAATATTCCATTTTGACTTTCAAAATATTTTACATTACTCTATGCTTGTTAGCAAAAAGCATCCTGCTGCCAAGTATACGTCCATTATTAGGATTAAAAGATGGACTCTTTTCCCTTTGAAAGATAGGCCATATAGAAAATTGCTGTAATGCAAATTATGAAAGTGTTACTTTTGTCTGTAACCGCCAAACCAGCATCAAGGTAAATGGTGAAAACACTCAAAGGAACACAGGGCTATGAGGCTACTATATAATTTTTGAATTTTACATTTCATTATTTTGTATGAAAACTAGTATGGGAAATAATGCATTTAATGGCATGGAATGTCGTGATCAGGGGGAAAAAAACAAAACCAGAACACACTCTGGGATTGTAGTTTGTGAAGCTGAAGGTGTTGTTTCATTTCATTTACATATGATAACTTTTTTCAAAGTTACTACTAAGAAGGATGTCTATCATTGTGCATCTAATAATGCAGGTGCAGTGGTGTTAATTTAGTAGTGAATAGGAAAGAAGAAAGATCACATGACTATAACAGCCAATACTGGTCACTTGCAAAATTATCAGAACCTGGATGATGTGGAAAAAGTCTGGCAAATGCTGACCTAAAAGCTGATAATAATAATAATGTATTTGCAGACATCTAAATACTGTTTATTTTAGCTACTGATGATGTGAGGACTTAATTTGAGGTAGATAACTTTCTTCTCTGTACTACAGTCTTTATTAGCAGTCATCCAGATCTATAAGGTAACTTTATCTGTTTCTGTTATGTATTTGAAATGAAGTACCAATATATAGCTTTTTTAGGATATTCTATATGGGTAAGCCTGCACAGAATCTTTAAAACTTTTTAAAATTTAAATTATTTTCATAAGAATCATTATACATTATAGCTAAATTCAGCATTTGCTAGATGCAGTTTTTTGGCAGTGGTTAAGAGCCTTTTTTTATAAAACCCTGTATTATCTTATAGGGCTGCAGCTTTTGGGGGCGGGGTTCTTATCAATGGTGTAACTTTTTACTGTAATAGAACCAGATTAATACAATCACTTGGTTTAATTGCAGATTGGCAAAAGAAAAAGTTATGTATGAAAAAGAAGCAAAACAGCAAGAAGAAAAAATTGAAAAAATGAAAGCCGAAGCATGTGATGATTATGGAATTAAGAAGCAGGTAAACTATCCTAAAACTTGTTTTATAAAATCTGTCTTTGCTTTCATTTAATCATAGTCATCCTTAAATAAAATAATGTTCTGTACCTTTTTCCAGACTCCTGTTATATAAATACTAGACTAAAATCCTCACAGTTATAAAAGTCATAGTGAGCATTTGCAGAAAATTCCTTTACTCTAGAACTGTCACATTATAAGGAGACTGCATATGGATTATTTAGCACTTGGTGTCAGGATGGCTATCACTCACTAACAGGGTGTATGAGGCCATCATGAACTGTCTTTCTCAGAAATACCAAGAACCTGAAAATACATGATCTGGATGCATTAGTTAAACTAAGCGCTTCCTGGTAAGTGCAAATATTACAGTGAAGTGAGAGTGCTTGATAGTTAATATGAAGATGGAACATTTCAACTCTTGAGTATACTAGTATGCCCTTGGTAAAATCAGACCTCAAAGAGAAAGTAATGGGTCTGCAGCTTCTCCTAGCAGCTTCTAGAGGTTGTAGTGAAGTCACTGACTAGCAAGGTGCATACTGTAGTTTCATCTGCTCAAGAGTATGGTTTAGTGTCACTATTAAAATATGATTAAAGTTTTCTTGGAAAGTTCTCCACAAAGGACAGTAGTAACAGACAGCTGGTACATGTCCTTTTGGAAGGAGAAAGTGTCTAGTTTCCTTCTCACTGAGAAAAGGCTTGGGCATGGGAGACTTGTGTTTATTCTTTTTAAAATGTGGCCTGTCTCTGTTTAACTGTGACCTTTATATTCTTTCAACTAAATATGTTAATTTTTTTTTTTTCTCCAAGCATTTCCCAGATATTTTGTCTTAAATCTTCACAGAAACTGACACTGTAAACAAAAAATATTTGCACTTGTTTCAGTAGTCTGGTGGTCTCGCGTCATAAAAACCTACTGTTCTCTCATCTTCATTTTTAAACAGTAGAAGAATAGGTTAAACAAAACTCAAATATAAAACATGAACAAAAACAAGATAGGAGAAAGCCCTTTTAGAGCAAGCTAAAACAACTTTCTTGGTAAGTTCAGATTTCAGTTCATATGTGTATGCCCCACCTTACTTTCATTATGCCATGGGAAAGAAATACAAATAAAGAATTTGTATACAAATAATTGTATTCATAGAGCTGAGCTGTGTCTGCCTCACCACTGACTGAGACTCCAGGGTCCTACAAAATAGTAGTCTTTCTGAAGATCCGCTGGTGCTAACAAGAACTAATGAATGCAATTCCCATTTTTAATGTCCCCCATTCATCAGACTATTTGACTGCACCGTGGTATTTCCGCAGTGACCTGCAAGATATCATGAAAGTCAAAACCAGCGCAGGCTGTGAACTTCTGCTGTGAAATGAAATGTTACACACTACTTGAAGGTATTCTCAAAGACCAGTGACAAAAGCTTTTACAGAGAACAGTCTCAATTAATTCAGAAATTGCCTTGATCTGGTTTGAAAGCAATCAGTTTCTCCAATTACATCTTTACTTATTGTTCTTTTAGTGCACTTTGCATTCTAGAAGTTGTTAACATTTTAGGTTATGAAGAATTTGGAGGCTCAGAAAGAACATGTGCAGGCTTTTCCTAGGATCGAATTTGTTACTCTAAAGAAAATTATATAATACCAGAAGAGTTTGCTAAAAAATATATTTTGGATAGACTTAATACTTTTAGAAGTTCCTCAGGAAAAATCTCTGTAGTTAACACATTTAAGAATTGTTTTTAGCTAATTGTTCCTAATCTGAATAACTATTTTAAAATATGGTTGTAGGCTTTTATTTCAGTAATGACATTTGCGGAATGGGAATAAATTCAATCATTTGAGACTAGCATAGTAATTTTAACTTTCATTTTAGCTGAGGTGTCAGCCAAATCAGGTGTGTATATACAAATCAATCCAGAGTTGAGGGAGGGATGCTTAAAAAGCTTAAAAGCATTGATTACCTTTTGATGTATTACTGTTCTCATTTAGCTTTCTAGTTACAACTCTGCAGTAGAACACATAGTTTAACAGTACAGAAGTGACTACAGAAAATTTAACTTTAAAATTAATAATGCCATTTCTGCAGCAAATGCAGACTTCAAGGTGTGTCTGGTCTGTAAGGACGGATCAGTCCCTTTGTAGAACAATAGGGTTTGACTCAATATTTTTCTCCTAACTGCTTGTACAGTGCAGCAGGTTGTGGTTCCTGTGAACTCAAGAGATCTCTAGCTGCAGCAGTGACCAGCTAGGGTAGTTGGCAGTTGTTAGATGCTAACCTTCACCTGCACTGTCCAGAAAGACCTGTTTAATGAGGAGAAGATTTTGCATCAGAGAAACAAAAAGGACAGTCTGCTCACAGTGCTGCTATACTCTCACCAAGATCATAATTTGAAGACGCTTTTGTAGGGCGTGAGAAGACCTTGTTACAGTAATCCAGGGTAGTTTCCTTACTTCCATCTGAATATGTAGAGTCCCAAGCATGTTTTATCTTGTTGTCAGGGTGAGCCAGGATAGTTCACTTCTCCCCTCATCTGCCCCCACCTTTTCATGAGTGCCAGCAAGACCACAGATTTCAGAATTTGGACAACAGCACTACATTACATCAGCAAGTTCACTAAAGAGCAAAACATGACATTTCGTATTTATGATGTGTTAATCATTGCAAGTTTATTATCCATCCCTGCAGACTTTCCTTTGACCTTTGGCCCTTAGCAGGGCTCCACTGTGTTGGATCCCCATTTTGATTAGTTGGTGTCGAAGGTTCCCACCATGGTGACAGTACACTTCCAATAAACCCAGAGCTTTCATTTGCTGAGTGTTGTGCCTCGTCTCTGAGGGATCTACACGTGCTTTTTTGCTTGTAACATCCATGTATTACAATTGTCCCAGGTGCGCGTTGTATTTGCACTACTTGCTGTGTCTCAACTCATGTACTTCAGCTGCGTGAGAACTGTATGTGGTAAACTGTATATCACAGGGGGAAGAATCCCTGGCATTATGGGGCAAGGAAGCCCTTCCTTTTCCATCACTTACAGCTTATTTAAAAAATGAATACATGTATTTATCTATAAACACCACTTTGCTATCATCTGGTTTTTTTGCCTACAAAAGGTAGATGAGAAGTTTAGAATTTAGGAGAAAGCTTATGACAATTTATTTGAGCCACATTAGCAGAAAAAAAAATCTCATAATGTAGAGCAGAATTTGGAAAAAAAGGGTCTGAAAGAAAAGTTTTCACACATTTTTGTATCTTAAAATCACACTATCTTCAACTATGAAACTTTTACAAAAAAGCAATATTAAATACTTCAATAAAATACTAAATTGAAAACAATCTTACTAAAAATGGAACTATTTTATACAAAAATTATCAGGTTTGTAGAATTTAGGAAAAAATTTTAAAAGGCTTTTGATGTATTCTATCAATTCTAGGAAATTATAGTTTCTGTAGAGGGTCATGAAGAACCCTGATGGGTAGCAGCAAGTAGTACAATTGTATCTTTGTATGGGATTTTTTGTAATGAGGACTTAGTTTCTACACAGTTGTAATGGTTCCAAATATAGGAAGACCTTACACAGATCTTCATAGTAACTATCTATAAAAGCAAGTTTTTACACTGTATTTGCTTATGAGTGAAGACTAATGGTAGGCACCAGTAGTTTTCTGTATTTCTGTGGTTGTTGATATGTCTTGTACATTGTGCTGGTTTAACTGAAAGTGAGTTAATTTTCTTTGTGCATTTAGAAACTTCTTTTTCATAGCTAGCACAGTTGTTGTTTGAATTTAGTTTGAGAACAAGAAGATAACACTGCAGGACAGAGTTAATGCTTTTCTTCAAGTAATTTTACAGTGGTTTTGAGTTGGAATTAAGAGAACATAAGATCTTACTGGTATCTTAGTTGTTGTCTGGGAGCCAAGGCCTGTTCTGAGCTCTGTGTCCGCAGATGTGAGGAGCGAGGAAAGGGGGCAGGAATGCGGCAGGGCTTGACTGACATCCAGGGTGATCAGTGAGAATACGCCATCCCATTAGTGTCATGCTACATATTTAATGACAGTTGCTTTTTCTGGCTAGAGAGGTGGAGACGTAGACCCGTTCTGGTTCTGCTCCATTTTGGTTGAGTTCCGTTCAGGAGTTCCTTTAGTTCAGCCTTTTGCCATCCTGCTGTTTGCAGTGGCCTCTGGGCCTTTTGTCCTTTTTCTCTTTTCCTGGGATTGGCTGTTCAGGACCAGAGTGCTCTCTCTCCCTGTGACTGGCTGCTTGGTACAGATGGAGTAGTGGTATATTAATGTTATTTCATTATTTTATTAAACTGTTTTTATCTCAATCCACAAGCTTCTCCCTTCCCTTTTGATTCTCTCCCCTGTTTGGAGCTGGTTGCTGGGAGGGAGGTGTGAGTGAATGGCTATGGTGGTTGTGATTGCTAGCTCAGGTTAAACTGGGACATACATAAATAAACATCCCTTCCCATCTGATGCTTTTGCCTTGAGGCTTTCAGGTGTGGGAAAAGCCTGAGGCATCTACTCCTTGTTTCCTTTCAGTGGGACTGAAGATAAACTCTGGAGTTTTTGTTAACTGTCAGCTCTAGTCACTCAGGTAAAGAGGCAGTGGAAATGCTAATGAAGGGTCTAATGCTTGTCTGTTACGTATTTGGACAGTATCCTTAGCAAGCATAGTTTGTTTCCTTAAAAGCTAGCAACTCGGAATGTTCTATACTAAATACAGAATAATATTCCTAACATATAACTGGCATTAAAAATGCTTTCAAACTTTGGTTTTATTGCCTAATGTGCTTTCTGAAAGGGACCATATGATTAAAAATTGTTACTGTGCTCTTCTTTTTTCTTGTTTTCCAAAGGCTGTTTTCATCTAGGCAGGTGTAAATGCCTTCTGGATTCCAGACTTTATGCTGAAGATTAAAGGCACTTGTGCAGTATTTAGAATAAGCCAATACGGCAATATTCCTATGGTAGAAAAGACCTGCCACTGAGATGGAACATGATGAATTTCTTCAGTTGGGTTCACTTTTCTTGTGGTCTAGAGGGAGGAAAAAAAATCTGTACTTGACTTTTCTGCCTTCTGCCTATCTAAGGAACTTACCATGTCTGTTCTGCTTCCAATTTTAGCACAAGTATTTCCCCTCCACAAAACAGATGGGGGATTTGGCCCAAACCTTTAAGCTCAATCTAAAACATCTCCTAACCAGCCTGCTACTTCTAGCAAAGTATGCATTACAAATAAGCACAGATTCAGGATCTAGATCTTAACAACCAAGCATAAAACCCCAGCAACAGTAAAAAACCCCAACCCTTTCAACCTCTTCCCCAAGCTTAACCTCCTCCACAAAAACTGGGGGATGGTGAGGGCAGAGAGAAAATGTTGCTATTTATTCTAACAAGGTTGAGCCACTCTTTTTGGGAAGGCAAGTCTTTTTTTTTTGTCACTGTTTTCTTTATGCCACTCACAAAGAAACCTCCTCATTTAATGTTTGGCTCCTCTCACCTGTTTACAGGGTGAGGTTTATATTTGTATTAACATGGATCTGTTCAGGTAGAATTTTGAATTGCTGGAAGGAAATGTTGTGCCTGCTGATTGACAACTTTCTGTAAAGGATAATTCCATTAGCATTTATGACAGCATGTTTAATTTAAAACTTTTTCAGTGAAGGACATGGAGTTTTTCTTCTGTCCTCTGAAAAGTATCTCCATGTTTTAGCTTCAAGTCATGTGGTGTTCTCCTTCCACGCTCCGCCGCTAACAATGAAAACTTGACCGTTGTACATTAGTCGAAAACAGCCAGTGACAAACTGTTTTGCAAAAAGACCGAAAGAATCTTTCTGCCTTTATGTCCTGAAATGATCTGCTTTAGGCAAAATGGGAATAGCCCTCACCTGAGAGGAGCTGCAGAGAAAGCTCATTTAAAATTCTGAGGCATTAGATCAAGAGGGTTTTCTTTTCCTTCAGCTTTCTTGCTACAAAGTGGTTTGTGGTTCATACATGGCCATTTCAGTTCTTGAAACACTCAACCACTACAGAAACAAAACAATGTTCTCCAATTCTTTACTGCAAGCTTTTCTTTGTAGTCCTTCGGAAGTGTTTTGATCAATGTTTTTTGTTTCTTTTGGGGTTTTTGTTTTGTTTTGTTTTTTCTGAGCAAACTGAATTATTTGCATGTAATTTTCTTTTCCTCCTTACCAGCTTTGAGTAGATCTATGGATTTGCGATTATCTATGCAACTGTCAAAGGGCAAGTGATTACAATGCAGTATTTAAAAGCATGAATATGTATTTGTGTGTGTATAATTGGTACATATATGACTTATTCACATTCATCGTTTTTTTAGCCTAGTTCTTGTGTTTAGAACATCACTCTTGTCACATAAATCAGTATTGTCACTATATCCTGTGACCCAGTAGATTTTTTAGGCAGCCCTCCTAAAATCAAGGAAAGACTGAGAGCCCTATGGAGGTTTTCTTGTTGCTGTTTTCAAATTATTTGTGGATCTGCATATCTCTAAATCTCTTGGTTAGATGTGGATCAGCTGGAGAAACCAACAACAATCTCTGCTTCCATCTTTTTGAAGCTGATGAAACTGTTGACCCCACTATATAAGTCAGGCTGAGCAAAATTGCTTCCTTTTGCAGAATACTTGGTATTGACACTCATAAGCAGTAATATTTATTTGTATTCTTGAATTATCAAAAATTTGTTTCAGTATAAGTGCTTGAGTGATCCAAAAAGTAGAGAATCTGGCTTGAGTTGAAACATTAGTTTTGGACTTTCATTGTAGGACCTACTAGAAATCGAAGTTGCTTATGTTGAAAGCCTTGGGCATCACCTCCTCAGCTGTTGCTCATACAGTCGTGTTTGGCCTTAGTGCTTATTTTGAATGCGTAAAGTGGTTGTCTGATTTTGGTTATGGTGCCTTTCCACTTAAGCAACTGGTAGGTGGATCTGTGTGTGTTCTGCTTTATCTGTCACTGCAATCTGGAATTTATAAAAAATAGATTGCACACCAGTTCTTTGACATCTGATCTAATTTAGAAAAAATCCTCATCACATTTGGTAAACAGGCTATATAAACCCCAACAGTTAGAGAGCTCCATCACATCTGAGGAAACTGCTTGCTTTTGAAAGATGCCAGACATCTGCTCCCTTAGTAGAAATACCTTCAATCGTGAAAGACAGTTGACTAGAAATGTGGTGGGTTAAAGAGATTTGTTTAACTGGCTTTTTCAGTACACTTAAAGGAAAAGGGACTTAATTCATCCTTACTGTAGCCACAATAGCTCTTTTGGTCCTATGTGCACTTATTGACAAAAAATTCAAATTGCTTCTCCCTGTATATATTTTTGTGCTTTATTGCTTTTGTCTTAACACTGTATTTAGATGCATTTCAGTTACTACAGTTTTTTTAATACATCTGCTTGGCACTGTAATTCACAGAAACACAGGTATTTATAGTTCTTTGCAAAGTCAGATCAGTTTCAAGTAATAGATTCCTCTGTGACCTGCTTATATTTTAAACTCCTTAAGAGTTCAGTCAGAAAGTTTAATAGAATTTGGAAAGCAAACACTTTAAAAATTCCAGTCCTAAAGCTTGCCTAATTATTTGAGCTTTCAACTTTCCTTCATTATAGAACATTTACTGTCACAAACATATATCTGAGATTATCAGCATTACTTGAAAAAATGTGTCGTATGCAGAAGCTATCAAAGTTTTCATAGTCGGTTTGGTAATCAACTGATAATATTGGTTCCACAAAATTCCTGTTCCAGTGTCCAGCTGTTTGCACCTAGTGAATATAGTTCCAGGATGTATTATCCTTCTGGTTTTTTTTATTTATTATTGCATACCTGCAGGCAAATGTAAATGAAACTCAGGTACCCTTTCGGATCTCAGTCAGATTCTTTTTTTAATAGACTAATTGGGGTAGTTTTCTTCTTACAGCAGACAGGACTACAGCTTACAGAGTCGAGATTTCTATGCCTTCCTAGATTGCTTATTCAGTGGCATATATCAAATAATTTTGCTACCTTTCATATGATCTACCAGCTTTACAATATACAACTATTTAGCAATGCTGGCCCAAGGAAATCATTACTGGATATTCTCACTCTTGTAGGTGTTCTTTATAGAACAAATTCCTACCACATAAAGCAGAAGGCATCATCTCATGCCATTTATGACACACCTAATTCTATGGAAGTTACAAACCTTTATTTATTCACTCACTGCTGAAAGTGTAATATGCAGAGTTTATAGGCTTGTTTTTACTACAGTCCAACACTAAATGCTAAAAAAAATATATATATAATATCAATGAGAACTAGAAGCTGGCAGTGATTAACTTTAAAAACAAACAAACATAATTGTCACTTATATTTGTTTCATTAAAGTAGGCAGGTTGTGCCCTAGATTCTCTGAAAGAAAATAAGAAACAAAGTTTTTAAACCCTTCATCTCAAAAATGACTTGAACCAAGACTCTAAATATATGACACTTAAAAGCATGGTGATAATGTGTTACTATATATGGCCTTCCTTTATGCATAAATACATTCTTAGCTATAGCTTATATTCCCTTTTACAATGACTCTTCTGTACAGCAGCATTGATACTGAAAGAAGAATACAACCTAGGAGTGACAGAATGAAGTAAGCTATTTAAAGGGAATGCCTTCTGTTGCAGGTTATCCTGAATGCAGAAGAGGTTTCATATATAAATATCTAACAGATTTTCAATTCTAAATAGATTTAACATTACTGAACACCTCTGCACACCTTTTCTTCTCAGTGGTTGGATTTCAGATCCAGAAATGTTCCATGAAATAAATGTTCCCGTGTTTAAATCTGAAGTTGTTTTCTGTAGGAGGCGGCAGGATGTTCACATTCAGTGGGGTGCCAGTTTAGTAATTTTGTTCAAAGTGCATGGTGAGAATAATCTTTCTCCTAAAATGAAGCACAAGGATAAGTAATAACTTTTTATGCATGATAAGCATCAAAAATATGAGCCTGCTGGTCTTTGCTTTTCATTTTTCTTTACCTTTGTCTTTCAGTCAGAGCCTCCTGCAGTGTGCACACAATGTGATCAATAACTCAATAACTTTTTTCATGCAGTAATTATCTCCATGTGGTATTATCTGAACACTGTTTTTCTTTATTACCCAAAAGATGCAGGAGATATTTATATAACCAGCTGATTCAATTTTGGATGAAGCTGCTTCACGACAGCAGGAGAAAGTTTGTTTTAAATAGCCTTTTTAACAAATGCTGTATGGAAAGCTTACCAGGCAGTACTTTTATTTCTAAGGGAAAAATTATTCTAAATACTTTTTACTTAATACTTTATATTCAATTAAGCACAAAGTAAATGAGAATGTCCTGTAAAAGATTTTTCAGCAATTATGCTAAGTGACTATAAAAAGCCTATTCAGAAAATAGATACAACTGTTCTGAAGTTCCTCAACGATGACTGGACTACTGATTTTTCAGAGTAAAGACTTATCTTAAAAAATAATGTTCCTATCTGGAATACATTTTCATTTCATTGGTTTCTAATTTTCACAGATCGAGATCTTACAAGAGTCACGAATGATGATTCCAGACTGCCAGCGCAGATTAGAAATTGCACATGCAGATCTTACTCAACTACTAGTAAGTATAGCACCATAACCCACTGATCAAGAAATGCTGCTGTTCCTTGATGAACTTGGATAAACATGCTTGTCTGCACTGCAAGTGTACTATATGAGAACTGGATTAAAGAATTACTTTTTATAGGTCCGAAGACTAGCATCCTGTAACATACCAAAATTTCATTTTAGATAACTGTCTCTGCAGACTTGGCCTTCAGTCTATGAAAACTGTGCATCTTAAAATATTAGAAGGTGACTTTATTGGAATGTACACTCAACATAAATACTGAATTTCTAGAGTAGACTCTGAATTCCTGAGCTAGTTAAGTTATCAGAAAGGGTAGTTCAGCTGCTTTAGGTAACTTTCTAGATAGTGTAGATACATATAATATGCTTGTAGTGAACTGAAATAGTTCACTGAAAATACTTTGCTATGGACAACAAACAAGACAGCTGTGTCCTTGCCATGTACTGCTTTCTGTTTTATTAGTAAGGTGAGCACTAGTGCCACATTTTAAAGATATGAATACCAGCAGTAATAAATACTAGATTGTAGGAACAGATGCACTGAAACTATACTGTTTGAAGATTATAATGCCTATTTTAAAATCTGCCTTCTCATCAAGAATTCAGCTACACATATAAATGCTACTGTGAAGCTAAAAATACATATCCTAATTAAGCCCCAGACACATTTGATGGCTAAAATGCAAATCCCTTCTCAAAGGAAAACTCAAGGTGTCTCATCCTCAGGTAGTGTGCCTCTACTGTTTTCCAAAGTAAATGCTTAGTACCTGGCAGGATTTAGTGTCCTTTTGTCAGTAAATTAGTTGCTTAACAGTTAGCTGGTCTAGATTTCAGTGGCATGCAGAAGTGGTGCTATTGATCCATACAGTGTGCTGGGCAAACAAAAAAAAAAACAAGGAATGGGGGGAATTACGGTTGTTAAAAATTCAGGAGTTGCTTTCTATGCTTAGCTCAACTTCAATGCTTTTATTAGAACCAGTTATGTAGTAGTATGTTTTTCAATTGTCAGTCTGCTCAAGCTTTTTACTAACAGTACTCTTGTTCTGAGGTCTGTTGTTATTGGTTCCAGTTACACTGTCCTTGGTTTTAAATAATTATCAGAATAAAATAAAGATATGCATACTCACACAACAGCCATTATCTTGGACCTTAAGGAGGACAAAAGAAATTGCCTGTGTTTTGAGTCATGTAGAACTAGTGTTTTCAATAATGATATATCCCTTGTTTCTCAGAATCATTGAATGGTTTGGGTTGGAAGGGACCTTCAAAAGTCATCTAGTCCAACCTCCCAGCAATAATCAGCAACATCTTCAACTAGATCAGGTTGCTCAGAGCCCCATTCAGCCTGGCCTTGAGTGTCTGCAGGGATGGAGCATCTACCACTTCTCTGGACAACCTGTTCCAGTGTTTTACCACCTTCATTGTAAAAAATTTCTTCCTCATGTCTAGTCTGAATCTCCCCTCCTTTAGTTTAAAACCAGCACCCCTTGTCCTATCATAACAGGTCCTGCTAAAAAGTCTATCTCCATCTTTCTTATAAAACCCCTTTAAGTACTGAAAGACCACAATAAGGTCTCCCCGGAGCCTTCTCTTCTCCAGGCTGAACAACCCCAACTCTCTCAGCCTGTCCTCACAGCAGAGCTGTTCCAGCCCTCTGATCATTTCTGTGGCTCCTCAGGCCCCTCTCCAACAGGTCCATGTCTTTCCTGTGCTGAGGGCTCCAGGGCTGGACACAGGACTCCAGGTGGGGTCTCACCAGAGTGGCAGAATCACCTCCCTCAGCCACTGGCCCTGCTTCTTCTGATGCAGCCCAGGATACAGGTGGCTTTCTGGGCTGCAAGCACACATTGCTGGCTTGTGTCCAGCTTTTCATCCACCAGTACCCCCACGTCCTCTGCAGGGCTGCTTTCCATCCTTTCATCCCCCAGCCTGGATTGATACTGGGTGTTGCCCCAACCCAGGTGCACTTTGCTTTGTTGAACCTCATGAGGTTCTTGAGCTCGTCCAGCTCCCTCTGGATGGCATCCTATCCCTTAGGTGTGTCAACTGCACCACTAAGCTTGGTGTCATCTGCAAACTTGCTGAGGGTGCACTCAATGCCACTATCTGTGTCACTGATGAAGATACTAAACAGTACTGGTCCCAGTACATACCACTGAGGGACACCACTTGCCACTGATCTCCATCTGTACATTGAGCATTGACCACTACCCTCTGGATACAAACATCTAACAAGTTCCTCAACCACCAGTCAGTCCATCCATCAAATCCACACTGCTCTGATTTAGGAGGAAGGATGTTGTGGGGGACAACAAAGGCCTTATAGAAATCCAGATAGATGACATCTCTAGCCCCTCCTTTGTCCACTGATGTAAGATACTCCATCTGAGAAGGCCACTGGTTGGTCAGGCAGGGCTTGCCCTTGGTGAAGCCACACTGGCTGTCTCAATCACCTCTCTGTCCTCCATGTGCCTTAGCACAGCTTCTAGGAGGATCTGTTCCATGGGCTTCCTAGGCACAGAGGTGAGACTGACAGGTCAGTAGTTCCCAGGGTCCTCCTTTCTACCCTTTTTAAAAATGGGTGCAATGTTTCCCTTTTTCCAGTCACCAGGGACTTCACCTGACTGCCATGACTTCTCAAATATCATGGAGACTGGCTTGGCAACTCCATCAGCCAGTTCCCTCAGGACTCTGGGATGCATCTTGTCAAGTCTCAGAGACTTGTGTACGTTCAGGTTCCTCAGGTGGTCATGAACCTGATCTTTGCTTACTGTGGTAGGAACTTTGCTGCCCCAGTCCCCACTTTGAGGTCCATCCACTTGAGAGGTGAGGGAAGAGAGAATGCCACTGAAGACCAAGGCAAAAAAGTTCTTGAGTACTTCAGCCTTCCCCTCAGCTGTTGTTACTAGTTTTCCTCACAGTTACCTTCTTAAATTTAATCCCATGTAAATTATTTTCAAAATACTCAAAAATTTTGTTTTTTATTCCAGGAAAATGAAAAGGAATTGGAAGAAGCTGAAGAGTATAAAGAAGCACGTTCCATACTGGAGTCAGTGAAGCTGAAAGCCTAGAAGTTTTTCAGTAGTCTCTTTATATGCATTAGCACTAGGTCCATTCCACACTTTCATTTGACTATAGCTCTATTACTATTGTTGACTTGCTAAGGTTCTCTTTATGCAAACTGGCCTTTCTCTAACTGCAAGATGCATCAAATAAAGGACATTCTGAAACTCTGTGTGTTCCATATTCAGGCAAAATAGAAACATTTCCAGTTCATATCAACTACAAAAAGGAAAAATAAAGCAAATTTAATGTACGCCTAATAGTTAATAGCTTATACACAGAACTGAGTCTGAACAATTCAGGCTAAGAAACAAAGTTTGGCTATGTAATTAATGTGAGGGACCAATAAATGCTTTAGAATTAAATAGAATCATAGCGTAGTTTGAGCTGGAAGGGACCTTAAAGATTCATCTAGTTCCAACCCTCCTGCCTTGGGCTTCAGAAGCACCTTATATTTGAAATAATTTCAAGCCATTATAGCATAACAATCTGTACTGAAAGAAGAGATGGATTAAATGAAACTTCAAAGTCACATCTTTTTTTCTATGATGCAATTTATCTGTAATTTTATCAAATATTTCTTTCTTGTTTATCTTTGAGCCCAAGACAGAATTAAGAGCTGATTCCAAATCTTTCTCAGTGTGCCAGGGGTTGATTTGTAGAGCCCAATTCACACCATTAGCACTGATCAAACTTATGTTACTTTTTCAATAAGCAGAATTTAGCAGCTGACTATTATGTTGTCAGTTTTATCTGCTAGTAAGAATTCTGGACTGAATGCTTTTCCTGAAAGCACCCTGGCCTAAATGAGGTGGGTTGTTGTTGTTGTTGGGGTTTGTGGTTTTTTTGTTGTTTGTTTTGGCTTTAAACAAAGCAGAAACCCCAGAAGATGAAGGAGAACTAATGGGTAAGGGAACAATGCTTCATCTGCCCAGAAGACCATTAAAACATTATGTACAAAAGCTGTGGCTCTTTCAGATTAGCTTCTCTATAAACAGCGAACAGTAGCACTGCTGATGAACAAGCAAGCTTTTTACACTTGTTTTTCTAGTTTCAAAGTGCTCTGGTATGTTTCCTAAAAGCAACACAAAGCACAGTGTACCTTTGGTGTGGTGCTATATTGAATACTCAATAAAACTTTTTGTTAATTTGCCTGAGTTTGGGTAAACTGCAGTCTCAGTACCTCTGTTTGTATACCTTAAACATATTGGGAGTAACAAGCATACTTCTCCATCACTCTTAAGCACTGCTCCAACAAATTGTCAACACTACAAGGTTTCCGATTCACTGCAGAATGACCTACTTTAAGTGACCCCAAACCAGTACTAGACAGTGCTAAGAGGTAAAGTCTTCTGTGACACTACTATGGTTTCATAATAATACATGCACACCCTCTTACCAGCACTGCATCCTAGGCCCGTAACTGCCAAACAGACACTGCCTGGTTCACAGCACAAATGAACTGCTATTGAGGAGAACATCCATCTTTGAATACTCCTTTCAAGCAACTGCTTGTACAGACCTTCACCAGGAAAGGTAGCTGGAGCAAAGCAGATCGCATATCTTAGCCAAACATAACAGCAACTCTGCTTGTGGCCATTAAGTGGAGTGTGGTGAATACATGTTGAGCTGAAAATGAAGTGTGGAGAGGTGTCAAGTCTGCTGGGTACAGCAGAATTAAAATAAAGATCACTCTTCTGCAGAAGAAAGAATACACACTTCCAGAGCACAAACTCACAGAAAAACAATGTGCAGTTGCTGAGTACCAGAGGAAATGCAGGTCAGCATGAAAGCCAAACAGAGGCATGACTTAAAGTGGCTGAAGGAATGTGGCATTGTGGTCTGGCTTCGGACAGCATTTAAAATTAAAGGCACATGGGACTGAGTAGCTACCATGTAAACCAGGCTCCAGGGAAAAGTTTCTTGGCGCAATACTTTTTCTGGGGTAGAGTGGTTTTGCATGTTTGCCTAATACTTCAAGCTGTTTTGCTCCCTCTGATTGAGTCAGGAACCAAGGTGATAGTCTCCCCTCTCCATTTCTTCTTCCCTCTAAGTTCTCCAAAAGACTGAGCATGTTTGGTTGTATAGAAAACAGACAGCCTCACTGACAAAAATCAAGGTATGTTCATACCTGTAAGGACTTGCTCTCTTGTCTCCAGATGCCTCTGGAAGTGTCTAACTTCTGAGAGGACAGCAGCAGGATACCTGTAAAAACTAGAAAAAAAAAAAGTGGCAATGCACCAATAACACAGGGCTGGCCCTGAAGGGTGACTGGCAAAGCCATGCAGATAACACATCACTCATGCTAGCAGAACAATTGATCCAGTGATAGATTGCAGTAGACTGCATTTTTCCAGCAGTGCACTGAGTGGCCATATGCAGATCATTCATAAAGAAGATGATTTTTGCTCACAAAACATTTATGACTGGATTGAAGTTCCATAGCAAAGTAAAATACAAAAAGTAAGTATAAGTAGTAGTATTGTTACTACCCTCTCAGATCCCAAACTCAAAAGGCTGATCAAATGATACCATGCTCTTTCTTAACATTATCTACTCTCTTATTGGAGATATAGTTGCATTAGTGCATACGAGAGACCCAAAAAGAGAAAAATCCTGTGGGCAGCATGTTTGACCTCCATCCTCTTTGAACCTTGTCACTAGCTTTACTGATGCCTTTCAAAGTCTACCTAAAATTGACAAGCTGTATTTACCTTTTCATAGAACGATACACATTAATTCATCACTCAGTTTTCAT
This sequence comes from Pampusana beccarii, assembly GCA_013399365.1. Lineage (NCBI taxonomy): Eukaryota > Metazoa > Chordata > Aves > Columbiformes > Columbidae > Pampusana > Pampusana beccarii. The sequence continues at coordinate 18,671 of VWYH01011071.1, read as the reverse complement.
GCTGCATTCTTACAATGAATGCATTTCTAACACCCTGGACAGAGTTACTATCCTTTCAATTATACCCCTCTTGCTGGCAGAATCTGTTTAAGAAGTTTCTCAATTATTTGCCAGTTGAGCAAAGCATTTGTTTTCTGAGAGGTCATAGCAGAACAGGAGTCCACAGTACACTTTGATTGATGAAACAAAAGAAACTAGAAATAACAACTGGGAAGTTATTGTTTAAATTCTGTGCCCATTGCTCTGATCACATGCTTGCTAGCTACTACCTGCTTTTAAGTTTACCCTGGCATGGTTAAGGTTCTTGCCCTTTGATTCAGAAGATGTGCCGCATTGAAATACAGCTACAGAACAAACTTGGTACCTTCACTTGGAAACTAATATTTCTTAAGTCCTTAGTTATAATCAAATCTGAAACTAGTGTCAAAACTCTGCCCTCTGATTTAAACTCCTTCCTTCAGACTGAGAGCTCTCCCACAGAATACCCAGCAGCCATGGTTCAAAACACAGAGATGGGAATTAAAAAAAAAAAAAAAAAATCAAGTGCTTGGTCTAAATCAAGCAAGTAGAGCAGTTCCAATCAAGGAAAATGCTTCTCCACTGGGCAATACCTGCCACTCATTCCTAATAGCCTGGGGTCCTCAGAATTACCAAATTGCATTTCAGTAAGAATATATTTAAGTAAGGAAAAACGCAAACTTTTACAAGGCAGAAATTATCTGCTTACAAACACAGGAAAAGGTAAATGCTACACAGCATTTCTGAAAGAGATGTAAGGGTTTTAGTGAATTATGTGCATATATTAGCCTAGCTTACAAGACATGGACAACAGCCCTAACACTCTCCTTCACATTAGTAAAGCTTCATCTAGAAGCATTAGCACAGCTAGAAGTTATGACCAAAGGAATGATTGAATAGGAAACATTCAGAGGAAAACAGTGAAAACTACCAAAAAGACTGAAAAACAGTCTCTATGAAAGATGGAAAAAATCCAAATGTTTTAGCCTGGAGAATACTGAAGGCAGTGATGGTAAAAGTCTTCAAGCATATACAAGATTATGGAGTAAAAGAATAAACTTTGCTTAACAGAAAGAAGACTCGATGGGCTACAGTTACAATGAGAAACAAAAAAAAGTTGGACAGTTCCGACCTTCGCAGAAAGCAAATTAAGCTCTAGAACAGATTGTCCGGGGAGGCTGTGAGAGATGCATCGCTAGAGGCCTTCTCTTGACTACACAGCTCTGTCACACGTGATACAGGGAGAGCTGATCCTAACTCATACTTACGCATTAGGGGAAAGCATCTAAGGTGGATGGAGCAACTCTCCTTCCCCTGGCAGCACTCATCCCGTTAGGCTCACCCACTCACACAGAAGTGTAAAAAAAGGCAAGATTCTTAACATCGCACAAGGGAACTACTGTGAACACAGTGCAGAGGTGATCCACAAGAGCACCCTCAAAGGAAGAAATTCCTGTGATCAACACCAGACCTTTCTGACCTTAGAATCATAGAATCTTTTTGGTTAGAAGAGACCCTCAGGATCATCCAGTCCAACCATAACCTAACTCTAGCAGCACTAAACCATGTCCCTAAGAACCTCATCTAAATGCCTTTTAAACACCTCCACGGATGGTGACTCCACCACTTCCCTGGGCAGCCTGTTCCAATGCCTGACCACCCCTTCCGTGAAGAATTTTTTCCTCATGTCCAATCTGAACCTCCCCTGGCACAACTTGAGGCCATTTCCTCTTTTCCTGTCACTTGCTACTTGGGAGAAGAGACCAACACCCTCCATGCTACAACCTCCTTTCAGGTAGCTGTAGACAGCGATCAGGCCTCCCCTCAGCCTCCTTTTCTCCAGGC
>VWYH01011071.1:627-16330 GCA_013399365.1 Pampusana beccarii | reverse complement strand
GCTGTCAGCCTCTCCAGGAGAATGCTGTGGGATACGGTGTCAGAGGCTTTACTGAAGTCTAAGTACACAACATCCACAGCCTTTCCCTCATCTACTAGTTGGGTCACCTTGTCATAGAAGGAGATCAGGTTGGTCAAACAGGACCTGCCTTTCATAAACCCATGTTGACTGGGCCTGATCACATGGTTCTCTTGTAAGTGCCATGTGTTGTTAACCTTGCACTGCACATTACAACACAGTGGATTAAAAAAAGCTGAAAATGGTCCTCCTGAACAAAAGGACTAGATTATGATCCAGATCAAGTAACTTTGTCTGGCTTCCCACTTTCTGTTCACTTTTATGAACATCCACCACTAATGCAACGCCAAAAATACCGTAAATTTCCACTTGCCAGTAGTGTTTATTTTGTGCACAAGCCAGATGAACACAAGAGGCCAGAAGTTTGGACTGAAGCTGAAAACTGAAGGGTGGAGCTCACAAGGCACCAGAAGTGAACTGTGGGGCCTGCTGGAAGCAATGGGGAGGGAAGCAGACAATTCAGTTGAAAGTCTCACCCTTAGTACACACTCAGAGCAGGACTACAAGCTTGAGGGAAAGGAGAACAGAACATGCTGCTTATGGCCTAACCATCTTAATAGCCCTCCTCCCACCTCAGGGCACCCACACTTCATAAGGAGCCAGAACTATACCACGGACAGGAAACACAAAGGAGAACCACTTACTGGATTCTCTTCCACATGCCATCTTGGCTATACTGTGTTCTTATATGTAATACAGGCCTCACGGTAAATCCAAGCGATGGGCTTAAGCCTTCAGAGGACATGACATGAGATAGATGAAACCATCACCTTCCCCCAGTTTTCTAAATACATACTAAACCACAGCGAAAAAAACAGCACTTTAACTTTGCAGATTACTTGCTAGCATGTTCTGGGATCCAGCATTTTGGGTCAAATGTCACTAGAACTCACCAAAGCCCAAAATGTACAACCACTCAGCATAAACACTACCTTCAACAGGAAGAGGGAAAAATTCAACTCTACAAGCACTTTGTTTCCTGTAGATGTTACATTAGGTGGAAGGAAACCCAATGACCCATAGAAACAGCCTCAATTAGTAAGGTTAACACAAGCTGAATAGGTTGAAATTGGAAGAATAAGCACATTATTTATGTATCAATTAGTACTTGCTCCCCATTTCAACAAAAGGAAACAAAATTTTCTCGTCCTTCCTAACAATCCAGAGGCCTCCTCCTGCCCCAGCATAATTAGTGGTAAATTTCACCACAGCTCTCCATAAGCAATCAAAAAGGCTACCTAATTAAAAAAGTAATTAGTTTACACAGATAGATGTGAGTGGGTAGATGAGTTTATGAAAATAATATGAAATTCCTCTGGATGCTTTTAGTGACTTGGCTTCCTGCTGTTTTACAGCTTCTACACATATCCACGGGAGTGAGTTAAAAGAAAAAAAAAAACCCACAAAAAAACCCAAAACAAAAAACCACTAGGCTGCATTTGCAAATGAAGATGGTACCTTTCAAAAACAATTGATCAGATATGTCAANCATAATTAGTGGTAAATTTCACCACAGCTCTCCATAAGCAATCAAAAAGGCTACCTAATTAAAAAAGTAATTAGTTTACACAGATAGATGTGAGTGGGTAGATGAGTTTATGAAAATAATATGAAANATAATTTGTCCTCTGTTTTCAACAGAGAAGATAAACTTCATGTTTTTGCATAAAAATCAATGCTTCCACAAGAGGAGTAACATCTTATGTTTCATTGTCTCAGGTCATTTATGCAATACCTACTCATCATCTCAGCTAGGTGCAAAGCTGAACCATTGCTGAACCTGGAAAAGGAACGTTTGAGAGCTATCATCCAGCACGCCACAAGATTTGTAAGAAGCCAGAACAGCTCCTGATACCAGACCAGACCAAGGGCACTTTCCCCGAAGCATCTTGCCACCACCAGAAGCAACACCCTGGGCAGGAATACATTTTTATCAGGGTGAAGTTAAACCCTCACACTCCATATGTCTTGAACTCCTGTAATGTCTTCAAATGCAGGAAACTTGATTGCACCATTGTGGCAGCAGGGAGCTGTATTCTCACTCTCTTGAGCTGGGGGACAGATGTGAGACACAAAGCCCATAGCCAATACCCAAGGGAAAAAACGTAAGAAACTACAGCAATCCTTGACAACTAGGAAGATCTGCCAGGGACATCGGCGAGTTAGGAGACTTCTTCCCTCAAAGGCTTTACCATGGCCCATAGCTACTGATAGACCTCACCTCCATGAACACACCAGATACCATTTGTGACCTTAAAAAAAAAACGGCAATAAAAACTCCAACCAGCATAAAAGAGCAAGCTGCCTTCTAAAGACTGTTAAATAAAACACCACCACACTCAAAAAACTGTTACTCGTAGGTGAGCAAATTAAACATCAGTACACTTAAGTTTTATAATCCTTTAAATTAAGAAGGTATACATAAAACTGAAGTTTTAAACAGTGATCTCAAAAAAGATACACTGAGTTACTTAAACAATTTGTAACGGATCCAGAGACCCACTCTAGTTCTGTTTGCCTTTGCTACCCTTGGAGTGCTGCCCTGTGCTTTGAGGAAAATTGAGCCAGCTGGAAACTTCTGGCTATGTGGACTCATGAGAACCCAAGCTGAAGACATCTGAAATTCCACATATACCCTCAGGCACAGTAAATGGAGCTAGTGGGGGAACAAAAAAGCAGAGTGATCAAAATGAAGCAATTTTCACAGTAATGCTAACAAACCTCAGATAACTTGGTCCAACCAATTTTAAATCAGTAACTATCAATACTACCAACACACTGTTCAGCAGCCTGCATAAAGTGAGATGGTGAACCTAGTCCATTTCTGAATACTATTGAGCACTTACACAGCTAACATGTAAAAAGCCATCACATTAAATCTTCACTGGGGTGTACAAATGAAGGAGAACAATAATCCAAATGAGTTTATGGTCCCAGTGACCATGCGAACACATGAATGAGACAAGCAAAAACTTTAAAAGGAGGTAATTGCTAACTAAAAGAGTCTTAGCCAGGAGAAAATTATGGTGGCCATACCACTTGGCTGCTACTGGAAATCAGTTTCTTTCCACAGACAAGCAGGGCTGAGACCGATTTAAACTGGAAAGAGGACAACCAGTGTTCTCACCTGGCTTTCAACTCAAGCCCCTGTGTAAAACAGCTACACACAACAAATTAAAAAATGCAGTTTTGCATGAGCAAAGGACAGCTGGGAGAGGAGAGGTGACAATTAAAATCCTGTAATATCATGTGGCAAATGGGACACTGCTAAACTACAAAGGGTTCCAAGGCAGAGCCATTTCTTGTACAGGTAACAAAGGGGCAACACAGGAGAACCTATATCCTAAATACTTGTCCCTTCAAAGGAGCCTAAAACTGAGCTGACATGGGAACTAAACTACTCTCCTATCATTAAACTATTTTCTTGTAATTAAAAGGAGGACTGCCAGAGCAATGTCAAGATACATCACAGAAATGACAAGTCAAGGTAGGAAAGGTCAGACAGTTTTGCCAAGACTAAGCACATCCTGTGAATAAACAGAAGATTCCAGTCCCTTCTACATCAAACACATCACCCTTCTGAAAAGTCTCCTATTAATTTTTAATGGAAAACTCAGCTGGAGCTAGACCAATACTCTCTATTTAGACTTCCAAATATCAAACTTTACTCAAAAATTGCAACATCATCAGCTGCCTATGATCAACAGCACTTCACAGTTGGCTTAACTTGAAAGAGATGTGCTACTCTTCATATCGATGTCCTTTCAAGTTTTACTTCTCCCTTACAAAGCTCAGGAAAAGGCATAAAATGTTGTTCTGTAGCTTCATAGGCAATGGCAAAACAAACACACACTGGCCAGATGCTTGATGAGACTGAGACAAACTGTACTTTGTTTTAGAGCAATTACTAGTCAGAGCAGTAAACTGCTAATGGGGTAGCGTTATCAACAGCAGCACAGTTTTGTTTCGTTGCTCTTCAGCAAATCAATTAGCATCTCCAACCCTTAGTTCACTTTTCCGTTAAAAACAAACAAAATTTAACAAAACAACAACAAAAAACCCAGAAACAAATAAAAACCTACAAAAACCAACAAACAAAAACAAAAAAACCCCAAACATACAAAAAAACAAACCAAAACAAAAATACCAACACCAAACACACACAAACCAAAATACACACACACCAAACCACCACCCAAGCATTTCAAGTTTTGTTTTCCCTGTGGTGATGTCAGGATTATTTCAATTTAGTAATTTTGTACTCTGGTGAAAGTGAACAACATACACTTAACTGAAGAACCAAGAAATACTTCTTTGTTAAAAACTTTACACTCAAACACACAAGCTTCAGACTTCTTGGCAGTTTTAAGCACAGAACTTAATAATGCCAGGATGTTTTAAGCCTGCAGTATGTTGTATTACAGGTAGTTAATACTGTTAACCAAGCAAAAACAACTATTCTCTTACAAGAGAAAAATCAAACGCCCTGCAGGATTAACACGTCAGAAAGGTACAGTCACTCTCTACCTGCCTTTTTAAAGTCTTCTGCACTAGAACTCAGTGGTAAATCTGACTGAAATGCCAAGGTGGAGAGGGCAGAAGATGAACAGGGAGACGAACAAGCTGGAGAGCTTGTTGCCAGGCAGTTAGAATAACTCTGGATACACATGAGTTGGGCTCCATGCAGAGAATGAATCCAAATGCATATCTCATTCCAGTGAGACAACCATGCCCTACCTTCCAGAACCCAACAGCTGCCCAAAAGCACATACACTGTGCTAAAAATGTCATTGTGGCAAGATGACCACAATGGCCAGCATGCTTTGCAGTCCAGGATAAAGACCTCTAAAGACGTGACAAGACAAAATATCCACCACGTCAGCTACTTTTTGAACTACAACCAGAGAGAGAAGTTTTACCAGGGCTTATATACAGACAAGGCTTCCTTGAGCTCTTATTCCCACTAGGAATCTCAATAAGCAGTCTGAGGAGCCAGTAACTGTTTTCAAACATTGAGTTCAAAAAGGAACACACTTATCCTGACTGTATTGGGCTATTTTATCTCTGCCTCTCTAATTCTCCCCCTGCAGAGCAGAAGGCAGGCATACTCTGAAGACAGCATAGGAGAGAAGAGCTGTGACAGCTGGGAGCCATCCGAAGTAAAGAAGGCCATTTGCAGGAGGTTTCCTCACCCAGCATGTCACCATCCCCTGCACTAGGCTCTCTCTCCCGCAACCCCTCGCTGCTTCATTAGCTGTAAATGATGTGGCTTAGGAAGGAAGCAGAACTTTATTAACATTCGGAGAGGCCAGCACTGCACATAGAGACTCGATTTGCTGATTACCAGCAACCAAGCCCCACATTGTGTTCTAGCTCCCACCTCAATGTGGATGCCCCAACATGTGACCTTCTACATCCTCACCCTCAAAGAGTGGAAATAGCACCATCCTTGCCACCAACACTAAAAAAAGAAAACCCAATACCTCCACTCTAAAACTACTCTCACGCTGCCCATCTGTGGACCTGCCATCACCAAGAGTATAAAAAGGGCAGTAATTGTGGTGGAGTTGCTGGACTCACTGACCCAAAAGGCCTTTTTCAGCCCACTCTTGCAAGATGCCACCACTGCCATCATATTTTGTGTTTTCTGTGGCTACAAGGCTAGACTCTTTCATGCCATGACTCTCAGGTGTGCCTTCATGCAAGCTTATCCATCCAAGTAGTTGCTACTATTCTAGGCTGAAAGTAACCTACCAAGAGCAAACTCAGTTTATGCCAGGCAAAGATAAACCTAGTCAGGCACTTAGCACACTTGTGACATGTTATTGCTCCACTATGTGGCCTGAAATCCTTTATTAATCAGATGATTATAGCTCCCCCAGTGCTCGTCACTAGGGATGAGGCACCTGCAGTCTGACCAGCTGCAATAATATGAGCACATGCTGCTCTTTCAATGTGGGAGGCAAAGGAGGTTCCAGGGCTCTAACAGTTTCATGCCTGGTCACTACTCTACAGCTAAATGAAATACTTTTTCTGCATAGTACTCTGGTCCCCAAACACACTACTTCTCCTAACACGCAAAGTACTTTCTGCCCATTACAAAATTTGATACCTTCTTCTCAACTAGAGCACAACGGAAAAAATGGCTTTCAGTCCTGTGGCTTCTCTAGCAACAGAGGATACAAAATTCTGTGTGCTGAGTCTCAGCTCCCCTTATAGCACTCTGCTTACAGAAAACATCTGCTATAGTTGGCCTGTGCTTTCAGCTGAGAAGGAACAGCCAGGTTCAAATGTGAAGAAACTTGCAAGATTTACGTTGAGGTTTGTATGATTCCCCGCTACAGCTAGAACATGAGAAAATAGTCCCATATCCACAACAGTTTTAGAAGGCAAAGACACTCCTTTTTGCAGAATGTCAATTCAAACATCATAAGCCATGACTGAAACGTCAGCTGTTGGTCGGACTAATCAGAAAAAGAGAGGCCTGCAGGCAGAAGAGTTTGTGTCTATGTAGAGCACACAGATTAAGCAAACAATGGTATAAGGTCTGAAAATGAAACCCAAACAGAAACCTGAAAATGCATGTTTTTTGACAAAACATTTATTTACGTATTTCCAGCCAGCAGCAGAGTCTCGTGAGAATCCAGATTTTTTTTCTTTTCTCTAAACACAATTTGCAATTTCTTCTAACACAACCAATCATCCCAAAACGTTTTTTCCTAGAAGAAAAAAACAAACTACAATCTTAAGAGAGCTATCCCTTAGGGCTACTTCGGAATTTTTACATGTTTATGGTCATAAACACAAGTACTACCAATGGGATACCCTAAACTAAAGTCTGGCTGGCACCAGCACATCTCTGTCATTTTATAAACTACTAAAATGGGAGACAGACAGCACTGTTCGGAATGCATATATATAAGCTGTGAAGAGTTCAAGACTACAAAACTGCGTACACAAATACATTGAAAACACAAAGGTAGTATGGGAAAAAAAAAAAAAAGAAAAATAAAAAAGAAAAAGTTAATAACCTCACCATGGTAGAAAAGCAGGATGCGTCTTCAATGCAGGGGCCACCAGGGCTCCTGTGACTCCCCGCTGCAGAGCACAGCCTTCCCGCGTGTTTTTGCTAATGTCACACAGACCTTTTGCCTAATCAAGAAACTTGACCTTTACTGTCTATTGCAGGTATTAGGCTGAAAGGTGAAATGTTTTCAGCGATAATGAGAACAAAATGTAGGTTCCATCTCCTCTTTAAGTTACTGAAAGCATAAGCCAAGAAAGAAAAATACTCTGGCCTTTATTTCAGTATTTCATATGCAAACTGTTTTTCTTGATTAGATGACAAAACACCAAAAGATGCCCAATTCTATACTATTAAAAACAAAACAAGAAGGTGGGGGCGAAAGCAAAACAACGCTTTTCCTTCTGCCACACAGCAGAGCCAGCAAATAATTTCCCTGGGGAACATGAGGCAGCCTATTATCCCATTCGCTTCCCTTCTATTTTATGTAAAATACAGCGCTTTGCCCTCAGACAGGCCCTTTCCCTCAGAGGTGCCACCGTCCCGCTCCCCGCCCCGCAAGCCCCGGCTCAGCCGTTCAGAGCGCCGACCCCTCACACAGCCCTGGGCCGAAACAGCCCCGCTACCTGCGGTGGTTTCACTCGGGCCCCTCCGGTACCTCCAGACACCGCCTGGAGAGACCGCCGACCGCTCCCTCCACCGTCGCCTTGCCCGACCTAGGCCGGCACCCCTCCCGCCTATCTGCGGGCAGCGCATGCGCGGCAGGCGGCCGGCGCGGCGGCCATCTTGGCGGCTTCGCGCCTGTGACGAGAGCGGCTGCTGCGGCCGTCTTTGGTGTGCGGGCTGTAATTAGTTTTCCTAATTAGCCATTTTAGGTCTAACCCGCGTTCTCGGACTGCGCCGTTCGCCCCTGCTTTGTTGCCTGGCAGGGGTGAGGGAGGTCGGCTTGCGTTCGCACAGAGTTTGCCTTTTGTTTTCGGCTGAGGCCGGGCGCTGCCCGCGGCCTCACGCAGTCCCCGCCCGCCGCGGGGCCGAGGTCTGCTCCCCGGGGCCCCGGCTCTGCGGCAGCCGGGCGCAGCTCCCCGGGGCCCCGGCTCTGGGGCAGCCGGGGTCGCACAGCGAAGGAATGGCGACAAGTCGAGGCTTTCGCCGAGCGCCGGGCGTACCGAGCGGGTGCGCAGAGGGAGGGGGGTCGTTAGGCGTTGCTGCTCCTCTCGTTAAAAATGGCCGCGCCGGTACCTCTTTGAAAATTAGCCATCGGCAAAATCTCATCTTCGGGCGCTGCCGGCCGCCCGTCCTGCGGCGAGCGCGCTGGCTGGGCGGGCTGGGCGCGTCGGAGGGCCCGCGTAGGGCCTGGCGGCTGCGGGGAGCCATGGGCAGAGCTGCCGCCGCTGGCCGGGGGTCTCGGTCTGGGCCGGGCCGCTGCGCTCCGCGAACAGCGGCGGGGGATGCGCCCAGCCCTGCGGCCCGGCCGGGAGCGGGAGCTCGGCGGTGGGTTTTCTCAGCAGTTTAGGTTTTTTTTGTGCAACTCCCAATATTCACCCAAGCCTCATTACCACCTCTTAATGAGACCCCTTTACTCCGTGACGTGCAACCGCTCCATCTCATTAAGGAAATCGGTCTTCAATGCTGATTATTTTATTTGCAGCCATAATTATATTTCTTTCGGCTAAATCACGGTTTAATCGAGCCCACATGGAGGGCAGCAGCACTAATTACAGCGGGAGATGCGGTGGCGGTGGCTGTTCTCCTGCCCGGCCGGCGGAGGAGGTGCCGAGGCGGGCGCGGGCGCGACGCTCCCCCGGCGGGGCCCGGCCGGGGGCAGGGCGGAGGGCCGGGGACGGGGAGGTGGTCTCAAACACAACAACTTATTACTTCTAATTCCCCGACTGTCACCAAATCACCTGCACGAAACAAGAATCTAATTTGTTAAGCTGGCATTTCTGCAGATGGAAGATCGATTTTCTCTTTAGATTTCTCTAATTGAGTGAATATAGACGCCCCGAATTAGCCGCGCTCGGGCAAGAGGGGAAGGGAAGGGGAGAGGGAGGGGATAGAAAAAAGTCAACAAAAATCATCCTTGTAAAATAAGCCATATTACCTCTAGAATTGCCCCCCAAATAATAAAGGAAGGTGGATCGAAAGGTCCCAGATTGAGTGACAGTCATATTTCTGGAACTAACTGGTTTTTAAAAGAAAAGGTTAGGACGGCTGGAGAATGCTAAGTAACGGCGCGGGGGAGAGATGGCTGAGCTCTGAAATTGCTTACAGAATTACATTTGTTTTTCTTGTGATTTTATTAAAAGTCACTCCTCATCTCCAGAATGCGTGAAAATATCTACTTTCCACTCAGATACACCACATTAACTTGTTGGAGGCGAATTTGTTTGTTTGTCTATTTTATTTATTTGCCAGATAAGATTGATGCAGTCTTATTAGCGCTATATCTAGTTATAGGAAGAGATAAGGATGAGATGTTTTCTTTTTATTCCAATTACTAGACTTGTCACCTAACTGAATAACTGATATATGATTATTTATCTTGAGTAAATAGAAATCAGAAAAGCAGCCAACTTAACACGTACAAACAAAATATGTATGTTCCCTATTACTATATACCCCCTATGTAATTGAAGAGATTAAAACTACGGCGTTAAAAGGGAGAAAGTTAAATACACACACGTCAGTCTCCGATGTATATTCTTTCATTGCTATGCCTAGCTGATTATTTATCCAGCCGGTTGGGGAAGATTTCGTATTTTAAAAATATGGGTATGTGGTAAATAAATTCCTCAAAGCTCAGTCAGAAGAGTCTTCCGGGAAGTGAGCGTTTTCTGTAAGCAGAGATGTGTCTGAAAAATGCTTTATACCGGCGTTCTCTTCGCCTTCGGGGCAGCCCCGATGATTCGTGTCCGACTACATAAGCTGCAGCACAGTGCGTCGCACTTGGGCTCCCAGTTTTTAAGTTTATGAACTTAATATTATTCCAAAAGCCTATAGATACTTACATGCATACAAGGCTGGAGGAAGAGGGGGAGGTGACTTTTGTGTATGAAAATTTTGCAGTTGGACGGGGGACAGCGGGTGGGGGGTGTCAAGCATACCTTTATATTAAAATAGCTTTTTCCCCATAAAAGACTGGTTGTCATAGTTCTGATGAAAATTATTGATAGAAGCCATCCTTTCAATCTAAAGCAACCGCTTCGCTGTCGAGAGCTTCCCGCAGCCTGCTAGCGAGGAGACAACCGGAGGCGCTGCCTTCAGTTCAGCCGGAGGAAGACACAGATATTTAGATAAATAAGCAAATAGGAAAACGCTGTTCTTAACCGTGTTTGAGAACAGATGACAGGAGACTCGAGCTCTCCCTGCCGCCCTCAGGGAGCCTGTCTTCGGAACACCTGATGGCTGCCTTTTGAGCAGCTGCGATCGTTCTTGCCTCGGATGCCTTTAAACTTCATAAAGTTGCTTTCAAATAACTATATTTATTGCAGTTACAAAATGTTGCATGCAGCCTACTGTCGTAAAGCAGCGATGATCGTCACATTTAGCTCTGACCAGAATGAATAAATTTGGATCTGTAGCTGCTGGCAGCCTTGTCCTTCATTTCCAAAGAAGTCATATTTTCGAGAGGGCTGATTGAAATAAAAACACGTGTTTATGATTTTCCATTTCTTAACACCAAATTACGCCTAACGAAAGGATATAGTTTGATTTGTCATTTGTGTTTAGGGTATGCCGATGTGGAAAAGTAAACAGGAGCCTAAGTCACTTGATTTGTTTTCTGTAAGCAAATAACACTCAAAAGCATAGCTGTAATTCACAATGAATTAAAATTGATTCTTTTCATCAGGCAAGAAAATAGGGAAATGTGAGGTCGTTAATTATTGAGGGAGGCGCTTCTCATTAAAGCGAACAATGTTACAATGCAGCACTGAGGAGCGGGAATGTGAAGAATAATATCCGATATTTCAGCACTACTGTCTGGAAATACCAAAAAAAAAAAAAAAAAAAAAAAAACAAAAAAAAAAAAAAAAAAAAAAAAAAAAAAAAAAAAAAAAGCCGTGCGAGCAAGCCAGGCAACCAAAAGTTACATTTGATAAACGCCGGGAGCGTTGCTAAGTGTAAAAAGCAATTACGGTGCTCTGCATACAGCAGCCCCCTTAACTGGATGAATGCTCAATAAATACATAAATAAAATATCAAATTACAAACCTTATCAGCCATTTACGCCAAGTCACCCTGCTGACTTTAGCAGTTTAACCTTATTTTACCGTGTTTCTTGCTCCAAATATAATTATTCTCATAAAAGAAGGTTCTGTTTCTAAATCAGAGCAGAATTGGTTAAATACACTTGTTTATATTACAGCCTCATTCAATCAGGGCTTGAATTTAGCCGGGAGGGGAGGGGGAGAGCTCCGGGGGTCGCAAAGTTCTCTACCCTTTCTTCCCAGGGTCACAGCACTGGAGAATTGGGGTTGTGCTGCTCCCGAACACTGCACGCCCCGCTCCCGCGGCCCCTGCTCAGGCGGATCGGCAAGAGCGGCCAGGAGCGAGCAGAGAGGGGAGGGGAGAGCTGGCACCCCGGGATCGGGCCCGCCGGGAAGGGGAAGGGTGGAAAAGGACAGAAAATAAAAGAAAAGGAAGGTGCGGGGGGAGATGATCTCCCAGTGCCTAGCCCCTTGGCAGGCGCTCCTGTACGAAATTCAATCTCTATTTTTTATGAGAAGTAAACTGTCTAAATAAATTTTATTAGGAGCAACCAATATATTTTCTGGTAGTTCCCTTTGTTCCAGTTCTACGTGTGTGTAACAATCTAAAACCTATTTATTGAGGAAAAATCACTGGATCCGTCATAGAAAATCCTTTTACTTTGCTGTGAAGTGATTTCTGAAGACATTCTTGTCACTCCGAAGATTTTGGGCCATTGTGCTAAAGCCTTTCCTTGTTAGGAACTTCAGTTACTATGATCATGGGGGGAATACCGTAAATTATAACAGGGAACGGACTTGACTGGCAGTTTTCTGGCTACACAGGGAAAATGGAAAGATGACGGGGAATAAAATCCATGTAAATACATTTCCGACACTGCCCAGGTGAATTCTCGCACTTGACAAAACAGGAGGGCGCGGAAGCGGAGTGTGATTGGAGTGTTTTACATATGCCCCATTGTAATTTTCTTTCTGACACGCTTAAGTGTCAGCCCTGCCCGCACTTTTCTCTCCCACAGACTTCCTTCTCTGATTTCCCCCCTTTCCCTTAAGATGATTGTGCTCTGAAGTCTTGGAAGAAATGATTTAGTTTGTTTATGCTGCTATAAAAATCAAGAGCAATAGAAAAGTCATAAAATGAAGCGCGCTATCAATCACACCGCAACATTGTTATTCAGCAGTTACTAACAGAGATTGATAATCCTTTGATTTCATCCCATTGTTATTACTCTGATCTGTCTGCACATTAACTATTACACATTTATTTATCGACCTGAAACATACAACACGGAGTAGCTGCACACTCACGCCGTGCCGCTCTGCCCGCTGCACGTTAGGCAGAACCCGGCTGCAGGCACCTGCAGCGCCCGAACATATTTGTCAGCGGCTACAGTTAAAACTGAACCCCAAATGCCCCGTCAGACCCCCGACCACTCGCGTCACTCCGGCCCCAGGCAGGGCCAGATCCGCCGCGGCCGCGAAAGCTGCGCGTTCCGCGGCTCCCGCCGGCCCCTGCCAGACTCCCCTCAGCGGCTCTGCGGGTTCTGGCGTCCGGCAGCGGCCCGGGCAGCGGCTCTCGGGATTATTCACCTCCGGGGCGTTCCCTCTGGCCCTGGAGCTGTACACAGACAATAGTTTTCGAAGGAAAAAAAGCGGAAGAAATTAACCATCTCCGAAGTTCCCCATGCAAAGGGCAAAAGAAAAAAATAAATAATCCCTAAACTCCCACCCCACTTCCACCTCTTTCTTTCTCTGTCTCTCCAGCTAAATTGTGGCCCCGCTCCGGGTCTCTCTCCCTGCTCTCAGCGGCCGTTCCAGGGCACCCAGGTTCATTGCAAGAGCCCGACGTCTCGAGAGCTGAATTGAATCAATGTAGCCTGTGCAGGGAGGGGAAAAAAAAAAGCAGCAGCAAAACTGCCCTAGAGATCGGTCGGACGGTTCCTTTGTTCAGCCGCTGCCGAAAACCCTGCACATCTGAGCTCAAACAAAACCACTCTTGCATCTGTTCGCATGCAGTATTTACAATGTTTTGTGTAAGTCAATTGGGTGGNTCAGCCCTGCCCGCACTTTTCTCTCCCACAGACTTCCTTCTCTGATTTCCCCCCTTTCCCTTAAGATGATTGTGCTCTGAAGTCTTGGAAGAAATGATTTAGTTTGTTTATGCTGCTATAAAAATCAAGAGCAATAGAAAAGTCATAAAATGAAGCGCGCTATCAATCACACCGCAACATTGTTATTCAGCAGTTACTAACAGAGATTGATAATCCTTTGATTTCATCCCATTGTTATTACTCTGATCTGTCTGCACATTAACTATTACACATTTATTTATCGACCTGAAACATACAACACGGAGTAGCTGCACACTCACGCCGTGCCGCTCTGCCCGCTGCACGTTAGGCAGAACCCGGCTGCAGGCACCTGCAGCGCCCGAACATATTTGTCAGCGGCTACAGTTAAAACTGAACCCCAAATGCCCCGTCAGACCCCCGACCACTCGCGTCACTCCGGCCCCAGGCAGGGCCAGATCCGCCGCGGCCGCGAAAGCTGCGCGTTCCGCGGCTCCCGCCGGCCCCTGCCAGACTCCCCTCAGCGGCTCTGCGGGTTCTGGCGTCCGGCAGCGGCCCGGGCAGCGGCTCTCGGGATTATTCACCTCCGGGGCGTTCCCTCTGGCCCTGGAGCTGTACACAGACAATAGTTTTCGAAGGAAAAAAAGCGGAAGAAATTAACCATCTCCGAAGTTCCCCATGCAAAGGGCAAAAGAAAAAAATAAATAATCCCTAAACTCCCACCCCACTTCCACCTCTTTCTTTCTCTGTCTCTCCAGCTAAATTGTGGCCCCGCTCCGGGTCTCTCTCCCTGCTCTCAGCGGCCGTTCCAGGGCACCCAGGTTCATTGCAAGAGCCCGACGTCTCGAGAGCTGAATTGAATCAATGTAGCCTGTGCAGGGAGGGGAAAAAAAAAAGCAGCAGCAAAACTGCCCTAGAGATCGGTCGGACGGTTCCTTTGTTCAGCCGCTGCCGAAAACCCTGCACATCTGAGCTCAAACAAAACCACTCTTGCATCTGTTCGCATGCAGTATTTACAATGTTTTGTGTAAGTCAATTGGGTGGCAGAAAAAAAAAACCCAAAACATTGGCGCTGTATTATTTAACACAGACTTCACTGGGCTCCTTTTTTTGGTGGAAGCTTTATTTGCACTAAATGAATAATCTTAATTGCATCACTTTTGAATTAAAAATCAATGTTAATCAAGTTGGAAGTAGTAAATATCAGTTTTCATTGTGCCCGGGTAGAGGGTATTTTTCTTGTTTTGCAAATAAAAATACAAGTCAAATAACTTTAAAAGGGCCTTATGTTCTGCTACAAATACAATTGAAACGGATTGTTTAGGAGCGGATCAGGAATGGTACAGAATTTTGCACTTAATTTCCTCAGTTATCATTTACAATAAGAACCTCTTGGCTTGACAGCCAAGTCTAAACAGTAGTAAATTAGTACAAATTTATACTGATTTTACTCTAATAATCGTAATAAAAGCTTATAGATTTGGCACTAATTACATAAATGCCTAATGATCTTGAAAATTACTCTGGTTAGAAATATATTACTAATCTAAACTTTGTTGTTGGCTGGCTTTGAAAAATCAGAACATTAGAAATGGTTCGCTTCACTTGTGCAAAGCACTTTAAATTGTTCAAGTAGTTTAACATATTCAAGAGGAAAATAAAAAGCATTTAACTTTATTTACTGCTTTAAACTGGGTTTGTAGGCGAGCCCAACTAGGCAGCGTTACCCCCAAAAAATAGGGCTTCTAACGCCGCCTGGGGAGGTGGCCCTCCCCGGGCGGCCGGGACGCGCGGTGCCGGGCTCCCTTTCCCCGAGCTGCGCTGTGTTGTGCACCATGTGGGGCCGGGACGGGGTGGCGGAGAACCCCCGGGGCCAGGCGAGCCTCTGCGGCCCTGGCCGCTGCGGGAACTCGCCTAAGTTTGTCTTTCCTCGCCGCTCCGCAGCCGTCGGGGCCCGTCGACAGCGGCGGGTGGCTGAGAGCCCACGGTATCCGCCGCCGCCCCCGAGCCCGGTCCCCGGGGCAGCCGGCGAGCGGGGCCAGCGATGTCCGCCCCCGCGCCGCGCCGCGGAGCCGCCCGCGCTCACCCACTTGCATCCCCCCGATGGGCGCTGGGCTTGCAAGCCACCCCCGGGAGGCTGACCGCGTCGGGTCCGAGGGTGCGCTCCGAGGAGGCATTACATATAAAATTAAAAAAGGAAAAAAGAAGAAAAAATAATAAATCAGAGGTGACCCGGAGCGCAAGGAGGGTGGCAAATGTGCGTTTAGAAGAGAAGAGGAGAGGGGGAAAGAGGGCGGTGAAGGAGAGCGGAGCAGGGGAAGGGA
>VWYH01011070.1:51667-66374 GCA_013399365.1 Pampusana beccarii | reverse complement strand
AAAACAAACAAACAAAAAAATTACACTTTTTCACAAGGAGTTTGAGATTTGGTCAGTAGCAAGTTGGGGTGGGTGGGCAAGGAGGGGGTGGTCCCACCAGCGGGGGGGCATGTGTGGGGCCAGGCGCAGCAGCCTGTGGCCTGTCCCAGGAATCCCCTGCCCCAGAGGGACAGGCCAGGTCTGGCTGCAGGTTCACAATGAGCCAGGTGGCTCCAGCCCCGCTGACAGGGGGAGGCCAGAGCTCCCGCCCTGGGAAGTGCCCACAGGGGCAGCTGCAGGGCAACTGTGAACCTGCCACCAGAGCCCCAGGTGGCCAGGGAAGGAGAAGTAGCAACTTCACACTGCCAGGCAAGAGCATCACGGAGAAAGAAGCAGGAGGACAGCATCCTGTACCTGCCACCCACTCGCCACGGGAGGCACAAAAGCACCCAGCACTTGCGGTACAGGATGGAGAGCTGCCAGAGCACAAACCAGCCTGCCATACATCACCAGCCCCTGGGGACCCCACAGACGCAAGGCTCTTCCCAGCCCGGCTGCCAGGCGCAGGACAGGGAGCACGGGAGTGGAAGAGGAGCCTTGTCACAGCAGAGGTCTCCCCGGCCCCTCCTCCCCGCTCTGCAGAGGTGCAGAGAGCTGACACCACAGAGCTGGTCCCAGGACAGCCAGCAAAGCCCAGGGAAGATTCAAGGCTCTGAAAGCCAGTCCAGGACGGCTGAGAAACGCGGGACAAGGCAGAGGAGACAGGGTGGCATGACACAGAATGAGGGCTGGGGTCCTGCGGGACAGCAGCCCAGCAGTGTGCCACAGCCTGGCAGGCAAGGGGAGGAACACCTGCGCTTGGGGCAGGCAGGCGGGAGGAAACGCAGCCCCAGCACCAGCTCAAGAGCCAGAGGCACAGCCAGGGCCTCCCCTGCAGCTCCACACAGCCCTTGCACAACCGCCCTGGGGCCAGTGTGGGGTAGATGCAAGCGGCAGGAAGATGGGGCTGTCCTGCTCCTTCCTTCAAGCCCCTGGTTAGATGTGAGCCCTGGGGAAGGATGGCAAGAAGGGCCCCCGCCACAACTGCTCCCACACCAGCTAAGTCACATGAAATAAGGAACACAGTACGGAATCTACTTTAAAAATCGTTGCCAGCAGAACACCTTCCTGGTTGTTTTGGCCCTTTTGGCACCAAAATGTCTCCTGACAACCCCTGCCACGTTAACCAAAAAAACAATGCCACAGATTAGAGGAAGGAGGGAGGAGGGGAGAGAGGATGCTACTGTCATAAATTGCTTTCCCCTTCCCATCAGGATTCCTCAGCAGTAGGGAGCAGGCTGACCCTAACATTGCTTCCAAGCTGCTTGACCACAAGTCATCTCGTCAGGGAGGCAGGGCCAGACGGAGGGACAGCCCCAGCCACTGAGCCTGCATTTAGCATCCAGGACAACCTGCAGAGCAAGAGGTCCTGCCTCGGCCTGCAGGCAAACCAGCCTCAGTGGTGGTGAATGCCCCAGTGACCAAGGCGGGCCACTCATGCTTGTTGTCCTTTGACATCATGCAAGGCCAGCACCAGCCCACACAGCCTGCACATAGAGGTGAATAACGACTAAAGCAAAATGGCCATGAGGAATCGTTTGCCTGCCATCCAGTTCATCTCCTCCTCTCCTCAATCACTTCCAGCTTTGATTAGACAAAACAAGAAAGTTCTCCCTTTCAAGCAGAGGCTAGTGCTCTGCTTGCCCAGTGTCCTGGGATGGGACTGGGAGCTCCCCAGACGTTTGCTGCTTTTCTGGCACCTCAGCACTGCTCAGGGATGGCACAGGGACCTGGAGAGAGAAGAAAGCAGTGACTTGTATGAATACGTCCCCATGCAGAGCATCTGTTTGAGCACACAGACATTTGGCCACACTGCCCTGCCTCCAGCTGCACCAGGCTGAGGTCTCAGCTGTGCTGGGGAAAAGGAGAAACCAGCAGCCATCAAACAGGCAAAACAGCAGCTTCATGAAGATCTGGAGCACCAGACTGCTCCAGCAGAACTGGTCTGAACTGTTTCCATCAGAGAAATGGGCAGCTCATGCCCAAGCAGGAGTAGGCCCAGCCATCTCCCACTGTGTTCAAAGAAAAATTTAAGTGGGAAGAGCACTTTGGAGGTCCCCTGTCCAACCACATCCTCAAAGTAGGGCTAATTTCAAAGACAGAAAAGGCTGCTCAGAGCCATACCCAGTGGGGCAATGGCCTTCTTCGAGGGTAGAGATCCCACCCCTGCCAGGGCCCTTCCCTTCAGCTTGTACTCAGGGCCAAAACAAGGTGGCTGCTACCGCCCACCCCTCCTCAACTCCATAGGCACCCTCACAGCAAAACTGACATCTCCAAAACAAGTCAGCTCTTATTTCCTTCGAGGTTTAACCAGGAGTCAGAGAAGCCCAGCACCCTCCCGCCCAGCTCCAGAGAGACGCTGGTTTCCAGGGCCAGAGCACAACAGGCTTGTCATCAGGAACCTCTTAGCAGAGCCCGAACTGTTGCTTTGCTCCTGCCCAGTCACACTATGAGCTTTCTTGCTGCTGGCCCAAAAGCACCGGTAACTCCAAGCAGGCACAGCCCACTCAGCCCTTCCCCAGAGGGAATCACTCACAGCGCTCGGGTGAGGAAGGCTGCCATCCTTCTGTTGAGCGCTGCTCTCCTCTGCCTGCCCACCAGGGCCCTTGCCAGCAGTGGGCTCTTGAGCCGTGGGTCCCCGTGGGCCTGACTCCTCCTGAGCTGTGCTCTCCTCTTGCTGCAAGATGCCCCGTCTGTCCAAGACACTGCAAGAACAGAATCACATCAGAGACCCACACCTCCTCCAAAGCCAACTTTTTATCCTGGCAGCAAAAGTGCTGGTGGAAGACAAACTTCAGTGGAAGGGGTTCCTCTCCAAAGCAGGTTGCGCACAGCCTAGCTTACAGTGTCCATGCTCCTCTTGTGAAAACCAAGCCCCTTGCTGAGCAGCCCAGTACTGAGAGTGGGAGCCCACTGAGCCGAGCGCCCTGGAAAGAGCCTCTGCTCCATAAGCTGCCCCAGGGAAGAGGAGACACTCCTCTGCCGGCTTCCCAAGCACATGGTGACAGGGAGCATGCGGCCAGCTTGAATCACTGAATGTATGCAAGGAAGGCAGAACAAGACCTTCCTCCCCAGAACATTCAGCCATGTCACAAGTGACCTCTGGAAGCCCTCAACACACACAGCACCAGCAGAAGAGCAGCCCGGTCTCGTACCCAAGCAAGGAGTTCCCCAGGGTCCCGCACTGGGCTCTGGGGGCAAGAATTGCAGGGCTCACCTGGGGGGCAGAGGCCCACAGAGCACCTCACAGCAGTTCTTCACTATGTTGCCATGGCTGTAGGGATTCTGCACACGGTTCTTCCCAGTCCAGGACCCCTTAATCTGCAATAGTCAGGGCACAAGCTCAGGTAAGTTCCACCAACACCTGCCCCCAGCCCAAGAAGCCCTTGCCTTAGCCCACAGGACATGGCAGCAAGACAGACACAGCCATGACACACTGAGGAAGTGATGAGAAATGGAGATGGCTCAGAGGAACAGAAAGACTCTACTTACATCTTCGTTGGTTGTCTGGTTCAGTGCCACCAGGAAGGTGTGGAACCCAGTTAACCCCACCACTGACCACAGGGTGAAGAAACAGATGAGCACCTCCAGTACAGTGAGAACAGTTAAGGACTGGTAACAGACTGGGAACAGTCCCAGCCAAGCTGTGTCCCTACCCCAAGGCACACTACCCTAACTTCTCTTCTCCTAGACATGGTTTTCTGTTTCATCCCCTCCCAAAAGCCAGAAAATTGCTCCTTGCTTTGTAATCATGGGGGAAAAGGCCCTGAAAGACTCCCCAGAAAAGCCTGGGCATCAAGACTCCAGGTCCTCCATAATGCAGCTCACACTAACCCCCAGCTTTGGAGAAAACAACCACTCCACACCGTGGAAGGATATGTCCCTGGTGTTTCCTTCAACGTGTTCAGAAATCCAATCTTCAGAGATTCTGGCAATACAAGAGAGATTTTTTTTTTTTCCCTGGAACGTCACACCAAGTCCATTTCCCTTTCCCACTTCACTTCTGGGTTTGCAACACCACCTGTAGCCCCCTCTCACCCTTAGCCAGCCCAGCCATCCACCTCCCTGCAGCCAGACTCACTCAGTGCTACGTAGACTATGTTGAAGGTGAAGATGTAGATGGTGAGGAGTGAGAGCGACAGGATGAAGAGGTAGAAATAGCGGTAGTTCCTCTTCCCCACACAGTTGCCAACCCAGGGACAGTGATGGTCGAAGCGCTCTAGGAAAGTGAAGATGGAGATCAGCGCTGCTCTAGCACGGTCCTGTATGCCTGCAGACACTCCTGTGCCCTGAGCTCAAACATTCCTAAAGCTGACAAGGACTCCCTGGGCCATCAAGTCCAACCCTCTGCTAACTCAAGGCCCCATATTACAATCCCCTTCCAGAAGAGGAGGCCAGGTAAGAAAGTGCAAAACCATTTTACTAATGAGTCATTTTGCACATTAAGATAGTGTTTAAGAGTTTAGCCCCATGCATGTCTTCTGTCCCAGCAACCTGAGATGTAACAGCTTCCACCAAAGCAGCACATGGGTTAGATGAAGGCCTGGTGATTCAGAAGTTCTTGTCTAACCCATGTGCCACCTTACTTGTACTAGACTAAATAGAAGAGGGTTCAAGGAACTGCATAAACACTCAAATTGCTTGGAACCTGCAAAGAAGGAAAGCGAACCAAAAGAATCGGATTTCTGCCTTGAGAAGGGATGCTGAACACAAGCCAGTTATGCTACACAAAGGGGCTACGAGAGCTTCTGCTATGCAGCAAGGGGAACAAAAAACAGGGGCACTCAACATAACGGCAGAACCCCTGCGGTGATGCAAGGACCGGCTTTCACACAAGACAAGGCTTTCCACTGGAACCCTCTGGTCCAGCAAGGCCAGAGGTTCCATGAAACTCAAAAATGGACTGCATGTTTACATGGACAAATTAGACTTATGTTAGCCTAGTTATTGCCAAAGAAGTACTGGCAAAGACGAGCCAGCTGGCTTCAGGTTCTGAGCAAGTCTCAAGCTCCTGGAGATGAGGCAGACTGCCTCCATCTGTTCATACAACACCATTCTGGACTCGCTCAGCAGGTGCAGCCAGAGACCTGATACAGAGCAAGACAAGGTGCAGATCTTCAACCACTCTCTTCCGAAGGCTCTCACCTAACACCCAGGTGCAGGCACGGCCTCTTCTACTCACCCACACAGTTGTCGCAGATGCTGCAGTGAGAGGCACGGGGTGGGCGAAAGATCTTACAGGTGTAGCAATACTTCAGCTTCACTATCTGGTTGTTGATCTGGAAGTTTTTAATCCGCGGGGGCGGGCGCTGACCCTGCGGCACGGTCCCATTGGTGGCCTCTGAGAGAGAGAACCAAGCAGAGGTCACGCTTGCTGCTACAACACAACAGGCCTAGAACGACAACTCACCTCCCCGCTTTTCCTGCAGGTGGGATCAGAGCCTGCTGGGTCTGGAGCCAGCAGCTGCAGCTCAGCTTGCACGGCCCAGAGCCAGCCTGGCAGCTTGGAGGCAGGAAAAGGGATGCCAGAGCTTTCTTGGACATGTTGAGAGGGGTCAGTGAGGAGGGTGTCACTGTACAGACCCACATCCACCGAACTTCCTCTCTACCTGAAGGATCAAGGGCCTGTACCAAGACTCCCTGCACCCCTTCCCAAAAGCAAACTGAGTTTGCTGTTTTCTGTCTTGTAGCTGTGTACGTGCATGTAAAAAGGTTCCCAGAAAGGGAAGCAGGTACACTGCACCATCTTTTTGAGACTCAGCTGAACAGAATTAGCCAGCATGTGGCAAGATGCCCCATTCGGGGCAATCCTCACTTTCGGAGAGCCAGCTGGGAAGAAAGGCTCTGCAGAACATGTAGCCTCTAGATATGCCAGAAATACAGAGGCTTTTCCAGCCATCACCAGCTCGGCTGGTTCCACACTCACCAATCTCCATCTCGATAAAGGCTGCCTCGTCAGGCAGGGCTCTTGGGATCACCCCAGGATCGCTGAAGCTCGTCCGCAGGAGCGTGGCCATGGCGAATAGGAAGAGAACCGCTGCGAAGACTGGGATGGCTGGGGACAGCTGGACTGCCAGGTACCGACACCTGCAGCGAGACATCGGGAGGCGATGAATCAGACCGGCGCAAGGTCTGCCGGAGCCAGGATCTGAAAGCCTGGCAGGGCATCAGAAGCCACACTTTTCTGAGCACTGGTTACAGCTGGAGGAGAGAGGCTGTTCAGCACTTCTTTCTGATCCCACCACCACAGGGAAACATCCCCGCAGCAGCTCGAACAACCAGCCACCATCAACACACCACCACGTTTCTAACCAGCCAGGCACAGCATACTTTCCAGAATTTTTGTTTCCAGCTCCCATTTTGCTCAGTCATGGGCAATGCTAGAAATGCAACCAGGCAGCTAGAGGGATCCTGCCTAGAGGACATCTGCTGCAGGCAGCTGCCAAGAGATGGACCGTGCCTCTGGGAGCACGCAGGGCCCGGTCTGAGAGCTGGCACGCATGGAAGCACGTTGGAATGGTGGGAATCTCTGGGTGTCCCCTAAAGAGGCAGCAGCTTCCAGTACCACAAGAATTGCTTTCCAGGGGTTAACTGCACCCCGTGCTTCTAAGGAACGGATTCTCAACAAGACGCCTGGCTTCCTCTGACTCTTCAGAGGTAAGGGACTCAATAGTTCCAAATAAAGTAGAAAGGCTCCTGCCCCAAGACAACCCCAGCTCAAGAGAGGTAACACAGCATAAGGTTTGGCTGCTTTACAAATACAGAAAGGTCCAGTAAGGAATTCATGCTCCTAATCCCGCTGATGGAGGCAGTGCAAAGGGAGCAAGGAGGTTCATCTCACTTCTGGGCACCCAGAAACACGTCTCCATGGGCACGGCAGCACAGGCCGCACAGAAGGCCTGTACATGAGTTATGGGTTAGAGATGCACTGGGCTGAAAGAAAACGTATTTTCAGCCCGATTCCTTCAGAAAACCCCATTTACATTGCAGTGAAGTTCCTATGGAGGTTTTCTGTGTTTTAAGGGAAATCCTACCCAAATCCTAACACTTGGGCGACATTTCACCTCTCCTTGCACGCCTTGCTTCTACGGCTCCTCCCAGCACAGCAGGCACCCAGGCTTTCTGGCAAGCCCCGACTGCACACGGGTGGATCCAGCTCAGATTCCTGCTCTCCACAGTTGCTCTCCCAGAAAGCGTAAGGCCACAGCAGCAAAGGCATGGCATTATCCTGCCCAAGGGACTTATCCTAAGCAAGGCGATTTCTACAACATCCACAGTGTTAACTATCTAATTCTGGGTAGCCCTCCCACCCATAGCTTCTCCAAATGCAATAAAGATTCCAGCTTCAGCTGGTTCCTTTGCAGCACTGAGTTCTGCAAGCCCACCACCGCTGCAGGAAGGCTCACCGGGCTTTAATTCGCCATCGCTTGACTCCAACAACTGTCTCCTGCGTGTGACAAGGTACAGAAAGGGCTGTATGCTGAAGCTACAGCACGCTTGGGCCACAGCTGCAACACGGGGCATTCACAGCAATGCACAGGGACTGTCCCATACACCAATATTGTTATTTTTAAACACTACAAACTCTGCAGTTACTCCAAGCAACGCAACCCTTAAGAGTCATCCACGTGCAGAGTCGTGCCTACATTTGAAGAGCCAGGCTGAGCGGCCAGAGGGCTGAGCTCACTGTCTTTAGGCAGCCTAAGAGAACTTTGCTTTTCCTTTGCAAGGGCAAAGTCTAGAAAGAAAGCCGCAAGTCACTCAGCGATTAAACAAACATTGGATCTCATTTTGGGAAGGAATTTGGGGTTATTCTTTTAAAAGCTGGACACGGTCTGCCTCAAAGGGCTGCAGTTTGACCCTTGTCCAGCTGACACGACAACTTTTATAACTGTTGTAACAACATGAACATATTACACGCTCAAAATATGGATTTGTGAACTGTGCCACAGTTGAGCCGAAACCGCGCCAGAGCTTCCAGCCTCAGATATACACTAACACCTTATGAGTTCCTTCAGTGTCCTGTCAGCAAAGAGATTTATTACCTGCAAGCACACGATCAGTGCCGGGTGTACTCTCACAGGAACAGACCCAAAAGCTTCACACAGCCGCACTCGAGAACAAACGGGGTCAGTCCCAGCAGCAGCCCATGCGGTGCCTGCTCAGCCCGTGCGATGCAACTCGCTCCCTGCTGACCATTTTCCATGCATCTTCGTAAGGAAACCTGCCCTTTGGGGGTGCAGCTAGCCCTGTGCACAGCAAGACAGGCCCAAAGATCGACATCACCGCATCGCAGAGTGTGGTATGGGAACTGGAAGAAGCCTGCAATTTCATTGCTCCTGTGGCACCACCCTTCGGCCCGTCTCCAGCCCAGCGTGGCACAAGGCAGGTTCGGGCCCAAGTTGAGGAGAGGGGAGAAGCGATCCCGGACAGACTGCTTGTCTGCCAGAGGTGGGCGGGCTGCGGGACAAAGCCCCAGAAAACCCCAGATGCCTGCTCTCCTGTCTGACGTGGAAAGGGTACCTGGAAACTCACACAAGGAAGGATTAACACCAGCTCCTTCAGACACCATCCACTGAAGCACATGACAGATGTCCGTTCAGCAAAGCCACCGTCCTGTTGCCATCGTTCCTCCAGCACGAAGCAGACACGCAGGCATTGTGCTGGATGCTCAGCCCCATCGCTCAGCCATGCCCAGGCACAGCCGGGGCCGAGCAGGGCCCTCCTGCCTCTGCGGGGAGCAGGGCTGGCAGTGCTGCTGCGTCCCCTCCGAGCTCAGAGATGTGCGAGCGAGATAAACCCCCCTGCGCTGAAACCTCTGGGGACCAGACACTGAGTCCAGCCCATCCCTCCCAGCGCTGACAGAGCCTTGCTCTGAGAAGGCGTCTTTTGGGGAGCGTGCCCAGCGCATCTGCCGTAGCACAGAAAGCCAAGCGCCGTCCAGAACGGCTTGAGCAACAGGTAAGGCCGCTGCGTGAGGTTTGACCCGGTACTCACTGGTGCTGGGGAGTCATCGGCCTGTGCCTGGTCTACAGCATGGTTACGCTCAGCAATTCATTTACAGCGCTAAGTAACAGACATTTTAAAGATCTTTTGTTTGGGAAAGCTGAGAGTCAACAGAGACATACTGTTGGCATGTAAGGATGTAGCTGCTCCTCCTCCAACCCCAGTGCAATATCTGTGTTCTTGAGCATTCTGTCATCTAATAACAGACAATAACAGCACTATCACAACTCATTGTCACAGGGGAGGGGACTGGGGGTGAGAACAGCTTAAACAAAGACATCATCAGAACGGTAGGGGAGGACCAGCAAGAAGCAGCAGCTGGGAGGTGCCACGAGTTTCTGGTGCAAGGACAGCCTGATTATTCTGTGACCACTTCAGAAGGTCTGTTGTAACCAGCATGTTAAGCAAAGCTCTGGCAGAAAGAGAAAACAAACAGCCATGATGGAAGTGGACTTCAGCCATGGCCATCAGGCAGCACATCTCACAGCCAGGTTCCTCCAGGGTTCAGTGCAAGGTTTGTGTATAATTAATTTACAACTCCCTCGCAAATCACCTGCTTCCATAAACTAACACATAACCTCACCATGTACTCGTCCCAAATGTCAGCAAAGCACAGTATCTTGACGAAACGATTGGCCCTCACCAGAGCCCTTCCTGTCACCTACATCTCCCAGACCTGGGACAGTTTCCAGAACCTGATGTCCTTGCAGTAAGCGTGGAAAACAGCTGCCCTGAAAACCTGGGTAAGCCCTGTACTGCAATGCTGCACGTTCGGGGCCCTTTCCCAACCAGCGCTCATGCAGAACTGGAGCTGCCTGCAGAAACCCTCCCTGTCCGTCAACAGCGACAGCGAGAACACTCGCTAGAGACCCTCTCGGAGCACAGCTCCACTGCCAGCACGTGCCGCACGCTTCCAACCCAACCGATGCTGCAACCACCTTCAGGCAGGAGACAGAAATGTTACGCTGGTGTTATCGCTCTTTTCCCAGCTGCACTCAAATCTCTGCACGGGCAGGGGCGCAGCCCAAGGTCCGTGTGGGGAACGGTGGTGCTACGGAGGCCATGCGTGCTGCAGGGAGAGCAAAACAGCCTTCTGAAAAGGAGCCCGTGTACAAGAAAAAGGGCGTGCAATTCAAAAACCCTGGAGCAGCCACTTCACACAGAAACATGTCTTCACGAGCAAAACGAGCTGAATTCCGGATACCTACAAGTTCACCTCTGTTGAGAGAAACTATAACTACTAAAAAGCACTGACCAGAGGCAAAAACCACCTCAGAAGCATCTCTTTATGAGTGCAAAATCTTGCAGCTTTGAGTTGGGAGAAAAAAAAAAAATTAAGTCACATGAAGGGTCAATCGTAGTTTTTTTCAACTCATCAGAAAACAAAGAAATTTTAATCTCTACAGAGATAAGAAAGTAGAAAAAAAATAAGCGATAAGCATGCTTGGTTATTGGAAGAGCAAACAGCAGCCCCTTTCTGCACTCAGGAGCCTGGCACTGCAGGAGCTATCTTGCCTATAACATTTACAAACGTTGAATGTTCATGCCGAAAAGCTGAAGACAAAAGAAATCCAGTTGTCTTGCACTGCTCTGCAGAGCAGCACGGAGAACTCTCACTTCAGGAGGGCCATTACAGACGCACCAGCAAACTGCAAAGCGGAAACTCCCAGCAGCCAGAGAGAGGATGCAACATACCATCGTCTTAATTCCCAAACAGATTTCACTAAGTGCTTTACCTGGGCTTCTCCACGTGCTCAAACACCACAAGCATAGTCAGACAACTAAGCATCCTCTCACAAAAGCTGACATACCCAATAAGCGTCTGAAATAACGCCAAGAGGATATTAAACAGAATTTTATGTGACACATTATGGTCACGGAGTAGACCCAATTAAATATAGGTCTCAGATCCTGCGGGGACCTTGGCTCTCGAGCAGCAGGAGCTGCTTTCTGCCAAGGTGGTGTTGAGGGAGGTGCCCTTGGCCAGAGGACTCTGATCACTGCAGAGCTTCCCCAGGAGCCAGCACAGCTCCAGGGCCCTCTGCTTCATCGGGGAGGGAAGAGCCAGATCTCCGGGTACGGCACTGACTGCTCCATCAGCCTTCAGGTCCTGCTCGCTCCCGGATGAAAAGCCTTACCCAATTCCAGAGCACAGCTCTGCAGTCTAGGGGATAGAAACACAAAAATTCCCACACGGGGGGCTGAGGTGGCTTCAGACCGTTCAACCAGAGATACAGCAGATGAGCCAATGGCATCAGAGCTACTTGGAGGAAAGAAAAAAAACTACCAGCAGCAGCCCCCCAAGCAGAAAGGCTGTCATTTCTCAGCCAGGGAGGACTCTTTCAGCAAGGAACGCAGTGGCTTATCTCATGACGTGCGATGCCAGCCACCACCAGCTCTCCAGCAACAGCGCTTGTAATCAGAGCCGAGCCAGAGCAGCCTGGGGGGCTCGGATCAAACCCGCGCTGGCTCGGATGGCAGAACAAGACATCTTCTGGCTTCAGGCAGCCCCAAGCCTTGCTTAGGCAAGGTGTGACTGCGCAAGTGATTCAGCTGAATGAAACAAGCATTCACCGGCACCCCTGCAGCAAGCGTACGAGAACTAAAAGGACTCCTCCACAGTCTGCTTCTCTCCAAAACACCATTCTAACAACTCAAATCGTTCCTCTGTAGTACAAACTTTAAGGAGGAAACCAGGAATTTCCATGCAAACACCAAAGAATCTGCCAAAAGCTGAAATGAATGGATAACACAGCAAAAAGATCAAGGCCGAGACCCTTATGCAAAAGCACCCTAAAGCATGCAAAGGCATACAGGATAAGCAGGGCTCTTCGGCAACCAAGCTGCTCTTCTTCTCAGCTTGGGCGATGAAACAGAAACATCGTGGAGCATTTCTGGCTGGGAAGGCAACATTTCACCTCATCCCAAATTCAAAAGTCCCCAAACAATTTCAAAACAAACCCATCTTTTTCAAACACTAAGGTGTTGCGCTTTCACAGAATTCAATGGATATTTTGGATTCTCCCAAACTTCTCCTCATCTCCCCAGTCAATACCAGTCAGCTGCTTTAACCCAAATTCAGAGACTACTCTGCTCCCAGCAAAGCTTCCCCTAGGACAATGGCCCCCATAGAGACGCTCCAGCTCTGCACAGAAGGCATGATCTGGATGTCTCAGCATCAGCGACCTCTCCTCAGGCCTCCCGGAGCACAGGAAGGGGCTTCTCCAGGAATTTCCAGTCACGTACCCACTGCACCCATGGCCAGACCAACCACCCTGCTGCTGGCTCTGCCGACAAGGCCAGGGACTGGAACAGCAGCTTTGGTTTGCTGTGCCATGTGCAACCGCAGCCGGCAGCTGGCAAGGACAACGTGGCAGAGTGGGATGTGGCTTTGCTCCTCTGCTAAGGTCAGGCTCCACAGGGAGCGAGAGCAATTTTCCCTCGCAATAACTATTTCTGGAGCAGCAATAAGTACTTCTGGAGCAGTAATGCTTATTAGTTCTTCCTGCAAGGCAGGAAGTCTTGGCCCCATTTTTCAGATAGGGAAGAAACAAACAACAAAACAAAGAGTTGTGTCATTTCATACCTTTGGATCCAGACCAAGTCAGGGATAATTTTGGCTTTCCACACTTGGGAACCCCAACACCTCGCATTACAGTTGTACAGCACCTGCCTCCAAAGCTACACGACGACTGAGCAGAAAAACCAGTCTCATATCTGACTGAGGACCGACGTCAGCCACTCCATCACTGCTGTTGGGATGTGGAAAGCCTTGGCAGACTGTTCCAGAAAGCCCTTTCCAAGGCTGCCATCTAACAAGAGGAGCTAGGGAGAGCAATGCAAGGCCAGGGAAAGTTGAGACAAGTTCCCTGGTCTGGGGAAGGTGTCTCAGAAGCCAGCATCTGGGCTGAAAGCTTTTTGTACTTGAAGAAATAGCAGGGGTTAAGCAGCGAGTAGTCTCCTCTGCTTGCTTTCCTGGCTTAAGGAGCTTTTGTATTACCCAACACTGTTTAGGACCTTCGCCTTCCCCAAAACAACACAAACATGCTGATGGAGCCAGAGGAAGGAAAGTTTCATGGTTGTTTAGCTGAGCAAAGCTCATCCTTAAAGAAGGCAAAAGGGCCACCCTGCCCCCTCCCCACAACATCAGTGTTTAGGCAAACACAGGCTTTTTTTTTTTCTTTTTGTTTGGGATTTGTTTGGGGTTTTTTTGGTAGGATTAGTCTAAAGTTAGATCTTGTTCCCCAACCCAGCTCACAGGGCAGAGCTGTGGGGAAGGGGCAGGTCCTGCTCTTTTATCAGTATCCAAGACTTTGGCTGCAAGTCTTCAGGCTGCCAAGCTGATCTAAAAGGGTGGCCAGATCCTCCCCAAACACCAGAGCTTCAGCCCATGGAAGGCTCTGCTGTAGTGCAGTACTCTGCAACACCCAGCGACCAGGCAGCTGCAGGGCAAGCTGGCTCAGTGCTAAACCTCACTGCCTCCAAGCTCACAGCTTTTTTAATTCTCCAGCTGGGTCACCTCCCTAACCAGGTTGAGCTGCGGGCTGCACACATACCTGGCAGGCTGGGATAAAGGCTCAGCCCTGCTGGCCCTGTCTGCAACAGCAGTGCCCTTGCACACCAGCTACCCCTGGGCAAAGAACACTCGCCCCAAACCCTCATCCGCTTTTGCTGTGCTCAGGACAAGGGATTGTGAGTCCCAAACAAATGGAAGCACAACTGGCAGGGGTGAGGAGCCAGCATCATGTCATGGGCAGAGCTGGGGGAAAGTTCCAGCAGGGCCTGTCCTCCCCGAAAACCTCTGGGGTCAACCTGCTGAGGGTGAAGAAGCAGCTCCTCCTGGAGAGAGCCACACCGTGCCAGGCTCCTCTCTGTCACCTTCTCCCGAAGCCACCGGGCAGACAAGCCCTGACCAAGTCCCATCCCTGTGCCGCGGGGAACTCACTCAAAGGCGAAGAAGAGGGCGCAGGTGCCAAGGATGAGGAAGAGCGTCAGGTAGAAGATGCCCTTCTGCCGAGCCATCATGATGCGGCCATCGCAGCAGAAGGTGTTCCTGCCCGGCAGCTTCTCCCATTTCCGAACCACCTTCTTCCTCGCCACCATCACCGACATGGCGGGGCCGTCACTGGGGCGGCGGCAGCCGCCACACGTCCAGGCTCTGCTCCTCTGCCGCCCGCACCCCCGGCATCATCGGGGGCCCCGCTGGGCTCGGCTGGGGCTGCGGGGAGAGGGAGGGAGAGCGGCCTCAGCAGCGGGGCGGCGGCTCGGGGCGGCGGGGCGGCCGTCACCATGGAAAACCCCGGCGCCCCGGGAGGGGCGTCGCCATGGAAACCTACCGGGGAGAGGGGAGGGCAGGGCGCGGCCGGGGAAACCCCCAGCCCTGGGTGGGGAGCGCCCGGCGGGAGGGGAGCGGCGGGGCGGGCCCGCACAGGCCCCACGGGAGGAAAGGGGGAGGGGAGGAACGGGACAGGGCAGGGCCCACCCCGCGGCCGCGCTGAGGCCCGAGCCCAGGAGAACAGGGAAAGAAAGGAGAGGAGCACGGCCCGCGCCGCCGCCAGCACTCACCCCGCGCCGCTGCGGCCAGCGCCGGCCGGGCCGCTCGCTCTCCCAGCGCCGCGGGAGG
>VWYH01011070.1:35255-50028 GCA_013399365.1 Pampusana beccarii | reverse complement strand
GAGGTCCCTTCCAATTCCTGACATTCTGGGATTCTGGGATTCTGTGATTCCTGAAGTAGCAACACTGCCCACTGCCCCTGTGAGGCCACACAGGAGTGCTTGGAGAGGGGACGGGTGGGAGGGTGCTTGGTTTGCTTTCCTGCTGCCACCGACACTTCTGCTGTAGCAGCAGATTGGAGGAGAAGCACATGAGGGGGCACTGGAGGAGTCTTTGCGTTTATTTTATTTTCTTGCAGGCGGAAGCTGGCAGAGCGCACAGAGGCAAGTGCGCAGGTGTCCGAGTTCAATGTCAGCTGCAAAGGTGAGATACCTAGGGGGCTGAGCAGAGCTTCTGCTGTCTGACTGGGGCAGCACTGTCTGCCCACAGCTGATGGCTTTGCATTTGCTGTGTCTGCTCTGGATCTTTGGACTGAATGCAGCTGCAACCCCTTGACTTGGTGATGTGCCTATGTTGATGTGTGGGACCTTGTGCAGGTACTGGGGAGAAGCTGGTTCTGTCCGAGCTCCTGCAGCCCATCCGTCCCAAATCCACCCTGAGCAGTGTGAAGAAAGACCTGACCAGAGTGAAGCAGAAAAAGGCAGTGGAGCTGCCCCTCAGCAAAGAGGAGGCAAAGCGGGTGAGTGGGCCTGTGCAGGCAGCAGAGAGAAGTTCTGGCCTTAGGAGGCAGGAGGGTTTAGTCGCTGCGTGCCCCTCTGCTCTTCTCTGATGCAGACTGGATTTTGTTCTTTACATCAGCCTTTGTCTACTCATCCTTTTCCCTTCTTGCCTCTGCCTGCAGGTTGTGAGGGAAGCTGCCTATGTCCGGACCTCTAAAGATGTGGGCAAATGGCAGCAGGTGGTTTTGCAGAACCGACGGGCAGAGCAGCTGGTGTTCCCTCTGAAGCAGGAGATCGCTACAGTCGTCCCCCTGGAACAAGTGGTTTCAGCTTGGAAGGTGGGTGCTGTCACATGTCACACAGCTCCCAGGGGTTGTCTGGGGCAGCTCAATATCTCCCGGCTGCATTGGGAGGAGTGAGAAAGGTATGAGGAAGGCCCTGCCTCTAGCCGAGGCTCTGGACACGCTGAGCTTAGGAAGACTAAAAGGGAAGTCTTCTGCATTCCTCACACATAGCAGATGTGTAAATGCTCTTGGGGAGAGGCCGAGTAAGGTATGAGCAGAGATTTTGAGCCTGTTCTGTCCCCTCTTCTCTTTTCAGCTGTTCAGCCCTGGACACGTGGGCTGACTGATATTTCCCTGTCCTGGGCTGAGTCCTTGGCAGCCTTTGGCCACTTGTGCTGAGGCAGAGGGGGTTTTGATTTGCCAAAGCCTCCATATCTGTAAATCTTCATTATGAAAGAAGGACACTTTTGGTTTTGAATGTGAGTTCTCCTGGGAGTTGTGCTGCTGGCTGTCATTCCTGGGAGGTCTCCCAGCTGTCCAGATGCTCGGGTGAGAGGTGGCCCACATCAATCTCCCAGTGTACCAAGCGCTCACGGTCATCTGTGCAAAGGTCCCTTTCCATTTCAGTGGGACATGGTGTCATGTGGCCTAGTACTTCTGCTGTTTGCTTCTTGTCCGATGCTACCTGGTCAGCACTGCTTGTCGCCTGCAAGCCTGTTTCCCTCCCCTTAGAGGATTTCTGGTGCTGTGGCTGGCAGGGCACCTGCGCAGCCCCACAGTGAGCCTGGGGCTGCTGAGTGGGACCTGTGAGCAGGGCTGTGCCCTGATCCCCGGGAGGAGGGGGACACGCTCGTCTGGGGACCTCCTAGAGGCATCAGTAAGGATGGGGATGTCTATGGGAGCATTGGCTCTTGCAGTTCTTTTCTCATCGTGGTTTTGCTGTGTCTGTTCTGTCCCAACAGGCCCGAACTCCCCTGGAGCAGGAGATCTTTGGGCTGCTCCACAAGACACAGCAGCCTGTCACAGACCCACTCCTGACACCAGACGAGACAGCCTCACTGCAGGCAATGAGCTTGGAGGAGGTGGGTGCTTCCCTCTCCAGGCCATGCCCTGGTTCTGGAGGCCTCTTCCTCAGCACTTGCCCTCACTGTGTGCTCCCTGGCAGGCCCGGCAGCGGCGGGCAGAGCTGCAGAAGGCTCGGGTCGTGCAGTCCTACTATGAAGCCAAGGCTCGGCGAGAGAAGAAGATCAAGAGCAAGAAGTAAGGTTCCGCCACTGCTGGCCTCGGAGCAAGGGGTGAAGGCTGGGCCCTGCCTTTGGCGCTGGAGCCAGCCCTGTCCAGTGTGTGGGTATGACCAAAGATGGAGGACGGCAGAGCCGGCCCTTCCTTCCTGGGATCTGCAATGCATCGCGCTGCCACCTGCCCAAAACAGCACTGCGTTCCCAAAGGCCTCCCCAGCACCGTGAAGTCTCATTCTCTGGCCCTCCACCCTTGTGCTGCAGGTACCATCGCGTGCTGAAGAAAAGCAAGAGACGAAAGGCCTTAAAGGAGTTTGAGCTGCTGCATAAGTCGGACCCTGAGGCTGCCTTGGCAAGGCTGGAGGAGCTGGAGCAGCTCAGGATGCAGGTGCTGCTTCTCCCAGACCCCTTGGGAAGTCCCTGCTCATGGGAGTGCTCTTTCTGATGCTTCTCTCTTCCTCTTGCCTCCAGGAGCGGATGAGTCTTAAGCACCAGAACAAGGGAAAATGGGCCCGCTCCAAGGCCATTATGGCTAAGTATGACCTGGAGGTGAGATCACAGAATGACAGAAGGATTTGGGTTGGGAGGGACCTTTGAAGACCATCTAGTCCAACTCCCTTGCCATGGGCAGGATCATCTTTCACTAGATGAAGTTTCCCCAAGCCCTGTCCAACCTGGCCTTGAATACTTCCAAGAATGGGGCATCCACAGCTTCTCTGGACAGCCTGTTCCAGTGTCTCACCACCCTCATTGTGCAACATTTCTTCCTGTGTTCAAACTAAACCTGTCCTCATTCAGTTTAAAACTCTTGCTGCTTATCCTGTCACTACAGGCCTTGGTAAAAAGTCTCTGTCTTTCTTAGAAACCACCTTTATATATTGAAATACCACAATAAGGTCTCTAATGCAGGTTGGGGAAGTGGGGTACAGCTGAGGTGGGACAATGAGAGTGAGTGTGTTATTTCTGACCTGTGTTAGAAACACCTCAATCCCCTTCCAGGCCCGCAAGGCCATGCAGGAGCAGCTGGCCAAGAACAAAGAGTTGATGCAGAAGGTGCAGGTGGAGCTGCCTGAGGATGAGCCAGGTGATGTGCCTGAGGAGGACCTCACATCAGTGACCATCCCTGTGGGTGCCGGCGGAGCAAATCCCTGGATGCTGGGCAAGCCCAGTGGCCCAGTCAAGGAGCCTGAGGTGCAGGAGGGTCTTGGAGACATTGCAGTGCCTGGTGCCGCGGAGAGCAAGGAGGAGGTGGAGGAGGAGGAGATGTCGGAGGAGGAAGCTCTGCTACAAGACTTTGCGCAGAAACGGAATGTGCGTCAGCAGCGGGCAGGGA
The DNA here is from genome assembly GCA_013399365.1 of Pampusana beccarii. Lineage (NCBI taxonomy): Eukaryota > Metazoa > Chordata > Aves > Columbiformes > Columbidae > Pampusana > Pampusana beccarii. The sequence continues at coordinate 46,576 of VWYH01011070.1, read as the reverse complement.
GCCCCGAGGGACCAGGTGAGGAGCTTGCAGCTCCAGGCAGTGTGGGTCTGGTATGCTGCGGGTTGGGCAGAGGAAAGGGGGCTGTGGGCCTGATTCCTGCCTGGTGTCACACAGCCGTCTTGCTCTCTCTCTCCCTGCTCATGGGTGGCTGTTTCTCACCTGTTGCCTCAACGCATAGGTGCTGATGAGATGGAGGCAGTTTCTGAATTGCCAGGGGACAGCCCCATCCACCCAATCTGTGCTGAGGAGGAGCAGGCAAGCGTGGGGCTCAAGCAGCCCCCCCAGGCCCAGGAGGATATCCTGCTGTCAGAGCAGCTGCACCGGGTGCGCTCGATGGAGGATGTCGACGTTTTGGCGTCCGAGGAGCGTGTGGAAGAGCAGGAGAAGCCGATGGCTGCAAGAACAGAGAAGCCAGTGGCCACAAGAGTGAAGAAGCAAATGCAGCAGCAGGAAGAAGGCAGAGCTGGGAACGGGTGTGCCAAGAAACCGCCAGCCAAGAAGATCATCAGCCTGCAGGCTGTGCTGGCAGGGAAGCCCCAAGAGGTTCAGTGCCCCAGTCTGCCCGTGGTCATGGAGGAGGAGGTGAGCAGGACAGGCCTCCCGTTTGGTCCTAGGGTTCTGCTGACTGCAGAGGACTGACTCTTTTCTCCACAGGACGGTGGCAGTGACCAAAGAGGTGTCATCACAGAGGCCTTTGCTGGGGATGACGTGGTCGCAGACTTTCGCCGGGAGAAGCGCAAGGCAGAGCAGGCCACAAAGCCGCAGCCGGTGAACTTGGTGCTGCCAGGCTGGGGCGAGTGGGGAGGCGCAGGACTGAAGCCCAGCACCAAGAAAATAAAACGGTAAGTCTAGAAGAGCTGCAGCAACGTGCGTCAGCCCAGCACCGGGCCCTGACATCTTGGCTTGCCTGGCAGGTTCCTGCTCAAGCCGCCTCCGGCACCTCCCAGGAAGGACCAGCACTTGCCCCATGTCATCATGAGCGAGAAGCGCAACATTCACGCGGCAGCACATCAGGTAAGTGATGCTCGGCCTCTGTGAGCAGCAGCGGCAAGTGCTCCAGCACCCAGCCTGGTCCAGAACCTTCCTGTGAGCCATTCCCAAAACATCCTGAATCCCTGCCTGTAATCCTGGGCAGCCACATCATTTCTAGCTTTGACAGCCCAGAGGCCAGCAGGGTGATGGAGGGAGGAGGAGTTTTCTGGACTGCTCCTTTAAGGGCTGCTACTGCAGTGCCAGCCCTCCTGGGGTCTGCTAAAGGAGGGGATGGAGCAAGGCAGTCAGTGGAGCAGGGCACTGGAAGCAGAGTGTGAGTGGGTCCTGGACAAGAGAGAGTTGGCGGTAGTTTGGGATGAAAGCAGCCCTGGGTTGCTGGGGAGTTACCCAACTGCATTATTTTCCTGCAGGTCAGTGAGCTGCCCTTCCCCTTTGAGAGGCACCAGCAGTTTGAGCAGAGCATCCAGACACCCCTGGGCCCCACGTGGAACACGCAGCGTGCCTTCCAGAAGCTGACTGCACCCCGCGTCATTACCCGAGCAGGCCACATAATCCAGCCCATCTCTGCCGAGGATGTCCCCAACACGGCCACCACAGCTGGCAACGGAGCCAAGCCAGCACTAGAAATTGTGCCCAAGCGGCAAGAGCAGCCATTGCGCCACCCACACAGGAGAGCACGATAGCTCTGCGCCCATGTGGCTCTGATGCTCGAGCTGGAGCCGGCAGAGGAACTGGGGGAGACTCCTGCTTCTGTCCAGTACCTTCTGCTGCTTCCCCCACAATAAAACTTCTGGGCTGCCTTGTCTGTATCATCTGCGTGGCTGCCCCAGGTATGGGACAGCTGGTGCCCTCCTGCCTGTCCTCAGCCCCACGGGGGCTGTGGGGCTTGGCCTGGTGTAATGTGAACAGGCTGTGGTCAGGTCTGGGAGGGGGGCGGGCATGAGAGCTGTGGAGCAGCCACCAGTGCTCTGGCAGGGCTGGGTTTCACCTGCCCTGTGATTTTGGTCTTTCATACCTCAATTTTTTGATATACTAACAGATATTTTTTTTAAAATCATGGCTAAAGGGGTTTTTTTCTACTAGTGGTGGGGCACTTCTCGATGGAGGATGGATGGACCTTCTCAGGTCCACCTGTGGCTCCAGGGTGATTTCTACTCAGCTCTAATAAACTCGATTAGTTGGAAAATGGGTCTGTGCGGTGCTGCTGCTGTTCTGCACATGCTGGGAGCTGGTGCTGCCCCCGGTGCAGCCGCGCTGCCCTGTTCTGCCCACCTCTGCCTCTCCCTGCCGTTGCACCAGCCTCCCTGCCCACCCACCCCTCCGAGGGTGACAGCGGGGTGCTTGGTGTGTCCAGCACTCGTGGAAGGATGCACTAGAGCCTTATGGTGAAAGGGCAGTGGGCAGAGTCCCCAGGCCTTTCCCCCCTGGTGTGCTGTGCTCATCCCACCCTGAGGAACACAGCCCAGCCCGAGCGAAGGAGCTGCTGCTGTTGCCAGGAAATGCGTCCCTCACCAGAGGCGCCTCCTCCCCTGTTGGCACCGCAGCCGCTCCCAGGGAGCAGCCAGAGTGGACGCGGGCATCCTTCTCCCCTGGAGCCGGGTGGTACCAGGGCAGGGGGGCTTGTCCTGTGGGGCTGGGGCACCGGCACCCACAGAGCTGAGAGTCAGTGCCCTGCAATTCCCCGATCCCCGCCCCAAAACCGCACAGGGCTCTTCAGCTCTGACGCTCTTCCCAGGGTGGGGGGGACGGTAGGGGTTGCTGTGGGCGTCAGCTCTGCCTGCACCGTGACCTTGTTGGGGACCTGGCCGGGGTGTCACCGGCCCTGCACAGCACCCTGATAGCGCTTGCCTGCAGACAGGGTTGCGGTTACATTGCATGAATTTAGCCCAGGATGAAAAAAGAAAAGAAAAGGAAGCGGAGCGCGTTTCCGCGACATGATACTGGAGAGCCCCTCGCTGGGCTGGTGGCCCCAGCTTGGAGACCAGCTTCCCACTGCCCTGTCTTCCCCAAAGCCGCGGGAAACCTTCGCCCCTGAACCCTGGGGGTGTCACAGGGCACAGGGGGGAATTTCTTGTCTGTTTTGGTAAAAGCCGAAGTGCCCTGGAGCCCGGGAAGGCAGTGCCCCAGTTGGGGTGTGTGCAGCCCCTCTGCCGGCTCCTCCACCTGCTCACAGCCAGCCCAGGCTCCCCTGCAGCTCCAGTTTTTGGGGCCAGCCAGATCCCTGTGGGACCACCCAGATCTCTGTGGGACCACTGTCCCTGTCCCTCTTCATGGGGACCCTCCCTCATCTGCTCCAACCCAGGGCTCTGTCTGCCTCCTGCCCAGTCCCAGGTGGTGCCCAGCTGGGTGCCATGGGATGCACCGGTACCTGGGCCACCTCCCCCAGCTCCCAGCCCTGGGATGCTCAGAATACCTGGATGGAAAGGGTCTTGGGAGGCCTGGAGGCCCAGTACTGGTCAGATCAGAGCTGGCTTCAGGCTTGGACCAGGGTTTTCACAGCGGTGTCCCGCTGTCTGATTCTGCCAGGACAGGGAGCCCCACGCACCTCTCTGCTCTCTGTCCCCACGTTTGACCCACACAGTGGCAAAGGGCTGGATGCTGTGCCCGCTGTTGTGTGTGGTGTCCCCTGCAGCCCCGAGAAGCAGCCGTGCAGCCCACGGGGGGCTGGTCCTGGCCCAAGCTGCGCTGGGGCCTCCTCAGCTTCCCCAGAGCACGAGCGATGTGCCCGGCCGGGGCTGGGGCGACGGTGGCACCAGGGCAGCGCCTGCCTGGGGTGCTGACCCTGCAGGGGACTGAGGCCACCGGGCCTGAAATCAGCTCAGGACTTGGTGGAACAGGCGGGTTTATAGCTGAGACCACCTGAAGCAGTAAGCAGGACCCACTGACATGCAGCCCCTCAGTCCAAAGGCTGCCTCACAAGGAGTTTGGCTGGTGGGTCCTGCAGCGTGAGTGTGGCTGATGCTCAGCCGTTGTTGAGAGGGGACAGCTTCAACCCACAAAGCTGGATGTGCCTCATCTTGCAAGGAAGGGCAGCGTTGGGTTGGACTGGGCTTGAACTGGTGCTTCTGGTATCCGAGATGCTTCAAAAATAAACACAGAAAGCATCAGCATGAGCTGCTGGGGGTGAGTTGGAGGAGGGCTTAGACGCAGCAGAGCCACTGGTGCTGCTGTGCTGGCCCCTCCAGGTCCAGCTGGCCCACTCTGGCACAGGCTCCCCCAGAGCTGCTGTGCTCCTGCATCAAGGGCAACGGTTGTCCCTCTGACTTCCCTGCAGAAATAAATTTGCTGGGCAAAAGAACATCAGTGCTTGGGGCTTTTTCTGAATGAAAAACCAACCGCAGGTCTGCAAACTGCTGCAGGGAAGCGGGGTGCTGGGTATGTCTGCTAGCAGCTCCCAGGACAGCAGGGAGAAGTGGGGAGAGGAGCTGTGGCTTGGGGAGCCCCTTGCAGGGGATTGTTGCTTGCAGGCAGGGCAGAAATGGGCCGGGGAGCCCCACAGGACCCTGGCATGGAGCAGGCGCTCCCCATGGGGACTTTCCCATTCTGATCCTTGCACTTCCCATGGCCTGCTCCAGCCTGGCTCCCGTCCCGGTGTGGCTGCAGGGCTGGTCTCCGGCTGTCGCATGAGCTGTGAGTCAGTGGGTACCAGGAGCTCTGGTGCTGGGAGAAAACCCCACTCCGTGCTGGCTGCCTCCTCAGCGACGGCAACCCCTGGGGAGCCATGGTGTGAGAATACTCACCTTCCCCATCCGCATGACCACCACGTCCCTTGAGAGAGCTGCCAGCAGCTGCAGTTTGCTCTTACTGGCCTACTTTCTGGGCTACGTCAAAGCCAGGCTTACAGAGCCGGGAGCCTCGGCGAGGGCGGCTGAGCTGCTCCGTGTGCCAGCAGGGAGCAGTGGCTAATCCTGGTCATGAATGGTGGCAGCAGCTCCGGGGCCGGGCAGCCCGGCCCGGCCAGCGTGCGGGGGCGCTGGGCCAGGGGGAGCGGAGGGCGGCGGGGGGCAGCCGGCAGGGCCGCGCGGCGCTGCCGTGGGGCTGTGCCTCCGGTGCACCGTGCCCAGGGCAGGTGCCGCGCCAAGGAAGCGGCACAGCCGCCACCGGTGTCTTCCCCTGAGCCACCCCAGGGCAGGAACCCGGCCGGGGGCAGCTGGTGGCCCAAGGGCCACTCCAGCCACTGCGGAGCTGCCTGTGCAGCCGGGCTCCTGCACACGGGAGACCAGCAGGAGCTGAATGGAAGGAAAAGGCAGATATAAAATCAAGCACTAAAAGGATTTTTTTTTTTTATTTTATTTTTTTTTTTTTAGTGTAAGTGCAGGCTATAAATAACTTGTAAAATATTTTGTCTGGGCTATTTCTGAGGGTGAAATCTTGACCCTCTGGATTCCCATGCCATGGCATGTGAGTACGAGCACTGGGGCCATCACGGGGCCCTCCCGTCCATCAGGGTGACCTGCATCCTTGATGACTGGGACCACTGGACTTCCACGGCCCTGAACACCTCTGGCCCCCACAGCGTAGGAAATGGTCCTTCCCAGAATGGGCCTGACTTAGCCCTGGGGTGAGAGATGGGGTGAGCTCCCCCAAAACCTGCTGGAGGCAGGAGGCTCTGCTTGGCACGGTGCGGAGACAACGGAGTAGGGGAGGCAGATTTTGAGTCAGTATTTTAGGCACAGGAGTCGTCGCTGCAATTTCCCTGTCCCTCCTTCCCCTGTGCCAGGGACAGGGGTGGCCTGAGCTCCATACCCTGCTCTCCTGGAGCCCCTTCAGTCTCAGAGGTGGGTCCAGCTCTCCTCTGTGACCCCACAGCCAGGAGCACCCCAGGCACCCCCAACTCTCTCCCACCATGGGCACCCCATGCCCGGCCAGCGCATCCCCAGCCTGCACAGCCGCCATAGCCGCGTTTCCGTGGAGATGGCATCTCCTGAGTCCGCACAGCCTGAGCAGGAGGGTTTCCATGGAGATGCTGTATCCAACACGCACAACCTGAGCAAGAGATTTCTGCCGAGGTGCTGTAGCCGGGACCTTTGCACCCACAGTAGGGCCATTCCCACAGAGACAGGTGGCCAGGGCCCACAGCTTCCAGGGCAGCACGTGGTGGCACCCAAGTGTTTCTCACCCTAAGTTTGGTGACGTGCTGGGATGTGAGCAGCTGCTGGTTTAGAACAGTCACTGGGGCTGGAGCAGCTGCCAGCCTTGTCACCCACCTGGGGTGGGGACCCGGTCACTTGGGTCGTGATGAAATGTCATTCTGGGTCTCCCGAATGTGATACATCCCTGTCTGTCCTCAACTGCCTGGGGAGGAGAGGGGGGAAGTCCCCATATGCCCCTGATGACTTTGTCCCAGCTGCTACCCTGCAACTCCCGCAGCATTGCGCTGGGCACATCAGGGCCAGGGAGGGATGTCAGGGTCCCTGGGCAGGGAGCAGGGTACTGTGTCACACTCCCACACCTGGAGAAACCAGGTAGCCAAGCCCCAAAACAGCAGCATCCCGGAGCTGCGGGATCCTTGGCCAGGTCCCAGCAGAGCCGCAGCACCAAAAACCTTCTAGGGGGAAAGTGAGGGTCCCCAAAGAGGCAGGTCTGAGATGGGTGAGCGGAGGCTGTTCAGACAGATGTCCTCATGGCAAGTGGCTGCATGGTATGTGTACCCTGACCAGTGCTACAAAAGCAGCCTTCATTCAAACGCAGCTACTGCAGAGGTCGCAGTCATTTGTTCCGCACACAGCGAAATCCTGATTAAAAGTGAGCTCTGGCTGCAAAGACAACGATACGAAAGCACAGAAGCACTGCTGGGACACGCTCATGCCCGCTCTGTGCCTGCAGGACACACGGGGCCAGATCAGCCCGCACCCCCCTCCACACCTCAGCCCCCTCTGTGCCCCACACTCCACCACCTCAGCTCCCTGCCTGATCTTCCCCCGTCTGCCCACGTCCTGCCCTGAGCCTCCGCAGGGGCTTCCCTGCTCAGGAGCGGCAGCAGCCAGGTCCTCCCTGCATCCCCGAGCGGAGCATGGGAGCCCTCACCCCTGTGGCTCAGCAGTAGGGAGCTGCAATGGGGTGCCAGGGGGGTGATGCCTGCGGTTGGGCACCAGTGGCCATCCCAGCCTTCAGCTCCTGGGGGGCCATAGGCCCCATGCAGCCTGGCCATCCCTGGGGCTGCTGGCAGTGCTCTCAGTGTCTCCAGGCACAGGCTGTCAGATGGAACGTGTGTTACAAAGACCAGCTCTCTTTGCCTCTGGTTACTATTAGGAGCCCTCGGCAGCTCCCAAAGCCGGATCTGGGGGACTCGGGGCTGAAGGATGGACAATAAAGGAGCCAGGAATCCAGTCTTGGGGCAAGAGGAGAGCGGGGCAGGCCCAGCTCTGCCTGCAGAGCGCCGCTCTCCAGAGCCTCCTGCTGCACACAGGCCTTGGAAGGGGCCGGAGAGGAGCCAGGGCTCCCACCCCTGCCAGCCCGCTGGGCTCTTTGCCTCTTCTCTGGGTTTCCTCAGGCACTCCAAGCTCAGCTCACCCATTGCATCCTTCTCACTCTATCCTGCCTGCTCTTCCCCAAGCTGCCAGCTCTTCCCTCAGCTCCCAGGCACAATACGGTTCCTCCCCGCCTCATCCCTGGGATCCCAAATTCTCACCCGTTGGTGGCGTCACCCCAGCTCAGGGCTTCTCCTGGGGGTGCTGTGGAGAAGGTCAGCAGAGGCAGCACAGACTCCTGTCTCCAGCGCTCACCGGAGGCAATGCCTCACTTCTCCAGCCAGCACAGAGGCCAGTCCCCAAAAAGCCCTTTGGAGAATGTGGGAAGGAAGACCCCAGCCCTGAGCTCCCCATGGCGCCCATGGAAGGTCCAAGGTGAAGCAATCCAAAGCCTCAAGCCATGAAATCCCTTTCCCAACACAGAAGCAGCATTGTTTTAGCCCCAGTGGCTGGGTTCAAAATTTCAGCCTCTGAGCTCACAACAAAGAGATTCAGTTTCTCATGCAGGAGGTGGGACTCCATCACACATCCCTCCTTAGTCCCTGGTGCAAGCCCCTTCGGGGAGCTGTGGGAAGACAGGCCATGCAGTACAACAGCACGCAGGAGCCTGGCCCCAGGAGGACTCACGGCCTTCCTCTCTGCTCTTCTCCGTCCCGCAGGCATGAGCTGGCAGGCGGAGAAGTCAGCTGCTCCAAAAAAGTCGTCATCTTTAACTGCACCTTCAAACATGCTGCAAAAAGTGTTTGCCATTGGCGTGGGGATGGCCTGTGGAAAGTGAGAGTACAAGACCTGTAGTCAGAGCTGACGCATCCCATGGGTGTTACATCAGGTGATCTGTCTGTCCGCCACGGACGTGGCATCACAGCAAACATGAGGTATCACCCCCATCACTCTTTTGTTGGCGCCAGGAGCTACAAAGCCATCCTCACTGTCACCAGCTGCCACCACGGGAGGAAAAGGCTCTGAGATGCCCCACTGAACTTGAAAGATCCATTTGCACCTCCTGGCCCACCAGCCCAGCTGGAGATGTGGAGAGCTGCTCGAGGATGGGCAGAGAGACCCAAATGGTCCTGAGAAGAGTCTGAGATCTCCCCACCCGCAGCCTGGCAGCGAGCGGAGTGTGCCGTGTACCAGAGGCATTGCCGCTTGGCTGGGTGCATTAGCCAACGTGCTTCTGTTTCTGGCTTGTTGAAAGGGGAGTAATGCAGACCTTGCCTGAAAAGCACAGGGAATGAGCAAAATAAATAATAATAATGGAGAGGAGAGGAGAGGAGAGGAGGGGAAGGGAAGGGAGGGGAAGGGAAGGGAAGGGAAGGGAAGGAAGGGAAGGGAAGGGAAAGGAAAGGAAAGGAAAGGAAAGGAAAGGAAAGGAAAGGAAAGGAAAGGAAAGGAAAGGAAAGGAAAGGAAAGGAAAGGAAAGGAAAGGAAAGGAAAGGAAAGGAAAGGAAAGGAAAGGAAAGGAAAGGAAAGGAAAGGAAAGGAAAGGAAAGGAAAGGAAAGGGAAAAGAAAAGCAGTAGTAACAAAAGCAGCAGCAACATTGGCTGTAGGCCAGGTCAGAGCCAAGTGCTGGAGCCCTGATGGCTCCGGTGACCGCGACTGGCAGAGGACACACAGCGCCTTAGGTCTGGAGACCTTGGAGAGCACCTGGGTGGCATCAGACCTGTGGAGCTGGGCAGGAGTCCTGCTGCCTGGGTGGGCAGCGCAGAAGAAGCACCACGGCAAGGCAGCAGCGCCGGGCTCCCACCCCTTCCCGCGCTGCCCGTGCCCAGGTAGGCTCCTGGGAGTTGTGTCCCCGCGATGGAGGCAGCTTGGCTTTTATCTGTTGAGAGATTTCTGGTGGGTGTTCCCAATCGTATTTTTGCAGGACATATTGATAGATAATTCGTGTTGGCCTTTCTGCAAGTTAGTCCATGACTGGTGTCCAATTAATCACGCACCCCAATGAGGGATGCTCCTTATTCCCCAGACTTTCCTGTTTCCCTGGAACACTAACATGAGAGCCACAGAATTTTTCAGCACCACCCTTCGAAGCCCCTGGGTGCAAATTATCCCATCCTGAAGATGTTAAAGCATTAGTAGGTTCTAATTAAACCAGGAAGGAGCAGAGTAATGTTAGAGGATATGACTGTGGGATGCAGCGTGTCCTGGCCAGGACCATACATCCCTGAGTGCAATTCCTGCAGGAATGGGTTGAGGCTGTTACTCAAATTGTCTGTTTTTAATGGCACTAGGATGCAAATAAGGTAGTTCCTTATAAGCCTGGGGCTGGTCGTGTGCTTGTTGCAAGCTATGCCAGGCCGGCTTCCTAATCATCTACCCAGCCTCCTAAACACTTTTTTGAGCATTTTCTCTGTCCACAACCTGTCTGGAGGCACCAGGTAGGAGCAGGTATGGATATAATGGAGGAGAAACTGAGTAATTCCCCTCTGCAGGAAGTTTCCTCCCTCCCAGCCCTCCTCAGCTTAGCCTTTGCTCTCCACCTTCACCTCGTGCTGCCAGTCCCTTGCATTTCACCTTTTGCAGCGCTGCCTGCAGTTACCAAACCTCGTCCCAACCTGCACACTCAGCGCCATCCTGCCTGCAGACCTGCGCCCTGAGCCGCTCCCCGAGTGCGCCTGCATCCCCAAAGGGGCAACGTGCCGTCTCCTGCCCGAGGCCATTGTGGCCTTTCTGGCAAAAAAACAGACCTTGATCCCTTTGTAAGATAATTCTCCCCGTCTCAGGTAGAGGTAAGGTTTGTTGCTGAGCCTGAGGAGGATGCTCCCGGCAGCAGCAGGTGACAGCAGGGTGCAGGTGCCAGCTGGGGGGACAGCACAGTTGCCTGTGCCCTGTGGGATAAGCCCACATTTGGAAGGCCCTGGACATCGAGCTGAGAAGAAACTTTGCTGTCTGACAAGCCAAATCCGGGGGAGAAAATGGCCACTGGAGCAGAGCAGCCAGTGCCAGACGCACTCCCTCGAACAGCACAACACAGCGGAGGTTTAGAGCAGCATGGACCCCCACGAGCACGGGAAGGGGACCCAGCCAGCCCCTCCGGCACTCGCGATGGGCTCGGGGTCCTGCGGTGCGGGAGCAGCACCGCCCCGGTCCAAACCCAGCCTGACACTCCAGCACCCGGCAGCGCTGGGACAAGTCCGGGCTGCACGCTCCTCCCGCAGGCCCCCGCACCGCGGAGCCGGGAGCAGGATCCAGCCCTTCTCCCTGCCCGTCCGCACCGTGCGGGGACGGGGAGCCCGCGCTCCCCCCGCCTCCCCGGCGGGCGGCAGTGAAAGGTCGCGGAGGCGGCCGGGTCTGCCCGTGCGCAAGGGGCCGGAGGGAGAGGATGGGGCTGCCGGGCTGCGGGGTCGGGGGACGGAGCCGAGGAAAGGCCGGGGCGAGGGGCCGGGGGAGGGACAGGGCGCCCGCAGCGCTGCCCGTTTCAGGCAGCGGGACAGAGAAGAGGGCAGCGGGGCGGTGCCTGCCCGGGCAGCCGGGGCACGGCCCAGGGCGGCGTAAGCAGGGCCGGTGACAGACAGGGGCCGGGGACAGGCAAGGGCCGGGGACCGGCAGAGGGGCCGTGCCAGGGCGCTGCGGGGCCGCCGGTCCCCGAGGCCCGTGCGGGGGCCGGTGAGAAACTTCAAACCGCCGTGCCGCGCCGCTCGGTGCCACACATGGCGCGGGGGAGGCGCCTCGACCCCCGCCCGGGGCCGCCCCTGCCCGGAGCGGTGCGGGGCCCAGGGGGGACGCACAGCGCCATCGCTGTGCCGCCGCCGGGTTCGGTAGCCCCGCGCCCACCTCGGCCAGACAGGCAGCTCCGCGCCTGTTCCGCCGTCCCGGCCCGGCTCAGCGGGGCTGTGCCCGGGAACACCCGCTGCGGC
>VWYH01011070.1:0-33974 GCA_013399365.1 Pampusana beccarii | reverse complement strand
GCCGTGGGGCTTGGCCCCCGGCAGGGCTGCGGGGCGCCGAGGCGAAGCCGCTGGAGCGGCCGCGGGGGCCGGTGTGTTCCGGTGAGGCCGGGGTCCTTGCCCGCCCCCGGGGCTCCCGGCCGCGGCTTGGGGCCGGGGGCCGGGGCTCGGGGAGCGGAACGTACCGCGTGGAGGGGGCTGGGGCTGGGGAGCTCCCCCGGCGGTCCGAGCCCCAGGGCGGCAGGCTGGGTTCGGGCCGGGGCGGTGCCGCTCTTGCGCCGCGGTCCCCCGAGCTCAGCGCGGGTGCGCTGGGGACGGCCGGGCCCCCAGCCTGTGCCCGAAGTGATGGTCGGGCAGCGGCAGGAGCGGGCAGGAGGAGGAGGCACTTCCTGCCGCTCTCGCTGGAGAGGAAACCAAAACTCCTTGGCTGGAGTGTTGGTACTCTGGAGGTTCACTGCTGGCTCCTCGGTGAGTGGCATCAGTACCTTCATCCCAGCATGGGTGAAGCTAGCTCAGAAAAGCACTGGGAAAAAGGTCTTCCAGGCTAAAAAAGAGGAAGCAAGTTTCTCCTCCTTCCACAGCATTCGCTCTCCAGCACCCTCATCCTTGCTGGCTGCAGCTGGAGTTAGAGCTTTCCACTGTGAGGGAAGGGCCGGAGCATCCTGCGCCCTTTGCAGCTTGTCTGCACCTTTTTTTTTTTGCAATCTTTGCATCAGCCTTTCCTTTCCCCACCCTATCTTTTTCATCGCCGTCACCAGCCTTTGGGTTTAGCTAGTCCCAGTGCCAGCACAGTGCTGGAGGCTGCGTGGTACCAGTCGAGGGCGCTGGCTCTGGTCACTTTGTTACCTGGGTCTGGAGATGTTTCTGGGAGGGATTTGGAGACCAGACCCATCATGGTTTGGCCTTCAGAAGGCAGCTGCCCCTGGCATCCCTGGGCTCTGGCGTGCCAGCTTGTCTTCTGAGGATGGGAGGCTGCGCTTGGGTTGTGGTGTTTTGAATGATGTGCACCTTCTCAGATACAAAATTTCTTAGTGCTGTCCACCCTTAGTGGTTCTCTTTTTCAGTTCTTAACAATATGTGACAGTGGGGACAGCCTGGTTGTCTAGAGTGAGTGAGTGAAGGCTTAGTGACACCAGTCGTCCAGCAGCTGGGACTTATTAGTTAAGGACTACTGAATGTGAGCAAACTTTTTTTTTTTTTAAAAAACAGAGACGATTTTCTCTTTCCTTTTTTTTTTTTTTTTTAAATAAAAGAGACGATTTTCTTTTTTTTTTTTTTAATTTCCAGTTCATTGTGCTCAGTATCTATAATTACCTGCAGTGTTACTGTGTCTTTAAATGAGCTTAAGCAAATGTGTGTAGGCAAAGCCTGGCTCAGCTCCGCAGCAGTCGGAGCTGCTGTGCAGCCAGTGTGAAACCCAAACAGCGCTCGGTGCTGCCGCACGGGCCACGGGCCGGACCCTGCGCCTGGCAACAGCTCCCGCGAGCGGGCAGCAGGGCTGGCCTGGCCTGGCCATGCTGGATTTTGTTACACATTAGTTGTTCTTAGTCAGTTCTTATACAGTTCCCGACCTCTGTGTGAGCGGTAACATAACGTAAGATAAACTGTTTCCTTTTTTTTTTTCAGTTTTCTTGTTTAATTTTTTCCCTTGCTGTGTCTCGTGCCTGTTGTGAGTCCTGTGAGAGGACAGTCATGATTTTTAAAAATTTTTTGTTTGGTTGGTTTTTCGTTGTTCTTTTTCTGCAAACAGTGTGCTTATGAAGGGGTTTTCTGAAGCGATGCTCAGAGCTGAATCCCTGCTAAGGCATCTCAGGCACCTCTCAGGATTGGCACTTGCTCTGGACCTCTGTACCTCAAATGGATGCCCAACAATCACGTATAAAAAACAAATATATTTTTTTGCTTGTGTTACTAATGGCAACAAAGATTGCCAAAGTGAACAAACTATCGCAAGTGAAGGAGCCCATTCCCATCTGAGCCCCACTGAAGAGCCGCGGGGGCACGTGCCACCTTATTTCGTTGCTTTAACTCCTGTCAAAGCAGCCGACTTGCAGGCGGTGCACTCTAAGCCGCAAGTCCTACTTGAGTTTCCAGCAGCCTATGTAGTTTTATATTTTGTAGCCACCCAGGGAAAAAAGGCCTGCCTTTGAGATTTCACTGCTCTCTGGGAATGAATGTTACAAAGGTGTCTCCCGCGGGTGTGTTTCCAGGGTCAAAGTGCGGCCCTGCCGGCCTTCCGCAGTGCCCCCTGCCCACGGGAGCCATGCAGCACCTTGGAAAGGCAAGCTGCCGAGTCCTCCGCATCTCCTGCTGCAGATGGATGTCTTGGGCTTTCTCTTTCTTGATCTCCTAAGGTTGGGAAGTCTCCCTTTTCTTCCTCTGTGCCACTGGCCCACTTAACACAGCAGCCAAGAGCTCCAGTGGGCAGCATTTTAACACCTCCGCCAAGGCCCTGGAGCCCAGCCGAATACTTTGCTCTGTCTGCTGAGCTGAACCAAGTTCCTACCAACATGACCCATGGCGGGATATCCGGAGCCGGCCCTTGGCCTCGCGAGGTTTGTGCCGTGGCTGCTGCTTTTGCAGCAGGGAAAGGCAAAGCTGCTGTTCACCCCCAGGGAGCTTGTGCCATCATCTGAACCCTGGCAACGGTGCACGTTGCCGCTTATCGGGCCTTTGCTCGATGCCGTTGCGAGGCGCTCTCTGACCTGTGCTGGGGATGATACACCAGCCTGGAGCCCCAGCAGAGGAAAGCTTGCACTGGGAGATTTTAGGAGACTGGCTGCTGGTGTTTCAGTACCTGCCATCTCTTGCCCGCCCGGGCAGGGTGCAGCTGAGAGTGGTGACCTGTTGTGTAGCTCACGTGCTGGGATAGGGGAGAGGAATGGTGTCTTGCAATCGAAGTCATTTTAGTACTTCGAAATTTACAGAGCATGAAATCTTCTCAGGGGGGTCAAGGCAGCAGAGTCCTAAAGCGGAATGCGTTTGCGCTGGAAGTGGCTGGCACAGGTTGTCTCTGCGAGGAACAAGGGAAAGCCCCTTCCTGTACCTTTGAGTTTGGGTCCCCCCCAGCTGCTGTAGAGGTGGGTGGCTGTAGGAGATCCTGGCTCTGGTTGACCTGATCAAAGCAGCATCACAGTGGGTTAGACCAAGTGGCAACATAGACGTGACATCTGTTAGGGCAAACACTGACAGTACCAAACCTTCCAGTGAAAAACAAACTCTTACCTACCTGTGGCTGGAAGTTCAGTGGCAGCTCAGAGAAGTTGCCTTTTACGTTTGCCAACACAAGGGCTCGAGAAACTGAGCATTGAGTCAGTTCACGGAACTGATCCAGCAGAGGAATCACTGTTATTTGGAAGGGGATATAGCTTGCAAACCAACTTTGCAACTCCTGTACCCTTCTGCCGCCTTAACGCTGGGGTGGGAGGTGTGAGTGTGTGGGGCAGCATTGCAACGGAAAACTTAATTAGGGAGGCTCACCTCAGGCAACTCAAATTAGGATCCCTGAGAGCAAGCAGGATTTTAACAGTGGTCAGCATGGAGGTTCCATGGGCTTAATTCTCTTCAGGTTTGTGGGAGCTGGTAGGTGAAGGCAGCGACAGCCTGTCCTGTCATCCTCAGCTCGGCCTGTGTTGAAACTGGTTGTCTTGGCACTGCTGGGATTTTAGTGCAAGGAGGATTTGTCTAGAAATAATTGTTAGAAAATATCCATTCCCAAAGAACTTAATCTCAGGAAACGTGTTTCCATAGGCTGTACAGTGGTATTTTGAAGAGAGAGTAATTTCTTGCCTTAATCCAAGCGATCTTCCAAGTGTGGCCAAGTCATTGCTAACCTGAGTAAAAGCATGCTTTTACTAAAAGGAAAACATCTGCTTTGTTTTTTCTGGAGCCTGGAAAAGACTGTTTTTCAGAGTAGCATCCTATTCTTTTGCAAAATGATGAGAGGTTTTGTCCTAGTGACCAAAAAATCCCTTGCTTTTAATTCACCATGTTAGTTTCATTGAAAATCTCTCTGAGGATTGTTGTAGGAGGTGAACGCATTCAACACCTTTCTTGTTTTCAATTCTTAATGGACATTTTGTTTTGAGAGTTGAAGGAGCTTTAATATCACATGATGAGCTTCTCCACACAAAATGCTGCATTGATGTTCTTATTTTGTTCTAAACTAGTTTTCTTTGGAGTTAATTAGAATTGTCCGGGCACCTATTTAGCTAATTCAAAATAAGACACTGGTTTCATATATACTTCCTTTGGCAGACATAGAGGATTAAGCAAATTCTGTGCCAGGCTGTGCCTTCTCACCCTCTCGGTGAGACTGATCTAGAAGCTAGTTTGGGTTAAAACCAACCCAGCCAGGGCAAAAATAAATAAACAAAACCCAGGTTTTAAACAGAGATCAATTTCTCCCTGGTCAAGTTTACTGGGACACCACACAGTTTCAGTGACACGATTGAAGGGGTGAGGGGAGAGAAGGGTTTCAACAGTTTCTTCAACAGCATCTTCTACTCAGACAGGCATGTGAAACCATGTCCTAGTTGTGTTCTCCAAAGGGTTCCTACTAGTTTAGTTACATCCGTTTAAAGTTGCTTCAAGCTGCGCCAACGTAGACAAGAGACTTATTCAGTTTCCTTGTGTCAGCTAGACTAAAACTGTGTTTTGACCCAGGGAGGCTGCAGTTGCTCTTTCTGGTTCGGCATTGCATCAAGGGGCTGCTCATCCCTGCATTTCTCAATAAACTTTTTGGTCTGCCTTCTTAAGGATGCCGTTCTTTCACTGTTCACTCTCGCGTGTGCTTGAGACCACGTCTGTTGTTTTCCCACTGTTTTATTCCTTCTCTTAGTTGAAATTTTGATTCTTTTTCTCTTCTGTTCTTCGTTCCCTGTGAGATGCCTGTCTTTGGCGCGTGTCCCACATCGTCCGTAGAGGACAGAGGCCAAGAATTCATGAAACAGTGTCTATCTCTGTTGCTATGTCCTCCCGGGTCTCTTCTCATGGTCGTCGTGTCTCCTCTGTTGACCAGCTCTTACTTGAGTACTCAAAACACGCCGTTTCTCCCAGCTCCTCACACCACCCTGTTATCACTTTTCCCTTGCCAGACCTGCTCTCGGGTCGTGCCTGATCTGTGCTTGTTTCAGGCTTCAGCTCGTCTCCTAACCCCTGTTCCACATCGTGCAGCCGTACGCCTTCTCATCGCCTGCTGCACAGACGGTCCCTTTTGACTTCTCCCGAAACATCATCCTGCCACTGTGCTCAGGGGCAGAACCTTTCTCCTCCCCTTCTTTCAGTTTAGCCTAAGATGGTGAAATCCCCGCAGATTGTTTGTTCCCCTATTTCCTTTATGTTGCATTTCTCTCCAAGCATCGAAAGACTCCTCCCCTTCCTGCTCCAAGCCACCTCTCATCTCTTCGGGTATGACCCTGTTCTCTGTTTTAGCATCTGCCCAGCTCCCCTGTCATTACGTAGTATTTTGTACATCTTACAGTGTGCGTCTTTTAGCAGGTTTCCCCCTCTTTTCCTGACCTCTGATTTCCGTAGTCTGTTTGCTCACTTGTGCCCTCGTACGTGCAGATGGGTCTGTCGCTTGTCTTTTGCAAACAATCTACCTTGCCCCGATTTCTCCTGTGTGCCTGGCGCTTCTCTTCTGTCTGGAGGATCCTCCCTGGCCTGTCTGGGCTGAGCTGAGGATACCCGGCAGCAGCTGCACTCAGAGGAGTGATTCGATTCCATGGCTTGATCTCTTGAGCTGCTGGCTGGTAGATCCCTGCACGGCTCGTTTCAGCATAAATGGATGGTGCAAGCTGCTTCTTGTCCCATGCAGAGCTTGTGTCGCCAGGAGTTTTTCAGGGAAAACCAACGGAGATTTGAGATCACGTGTCGCTTTCAGCTTTTTCCCCACTCTGACCCTCTGTACCAAGAGCACTGCCGTGGCTCTGTGCCTGCTTCACCTTTGGGTATTTAGTATTTCTCTGAACCAAGAACCTCTTTGCATCTCTCTGCCTTTTGCAGTCAATCCTACTTGGTTTGACTGAGTCCACTTGTTAGCACAGTAGATCCTCTCTTCCTTCGTTGCTTCTTCCCTGATACGACTCAAGCAGCAGAGCTGCCTTAATGCTTGAACACCCAGCGCTGCACGATTGGCTGCAACGTTCTCCCTCAAAAGCCCCACCCAGCCGACAGTGTGTCTTGTATGCTCACGAATCTCTGGATTTCCTCGTGTTTTCCACCCATAACTGCACTGAATACCAGCACCTTCCTGACAGCGGGATGGGATAATTACTTGACAGCACATCTGACAGCACTGTTGGCAAACCTGTGCTGCCCTCCAGGCTCCCCCAACTACCTCCTTGTTTGAGGCTTTCCCCTTTTGACCTGCCATGTGGTGGTTTATCGAAGTCCTATGAAGCCTTGAGGATGTCAGCTTTTTAACGGGCCATCATCCTGGGTAAAGCTCAGTCTTGTGGCTCACAGCCCAGTGCTGATGGTCTCTCTGGAAGGGGCGGAAAAGGGGAGGAATCTTTCGGGGGATGCGTGTGTGTGTGAAGACGTCCGGGTGAAATTCTCAGGGTAGCCAGAGGCTTTTTGGCAATAAAGTTATTTAATACAAGGATGAGTGGACTGTGGTTTCTGTCCCAAGGCGCTGCTTTTTTTCTTCCAGCCCTCTTCCAGACAGACATGTAGTATCTTGGGTGTTGTACCCCATCTGCCTGGCAGCGAAGATGTGGATGGCTCTCTCTGAAGAGTGGCTGAGTGCGAGCATCTTGGGGAGAGTTACCAACCCTCTGTTTTTCTTTCGTAGGCGGAGTGGCCCCTCGAGCCCCAGTAGGTTCCAGTCGGTCACGAGCAGCTGTCATGATCTCTACAGCACCTCTCTATAGTGGGGTGCACAACTGGACCAGCACAGAGCGGATTCGTATGTGTGGCCTCAACGAGGACAGGTGAGGTGTGTGGGTGGTGTGGTAGGGGAAGGAGGAAGAGAGCGGAGAAAGTGAGTTAATGGGTCTGGAGAGGCTACGGAAAGGAGCTGAGCTGGTGCTGGCTCAGCGTGTTCTTACTAGGGTGTGAAAGAGCCATGGGGAGGGGATGGATGTGTGGTCAAATGGCGGCATTCTGTGATGGTCCCCACGTTCTGTGCTCCAGCAAGGAGGGCCCACAAGCGGAGTGTGCTGGAGGTCTCTGCAGAGGAACCATTGGCTGTGTAGCTCTATTGCCTCCACAGCGTTGTTGGATGATGAGGCCAAATTGTCTGCATGTTCTTTTGGCTTCACCACACCTGCATTCTTAACTGCCAGGGGAAGGAAAGAGCTTGACCCACTGTGAGCCAAGCTGCTAAGAAGAGCTTTTGGTGACCTGGGAGGGTTAGTGCAGACCAAATGATTAGATGGGAGAGTTGCGACATGCCACCAAATAGGAGATTAGGGAGGATTATAGTGGCTGGCAGGCAGGATCGATCAAGATGAGTTCCTGGCCTGCCCTGTGGCTTTGCATGGCCTTTTTATTCCCACAGCTCTGGGGTCCTGTTCTCAAAACTGATCAGTTTGTGGCTTCCTTGAGGCTACTACATCTGTTTAGCACATTTACCGTAGCTAGAAAAGTTTTATGGGCTCAAAGGCAGCACAATCCTATCGTTCTTTGCTGCGAGGGCTGAGGCTTTTGGTTGTGAGTCCTCCGAGGGCCACTTACGAGAGCGGCAGGACAGGGAC
Source organism: Pampusana beccarii (assembly GCA_013399365.1). Lineage (NCBI taxonomy): Eukaryota > Metazoa > Chordata > Aves > Columbiformes > Columbidae > Pampusana > Pampusana beccarii. The sequence continues at coordinate 26,295 of VWYH01011070.1, read as the reverse complement.
GAGTTCAGACTCCCACTTGGGGCAGGGACGCAGGCAGAGATCATCTTGAGCCCTCAGCAGCTGCTTGGCCCGACATGTGTCACTCTGATAAGAGCTGGGGATGGCGTTGCCCTCTGCCTCTCTTAAACCACTTCGAGCTATAAACATTAAAGTTTGGGGCATCTGAGCAAGGCAGGCGAACCGGGCTGGCCGTGCCGAGTGCTCTGCCTTGGCTGCTGGCCCCATTTTAGGGCCAGGCAGGAGGCGGCTGGTGCGGGGTGGCCGTGCTGTCCCCGTCCCCTGCGGCCGGGCGGCGTGGGCTCCTCCACGCTCCGTCCCCACGCCGCGGGCCGGGCTGTCCTGCCGAGGAGCCACGGCCCGGCCCGGGCTGGAGGCAAACAGGCCGCGCCGCCACAGCCGGGGCTGCCCCCGGGGCCGTCCCGGCAGCCGAGAGGGCCTGGACCGCGGTGGCGCCGGGNCTGCGCCTGGGCGCCCCCTGGCGTCCTTCCGGCCCTGCGCTCCGCTCCGCCCGCCGCTCGGCTCCGCGGGGACCGCGCTGCGGCGGCAGCGGCCTGCGGGACCCGCTCACACCCGGCTCTGGGACCACCTCACACCCGGCTGCGGGACCCGCTCACGCCTCGCCCACCCCCACCCCCCACTAGACCCTCTCACCCCTGCGGGGCCGGGCCCTGCCCCACTCGGGGACCAGGGAGCCGCACACCGAGTGCTGTGGGCAGCGCTGAGGCGGCCTGGCCGCACCGCAGCCTGTTCTCCCCTCACTAATGGCAGCAGTTTGGCCTCGGGAGGCCGGGCTGACTGGGGAGGCCGGGCAGGAGAGGGCCCCGTCAAACCGCTGCTGAGGGGGTGAGAGGACAGGAGCCCTGTGACGGGACCAGGCCGCCGCTGGGGCCTGGGGGGTCAGCAGGCCTGCCCTGTGGTGGTTGTGAGCAGCCCTGGTGCTGGGGCTGCGGGAGCCCGAGGAGAAAGCTTGCTGCCATAGCTTGTGTCTGTCACTTTGTTGTGAAAGCCTGGCAGGTAGGGGAACAACTCCAGAAGAAATTGTGTCATCAGCAGAAGCTGAACTTGAGCTTTTTTATCCTGGCACCAGCAGCTTAACTAAATGACCCTTAAAGACCAGAGAATCGCCATCGGGGAAATATTGCTGGGGAAGGAGTGTCCTGGGGCAGGGCACTGAGCACATGAGCTCTGTCTCCTGTCCAGTCTTCTTGTAGATCATAAGGACACTGTCTCCTCAGTGTGCCCCATTTCTGTGGAGTCACAGTCCTTATCCTGAATTCAGGCTTTCCATTCAGCAACTGTCTTCTAAAGAGAAAGGGTCAAATGTGCAGGCCAGCTGGACACTGCACGCCAGGGTGGCTGCAGACACCCGCTGCTCCTGTCACAGACAGCTTGGGCCTGGAGAGCTTTGGTGCTGGATGGAGATCCCTCATGGGGCTGGAGCAGCAAGGCTGGGCTGGGAAGTCCGGGCGCACAGAGTGAGCATGGCCGGGAGACAGAGAAACAGCAATGAGGAGGTGCCTGTAGAAGAAGAGACAAACAGGATGGGGCTTGGGAGAGGATGGGACTGGAAACATGTGGTGGAGCAGAGCGGGAAGTGGAGAGGACTGGAGCAGGTGTGTGGAGCTGGGCTGTGACACACTGCAGTCAGAGAGGGCTGGGCTGGCCTGTGGTGAGACTGCAAGGGTCAAAATGGCTGTGAGTAAGGAAGGTGCACAGAGCTGCTGGGCCATGGGGAAAGTCTTCTTGGGCAGGAACTGTAGGGTAAACATTTATGTGTAAGAAGGTGCTATCCAGTGGGCAGAGCTCCAGGAGAGGGAAGACTGCAGTGGACAGCAGTGCTCCTCGCCCCCTCAGTCTACAGTGACAGGTACTCACTGTGTAACATGTGATAAGGAGGAGCTGGCTACCTGGAACAGACATGATTCTTCAGCTGTTCTGCTGTTACACATGGGGACAGGGAGGGGTGGGATGCTGGGAGAGTATCTTGGGGTTTTGTAATGCTCTGTCTTGTTCCTTGGCTAGGAGAGCCCCCCTTTCTGATGAGGAGTCTAAAACGAGCAGCTCCCAGCACTTGGCGTCTCAAGAGTTTTGCGTCAGCAGCAGCCTTTCCAAGGTGAGGTCCTTGTGTGCGTGTCTGGGTCCGAGAAGGCCTTTCCCTGATGGAACAGGCCAAGCAAGAGCATCTACCATAATGGGTCCTGTGGGCTCCTTGTCGAGAGGGGTGCACCTAGGTGCAGTAAAGGCAAAGTGATACTCTAGTTTGGCAAGAGCTGTTTGCCACTTCTGCCTCTGTGTCCTGGGGGAGGCTAGAGAGAAGCTGCCTGCTTGGCCAGGAGCCACTTGCACAGTGCTCAGGAACACCTTCTTCCTTGTTGCAGGTGGAGCTCACAGCAGTCAGTGGTGGTGGCAGCAGTGCCCAGGGGCTGGATGCTGATGGCAAGGTGGAGGAAAAGCTTGGGCCCAAACTGGAAGAGCAGCCACTTGATCCCAACCCAAACACGGAATGTGTGGGAAAGACTGTGAAAGATGATGTCCTGGGCTCTCTGACGGGTCAGGGGGATGGCAAGGGGCAGGAGCCTGCGATCCCCAGAGCTGCCAAGCAGGAGGGCAGTGCTGCTGATGCTGCCAGGACACCTGCAGATCCTCACAGTGACAAGCAGGCTGATGTTCCTCCAACCTGCTCCGTGGCTCCAGAGAGTGAACCTGCTGGGAAGGAGAAAACTACCCCAAGCGCTGGAGCACAAGGTCCAGGCATGCTGGCAGAAGGGACATTATCTGTGGTTGTCTCCAGCTGCAACACCTCTGCCTCCACTCCCGCTGCTTTTACTTTGAACAGAGTGTGCTTTCCCACATCTCAGGCCCCTGCTATGCAAAAGATGCCCCTGTCTTTTCAGCCTGGGGCAGTTCTGAGCCCGAGCCAGTCACTGGTGTACATCCCACCACCCAGCTGCGGGCAGGCGCTCAGCGTGGCTACGCTTCCAGCCGCCTTGGGGGTCTCCTCCACGCTCACCCTCCCCGTCCTGCCTTCCTACCTACAGGAGCGTTGCCTACCAGGCATTATTGCTTCCCCAGAGTTGCGCTCCTACCCTTACACCTTCTCTGTCACCAGACCCTTGGCTTCAGACGCCAAAGTGGTGTCTGTGGAGGTGAGTCAGTTCAGCTCCCCTTCCCCCTCAAGTGGAAGCGCTGTCCAGGCCGTTGCGGAGGGCGCTCCCCCATCCACTGCCGGCCCTTCCCTCTCCACCAGCCAGGCGCCGCTGGCAGCATCGTGTGGGAGCGCTGCTCCCTCTTCTGGCACCGGTGCGCCTGCCAGAGCCCCGGCAGCTCCCGAGCCGCACGCACTGGAGGCTGCCACTTCACTTTCTCCTCTCAAGTCCCCTCCACAGCTAGAGCGTGAGATGGTTTCCTCTCCAGAGTGCAGCGAGATGCCTCTCGATCTCTCCTCTAAGTCCAATCGTCAGAAACTGCCTCCACCCAGTCAACGCAAAACACCTCCCATGCCCATCCTCACACCTGTGCACACCAGCAGCAAAGCACTTCTCACCACGGTCCTGTCCAAGTCCCAGCGCACGGCCCAGACCGCAGGCAGCAGTGTCACCTCGTGTCTCGGCACCAACCCCCCCTTAGTCATCTTTCCCGAGTTCCTGCGCAATGGCGAGCAGGGCTCCTGGGTGAAGAACACCACGCTCATCAGCACCATTCCAGGCACCTACGTTGGTGTTGCCAACCCAGTGCCTGCTTCGCTGCTGCTCAGCAAGGACCACGGTGTGAGCTTGAGCAGAGACCCGCGCCACCTTCCCAAGCAGGAGCCTATTTCCATCATCGATCAGGGAGAGCCTCACAGTGCTGGGGTTCCCTGTGGGAAGAAAACCAACCAGGTCAGCACAGAAGGACAGCAGGATCCTGCCAGGAGACTTCTTCATGGCAAAGTTGCTCCAGGAGCTTCTTTGTGTCAGTCCAAGGACATCTCCATCTGGAATCCCAACCAGGGAAGCGTGTACACACGATGCCCCGTGAATAGAAAACCTTCCAATCCTCAGCTTCTGCCTCTCGGCTGGTCTCCTTATCATCAAACCCCTCTACTTTCAATTGGCATCTCCACGACAGGGCAGCTGCCCCCAAACCAGAGCAGCTCCTGCAAGCCGGTTGGTGCAGGTGAGCTCCCAACATTCCTGAGTGTGCAGCCCACCAAGTCCAGCCCGGCCACCCAGAGCCTGCCCGTGGGGCTGCCCAGGCTCCCGCCTCAGGAACAGGAACCCGCAGCCAAGAGCAAGAGCTGCCGAGCCTTGCCCAAGCTCTACGAGGAGCCAACCAGTCCAGCCCTATTGGATGCAGGTCCATCTCTTCAGACCAGTGCTTTGAATGTGAAAGGGGGGAAGGGAAAGCTGGACAACCCTCAGAAGAGTCAGGAGTGTGATCAACCGGAGGCTGACTCCAGTAAGGAGAGCAATATACAGACTGAGGCTTCACAGGGGATCGGTAGCCTCCAACAGTTGGATGCAAAGCCTAAAACCCAAGTGTTAGCAGCGTATTTGTCACATGATCCGCCCGCGGCGGGGCAGCAGAGCCTGCGAATGATTTCAGAGGTGCCCAATGTGCCCGCGGAGAGTCAACACAAGGAGCTGGGCTGTGAAGGCTCCCAGGAGCCAGCAGCTGCAGAGCCTCTCCAGTCCGTGCGCCAGGTGGATCTGTGCAGGGTCAAGAAGGAGCGAGCAGAGCGCGAGATGTCATTTACGTCTGTGACTTGCCTGCAAGCTGGGACTGCTCCCGAGGCCTTTGCCGAGGTCAAGCTCAAAGGAGCAGGGCAAATCAAGCAAGAGGCCAGCATGCGCTGCAAGTCCAAGCGGCAGCATGATGGGGACACAAGGCAGGCCCACAAGAGACTAAAGTGCCAAGCCCAGGACAGCGAGGAGTCCCCAGGCAAATTGGGGAGCCGGAGCATGCATGGCCGGAAGGTGGGTGGGACAGGCTAGAACTGTTGGGTGATGGCAAAGGTCAGCAGGTGAGGTTGGGGGTGAGGAGGGAGCTCTCGCAGGGGAGGGCAGCTGAGTGCACTGGGCTTTCAACCCATGCTCTTTGGCATTACCTGGCAGTGGATTAACGCACCCATGTCTGCAGGTTATCTAGAGCAAAAATGGATCTGGGGTGTTGAAAATGCTGGAGGGCACCAGCATGATGAGTAGAGGACAGCGTTTTGTCCCTTCTCCTTTGCTACTCCAGCTCAGTCAGTCAGCAGCTCAAGCTTTGGTCTGTGTCCTGCATTCACAGTGGCGAAAACACCACGACAACCCACGGGAACTCAGCAAGCGAGAAGGCCAAGCCAGCCTGGGACCAGTGAAGGATCACAACAGCCTCAGGGTAAAGCGTAAGCGCAGGAGGCCAGCGAAGATGGAGTTCCCATCTCCGGTGCACCGCGGGGACAACCACGAGGAAGGTACTCTTGTGAATGGCAATATGTTCTTGCAGGGTCAGGCTGCAGTGGTTCCTGTCACCCTGATGCCCCTGGGCTCAAACCACTGCTCTCCTGAAGCTGCACAGCCTCTGGAGCTGGTGGCTTCCCGTAGCAGACTGGGATCCAAACCAGAGCTGTGTCATGATGCTGGACTGCCTTTCCCAGGCCGGCAGACATGCGCGCACAGATCTGTGGTGTGTTTTCTTAAGGCTCAGTTTTCCCCACAGGTTACCCTGAGAAGAAGCCCAAGAACAACTTTCGGGATTTCATTCCGGTGGTGCTGAGCAGCCGGACACGAAGTCAATCGGGTGAGTCAGTGCCAGGGGACCCAGGTGGGAGTCCTGCGTGGACAGTGAACATTTCCTTTTTTACGTGGCCTTGTCCCTCCTGCCTTGCAGGCTTTTTCTTGTAGATGATCTTGGCTTTTTTGTCAGCTAGAGATCCCACTTTCTTGCAGGAAGTATTGCTGGCTCTTCTGCCAGTGTCACGGGAGAGTGTGATGTGACTGGTCAGGAGATTTTACCAGTGCTGGAGGAAGATCAGGAAGAAGAGGATGAGGAAGAGACATCCTTGAAACGTGGCAAGCTGCGAAAATCCCATCGGATGTCACGCTATCACAGTCGCAGGGCCAGGGACAGGTCTCTGTCCGAGAGGAGCAGCTGTTACACAAGGAGGACCCGGGAGCTGCACTGGAGAGTGGAATCACCCAGGCAGCTGTGGGAGCCCAACGAGGAGGAGGAAGATGACGGCCACATCAAAAGGAAGAAAAGGAGACGACAGAAAAGTCAGAAATACCAGACAGGAGAATATTTGACTGAGCGAGAGGAGGAGCGAGTGGGCTACCCCCACAGGAGACGAAAATCCAAAGCAGGTACAATCTGGGAAGGGGTTTCTGGTACCAGACTGGGGACCAACATGGGGATTTTTTGTTTTGTTGCTTTTTTTGTTGTTGTTGTTGTGTGTGGCATTTTGGGGGGAGTTCCATGTTTTGTTTTGTTTTCTTTGTAATGTTGAAACTCCATCATTATTAATGGCTTGATGTCCACAGCATGGGCTGCTTCAATTGATCAGCTCTTCTTTCAAAAATATTTACAGTGAATTTCGCAGTAGGAAACAGCAGCTTATGTAGCTAATTAGGTACTGATCTTACCTTCAGATCAAGACAGTGGGTGTGGGAGAATGAGAATCAGATGAGGTAGCACAGGGGAATATTTCTGGACAAGCATGGGCCCCTGAGAGTAGTGATCAACGCTACAATGATGGGCTGCTTTAAAGCTTTGCTCTAGAACACAGAATCACTGCATATTGGCAGAAAGGATCAGATATCCAGGAAAGAGGATCTCAAGTCCTTGCATACTGCCCTGGCTTGGTTGTGAAAGCGTTGCAATGCTGTGAAAAAGACAAGGACAGTGTTGCAGACAGGCCAGCAGAAATCTCCATCCGGTGATCACTTCCAAACCAGCAAGCAGGCTAGTGATTGCCATGTGCTGCCTTCTGGACAAGTATCATTGCTAAAACTTTGCTTAATTACAGCCTGAGAGTTGTGCATGAGCTTGAAAACAAATGCTGTGTTCTGTGTGGTGGGAGGTCAGAACTGCTGCCTCAGACCGTGTCTCCCAGGAGTACCCTGGTGCATTCCACTTTGTTCTTTTCAGTGAGTGCTCATAAGTCTTGTGCTGCAGGTTTAGGTGAACAAGATTCCTTCACTCAACCAGTATAACCATTTTATGATTTCTGCAAATTTTGGTCACATCCTTCTCTTATCTTCTCTCCAGACTGAGGAGTCCCAGCCTCTCTTGTAGGGCGGCTTCTCCACCCCTCAGTTGTTTTGGTTGCCTTTTTCCACTTCCACTCCATTCTTCATGAGATGTGGAGACCAGAAAAAGCACAACAGTACTTGAAATATACTTGCTTCGATTTAATTTATGGTTCTATCTTGGTATCTTGGCCAAACCCATTTTTCTGTGTAAGACCCATGGCTCCTGCTTTTCAGCAATACCAAGACATAAATGGAAGTTATGTGTGGTGCTTGACGTGGAGAATGTAGAGTCTCAGCGTAATGTGGAAGCTGAAGAGGCTGCTTCTGGAGATCTACAAGACCTGCCTTGGTACTGGAGGCAGCAGAGTCCCAAACAGACCTAAAGCTTTGTTCCTGGAGTTTATCCTTGTGATCCCTTGAACTAACCCCCTGGGGCATCTCCTTACTCTTTACCTAGAATTGAAGTCAAGTCTTTGTGCCCAAACAAGGTGCCCAAAGCTGTGGAGAGAGCTGGGCTTGAAAGACTCAGACTCTGCAAAGCTGTGTGGACCCGCTTGTTGCTTTTTTTGGTCTGCACAGGGCTATTCCTTTGTAACCTGTTTTATTCCAGTACTGATCATCTGTGCAGAGGGAGGTGTGTGGCCTCACACAATTCTGGGCAGTTATTTGTTCACAGGGCTTTACTTTCTCGTTCCATACTTTGTTTTCCCGTTGCTTTTGTGCCATTGCTATGGGATGTTGCCATTTTATTTCAGGGAAGCACAGCACCCCTCCTTGCACAATGCACAGGGCTCTGCAATGAGCAACCCTGTAGCTCTGTATAGTGCAAGGAAGATTGGATTTACCCTTGAGGCATCCTGGTACTTCCTACCTGCAGGAATATTAATTGAAAATTTAGCGTGCTAGTTAAGGAGAAGATGTGAGAGGGCAAAGCCGGGTCTGGTTTTGTAGGCAGCAAAACAATGACTGTGCACAGAGAGCTTAAAAGGCATTTTCTGTGTCTCTAAGGGGTGTCAGCCACACAGGTAGGGAAGCACACACCACATGGCAGCACGCAATTACCGAACCGCTGGGAAGCTTGTCAAGCTGGACTGTTTTGTACTGGGTTCCTTGTCAGACCTAAGGAAAAGCCTTGGTCAGCTGTGTGCAAGCCCCAGCGCTCAGTAGGCTTGGTCTTTTCAGACCAGGATGGCTGGCTGCAGTTGGGCCTCCTGTGTCCATGCTGGGTTCATCGTGATGGGGAGAGGCTGTGTATTCACTCTGCTTCTACATACTGCAGTGCCTCTGCCATGGTCTGGATTTCTGGATGTGCAGCCATCAAAGATGGGCAGTTTGTTTTGCTGGTGGCAGAGATCTGGGTTGCTTGATGCTGTACCTACAGAAGCTCCTCATTCTCATTTCTCCTTTAGATTTTAGGTACCGGAAGCAGAAGGAGTCCGTGCAGTGTAAAGGCACAGAGCTACGGCTGAGGAGCAGGCTTTCCCCATCCCCCCGAAAGTCTCAAGGACGCCCAGACTTTAGGAATGGCTTCTTCCTGGAGCACTCAGACAGCTCTCCTGTCCAAGAAGAGCTGGAGAAACCATCAGGAAAACGCAAATGTAAAACCAAACACCTGGCAGGGATCTGTGACGAGGGGAAGGTATGGCTTGGGCTGATGAGTGGAACACGCATGGGGAGAAGGGAGAGAAGGGGCCTTCTGTTGGTAAGCTGTGGCCACATGTGCCAAGGAGATGCATTCCTTTCTTTTCCAGGGGAAAGGCTGCTGGAACCAGCCGAAAATGTGCCCTCTGAAGAAGCCCGAGGACTTATGGACGCTTTGTAAGTCCCGTCAGGTCAGCTCAGCGAGTTCTCCCGAATTGCCTGTGACCCAGAACATTCCTCCTGGAGCTCGGCGACTGATTGTGAACAAAAATGCGGGGGAGACCCTTCTGCAGCGAGCAGCTCGCCTGGGCTACAAGGTGAGTTTTGGTGCCTTTTGCCGCTTTGTCCCCTGCTCTGCCTTGTCTTGGTTTGTGTGTAACCAGGCCTGCAATGCTCTTGTTCCTGTAGGACGTAGTGCTGTATTGCCTGCAGAAAAAGAGCAGTGATGTGAACCATCGTGACAACGCTGGCTACACGGCTCTGCATGAGGCTTGTGCGCGAGGCTGGATCGACATTCTCCACATTCTGCTTGAGCATGGTGCCAACGTGAACTGCAGTGCGCAGGATGGCACAAGGCAAGCCAGCGAGAGGGGGACATCAGGGGAAGCACTGAGAAGTGTGGGGGCAGGGCGCAGGTTGTGTTTTTTGGGATGAGCTGTCGGTCATCACTAGATATATCTTAACCCGAAACAGAGCATTTGCTTTGTGACCTCTTCCAGTCTCTTATTTTTCTGCCAATGCTTCTGTCCTTGCAGGCCTGTCCATGATGCAGTAGCAAATGACAACCTGGAAACCATGTGGCTCCTACTCTCCTATGGTGCTGATCCCACTCTGGCCACGTACTCTGGGCAGACAGCCGTGAAGCTTGCCACCAGCGAAGTGATGAAGCGCTTCCTCTGTGGTAGGTACCAAGCCCAGGGGTGGCAGTGCTTCCATCCTTCCTCGCTGGCAGCGTACCAGACCAAATCTGGGTGCAAAGGGTTTAGAAGTGCTTGATCAGCAGGTGCTGGAATACCGTTAGTTCTGTTCTGTCACGCATGTCTGTTTTCACCACGCGATCTCTAATTACAGAATTATATAACATTTTCCAAATAAGATGCGAGTCACTTCTCGGTCTTCGAGGTACAAGAAAACAGCAATGCTGTGGTCACACAACTAGAGACAGTGCTGTGCATGAGGGTTGGAGACACTGTTCCAGAGTTCCTGGTTCTACTGCATACCTGAGTGAACATATTTTTACTGACAAGTAATGATGCCTTCTACTCGAAAACAGCTCTGCCCAAGTGCTGGCTGCCTGCCATTGTTTGAAAGGACCATTTTGGATCCCTTCGGCTGAGAGTGACCCATGCCTGCTTTCTGCACTTCGTTTAGAAGCAAGATGAGTGTTGTGGCTTCTACACAACAGCAAGGAAGAGATGGCTAGAGTAATGGTGGTTCCCAGATAGATACAAGGCAGAAGATGGCCAGTGTTGAAAAAAATCTTGTTTGCCAGCTGTCTGTCTGTGCCTCTCCAGGCTTAACTATACACACAGGTGTTGGGGATGTAATTTTGAACTTGAGACAACCTTAAGACCCTTTCTTTCCAACCCACTTGGTGCTGTCAGTTGTTTTCCCCTTTCAGCTTCTCTTTCATGTTCTCAGGCCTGGGATCATGTCCTCTCCTGAGTGAGGGTGTCTTTCTTGCAAGTTCTGGTTCAGCTTTTGCTGTAATGCCTAACTGCAAAGTGGGAAAAAGCAGCAGAGGTGAAGTGGCTCACCCAGGATTGATGGATACACATGCCAGGATCATGCTCTGACCAGTAGATAAGCATTAAGCCTCTAAATTTTTTGTCTTTAGATTACCTTTTGGACCTCCAGGGGCGCACTGATGGAGATCCTCGAACAGCGTGGGACTTCTACAGCAGCTCTGTGCTAGGTGAGTTTGGTCTGTGCCATTTCATTTACAGCAGCAGAGCAGAGAGAAGTAACGCTGGGTAATGACACATCCTTCACTGAGGTCTGTCCGCGTCCCTCCCACCTCACATCTTGGAGATCTTGCTGTAATGTTATATGCTGGGAGCTGCTCCTGAAAAGAGACTTTTTCTTTGGGAAGCTGCATGTATGGATCCCTCCAAGTAGGCTGAACACAGTGCACAAGACGAGATACCAAGTGCTGCTGGTGATTCCTGTGTCTTTGGTTATCAGTCCTGGAGCATGTTATTCTTGTAGCAGTTCTTGCTGCTGTATTGCTAACCGGTCATCAAGGTAAGACCAAGGAAGACAGAGGACATACTTGCTACTTCAAGGTGTAGAAGTCTTGAACTTCAAAGTTCCTGGAACTGTCCATCCCTGTCCTCTGCTTTGGAGGGGAGGTGTTCATCAGAGGGAGGTCCTCTGGGCAATGCCAGGCATTTCCTAGTGAAGGCACAACTTGTACCTTTTACTGTCACTTCCTAAAAGTTGTGGTTATCAGCTTAGAAGTTTTCTTGAAGTGATACAGGCATGAAGTCCACAAATTGGTCACTGTGTTGCTCCAGTTCCCCCAGAGTCCGTGAGTGAAGATGTGCTGGATCTAACCATGGGCCTGTGGCAAACTGCAGAGTGCCTCCCAACTACTTCTGAGGCAGTAGATCAGCACTCTCAAGCCCTTCATAAAGACTCGGGTTATTTATGCTGGCAAAGTAAAAGGCTGTTGATTTTAGTTGCTCACCTCTGTCGTTTCCAACATCCTTCTAGAAATGAAAAAAATCAGATACATATGGAAGGGTGGTCTTGGTAGAGGACTTAGCCTTGGTAGAGGACTTATCCTTCGAGGATCCTGATGTCTCTTCATTTCAGAATAGAAGAAATTCTGTACTCCTAAAAAACACTTTGTTTGTAGGCTTTTGCGCCTCAGGCATGCCAAGGAACCTCTTCAAACCACAGCCTCCTTCCTCCAGATTTCTGACTCTTGAAGCTATCACAATCCTTTAAGAAGTCTCTTTACCACAAGAAAAATAGCTATTCTTTGACTGTAATGTTTTTAACCTAAAGATATTACCCATTTTGATTTACCACTGATTCCCACTTGGATTTCTCTGGTAAACAAGGAAGGAAAATTGTGTGTGGCTTTGTGGGTAGAAGACTTTGTCTCTGTTTGGTTGCTACAGCTGAGTTCTTGGTTACTGAGGGATCTTATGTGCTTGAGTTCCAATATCTGCTTTTGTCCTGTTCATCCGTGTCTCTTGAAGATCCTGGCACGGGATTGTAGACTGCCAATTCTCATACCCTCTAGGAGACCCACTGCCACATGGAAATAATTTAGAAATGTGCCATCTTGTTTCTCATATACCCTAATGCTTGAAATGAAATGGGTGTATCTTGGAAAAAAAAAGCCAACTGTGTTTGATTCAAATTAACTGCTTGTTTCAGTTCTTCCATTTCCCTGTCCCTCAGCTTATCTTGAAAAATCTTACCTTGCATCACATCTTCCCACATTTCTGTCCTCTGTAGGCAAAAAGAAAGGGATTGGTTTTTTTTCAGTAGGCAAACCATCACCAACTCTTCGGGTGTTTCTTAGGAAGATGAGGTGCATTGGGATGCAGTCAAGGACGGGAGTTCACTGCTCACAGGGCCTTGCTTAGACACTTGGCTAACACGTAGAAAGTCTCCATAGGGACTGCTGGGGACTGCACTTCTTTTCCTTCTCCTGGACCTTAGTTGAGCTCTTCAGAGTATTTCTTCATTTGAGGGTGGAAAAATACTACCTTCTCTGTTAAACACATCCTACCTCTTCCAGTGGGACTTCACACTAAATCCTGGCCACTGTGGATGTGTCTCTGCTGGGTCTCTGTCATTCACATGGTGCCATCTGCCAGGTCTTGTCTTCTTTCTCTCCTCTGCTACCTGAAGTCAGTCAACAAGCCTGACAGATCCAGCGTTCATCTGCCTGTACCCTTCCCTAGAAACTTCATTTCGTCCTTGCAGTGGAAAGGTCCTTCCAGTGTTGGTTGGGCTGATGCTTGCATCTCAGGTGCTTCAGACTTCAACAGGTACCTCTGCACAGCATTTGGGAGAAGGTAGGTTCCTCCTAGACATGAGTGATGATCCCTGGAGAAATGCCAGCTACACAAAACGTTCTGAAATGCTGTGGCTTTGGTGTTCCTTCTGGGATATTTCTATCTCTGGCTTGGAGAGGGGACAGCAGAGATCCCGAGCTGAAGCACCACCACACTGCTGTCAGAGGGTCAGACACACTGCTCCTCCTTCCACTCCTCTGCACGGAGTGTTCCCAGCGCTGCCCTTGGCGCTGCCTTTGGGAGGCTGCATGACAAGCCACAGCAAGGAACTAACCAGCTGGGAAGTAATCCTTTATCCTGCCGGGTCTCTTTTCAGCGGGCACAGAAAGGGACCTTTCTTTTCATCCACACCAAGATCAGCTTACGGCAGTCGTGAAAAGGCAGTTAGACCTGTGCTGTCACCTGTGCTTTTCCAGGCACTACTTGCAGGACCTTGTGAGTCAGCAAGGAAGAGCAAGATGCCCAAACCTGAGACACGGGGCTGGCTTCTTTGCAGTGGTGTTTACTGAATGTTCTGAAATGGGCCCTTTTGGCTCAGTTACCTTCAGCGGTGACCTCTGGACACCAAGAGCAGATACTCCTCAGGGCGGGGAAGTACCTGCTTCTGCATCAGGGTAGCTGAGCTGTTCCCAACTGTCACAGGCAGCGAAACAGCTCAGGAGAAAACGGTTCTCCTCCTTCAGTGTCTCCGTCCTTCAAAGTTTCCCTTTCCATCAGATCCACCATCCGAAGCACAAAACATGACATGTCCCTCAGGGAGGAGGAGAAATCCCAAGCCCCTGCTTGATCTGTTTCTATTCTTTGAGGCAGGAATGTTGTCTGCATTTTCCTTTAGGTCTGCAAATCTCTGGGGACCAGAAGATAATGAGGGAAGCCAGGGTGTGGGATCTCTGAGGTCTGAGTATGGTAAAGTCATCAGTGCCTTGCACTTCATGCTGCTGTAGTTCGAGATACAAAGTCCCACTCTGAGGTTTTGTTCTATACCTGGGACTAGCATTGTTGTGCCTGATTGTCTCCCGGTTACTCTCTGGTGGTACAGGATGTTCCTGTTCTTGTTGCAGCCTTCACTCAGGCTGATGGACAGGACGGAGTGAGAAGAGTTTTCAGGATAGACATTGGACCACATTGTTGCCACATTAAATGCAGTGAATTGTTTTTTCATGGGTTGCTCAAGAAATTGGAGTTTTTTCAGTGATGGCGTCTGAGCTTTGCCTAGCAGTGATAGCGGGCTGACATTCATCTAACTTATTTTTGTCCTATTCTACAAAATGATTTGAAGATTTAAGCACCCTCTTTTTCTGTTTGTTAGTGATTTTTCTTTTTCCTTGGCAGGACTAAGAAATTGTTTCAGTTTTTTCCTGAGACCCTGTTTAAGCCTATGTCTCCTATCATCTGCAGTTGTTTCTCTATTAAAATAACTTTTCTTCCTGGGTGCTGTGTTTATTCATAGAGCAGTGTGGTGCCTGGAGCTTTCTCATGCAGCACACCATAAGATTTTTTTGCAGCCTTTTCTCTTGTATGTGGTGTTGAACTTTTGCATGATTGGTTTATTTGCTCACCAGCACATTTGGTCTGACTTGTCTCTGTAGAATCTAAACTCTGTTTTCTGGAAGTTTTTGGAGTTATGCTGCATTATCTCAGCAGGACAAAAACACTCTGAAAAACCAAAACTATTCGTACCTCTTAATAATAAAATGCAGGCAGCAAACTATTTTTTCAACAGATGCTTTTCAGATTGGTGAATAGTAAATTTAACTGTTTTAAAATGGTTTATGGATCAAGTGGGCTATTTTCCATCTTCAATAGAAGCAAATCCTGCTGGATCTCAGATACCTCCTGGAACAGCAGCTTTATGCCAGAAATCTGTGGGGTCAGTTCTCTGAAGTCATGCTTCTTGTGGTTTGGTTGTATTAGTCTCTAGATCTGCTGCACAGGTTGGCGGCACAGCCTTGCAGTCCTTATTTAGACACAGTTGCTGGCACACACCTCTAGTAACCTGCTGACAGTCATCGAGAGCGGGATCTGAGTGGAGAGGCAGAGTGCAGTGCCTTCCTTTATAGGATCTGTGCAGGCAAAGCATCTCGGGCATCCGCCTCCTTCCTCCCTGGCACGGGTTCTTCCAGGCTGGGCACATCTGTGCTGGCAAAGGAGAGGGGGCTGAGGCCGTTTCAGGGAAAGTCTGGGGTCAGCCTGTTGTTGACCCAAGAAAAGGCTGCCATGCGCAGTGGCTCATTTTGCAAGTAAGCAGTGCCTCGCCTCACGTGCCGGATCAGTGTAAACCTGAAGGTTGCTGCTATGACATGAGATGTTTTTCTACCTAACCTGGTCACTGAGGGGAGTCTCGCCGTGCGGAGAAGCCAGCGCTCACTTGGAGTTTCTCTGAGACAAGAGGCTGGAAGGAGGGAGAGCAGGAGGAGCCCCTGGGAGCCCCGGGACTTGTATTTTACTGTTGCTGTGACACTCTGGGAAGGTGCATGTGAGGTTGCAGTGGTAGCTGTTCCCTCGGGAGTGATGAGCACTGGCTGGTGTGAAACTGTGAGCAATGCCAACATCTGTTTTGCTTGTTGCAGAGGGGAAAGATTGCATTGGATATGATCTTCTGCTCAACCCTCCAGAAAGTTCAGACAAGGAGGAAGAGGAGCAAGAAGCAGACAACTTCATGTTTGAGTTCTCAGACAAGCCACTGCTTCCCAGCTATAACCTCCAAGTGTCAGTCTCTCGGGGGTGAGTATATTTTCCTGGAGCAGAGAGCATTTGGGTGACATTAATGCTGGGCTGGAGGGGGAGCTCGCAGAACAGAGCCCTTGAGCTCCTGAGCATAGCAGCAGTGCAATAAAACCTCAGGCTGCCCTCCAGGTGAGTGAGAACATGAGATGATCATATAGGGAAAATTCATACCTGCCTGAGAAACTTTGAGAGCCCAAGCTGACTGCATGCTAAGGAGGCAGGCGCAGAGAGTTGCACTTGTGTCCTGTAGATCTCAGAGCATTCCTCCAAGGAAGGAGATACCTCTATCCCTCTTCTGCAGGTAGAGACACAGGAGTGGGGCTGTTGCAGCTTCCCCAGGAGGAGCAAATTGCTGCTGCTGAAGCAGTAATGTGCACCTTGTGGCACACTTTCCATCATATGCCATCTCATAATGAAGCACTGCATAGACTCTTTTTTAGAAAAATATGAGGGTAGAAACCACACTATGTAAGCCCTGAGTCAGAGGAGCAGGTGGAAGATTCAGGGTAAGATGGAATTTGTTTGACTAACTCTCAGAGGTGACCTCTGAGGTCACCTTGGCCTCTTGTTGCAGTGAGGAAAGACTTGTCAGCAAGGGCAGGAATGAACGTCAAACTGTGATGGGCGCAACTGATCAGCTCTCCAGTGACTGTGGAGGAGCCTGGGGGACACTCACTGAGATGGGTGCTCCCATGGCGTAGACATCCTTAGAAAAGTCCCAGCCTGGGATTCATGGGCTGATGGCTGGCACAGCACAAAGCCTGTGAAGTCCTTCAGTCACCGTTTCCTTGGTCGTCTTCTCTGGAGTTAATGAAAAGAGGAGAGAGACTGAGGGACTATACATGAGGGAACCAAGCAAGGAAAGATCCCTTTGGTTTAAGAAAGGACAGGTTTAAGAAAGGACTTTGTTTTCAAACAAAACCAAGAAGCAGCACAGGTAAAGCCAGAAAGATGGTTTTGTGTTGGCTGTCTGGTGCCCGTTGTTCTGTCCCACGGGTGGGCACAGCCCTGTCATCCCGCTCACAGATGGCAGCATGTTGGTCATTTCAGCTCCTCGAGGTGTATCTTAGGTGGTTATCGTCCTTCAAATCAGGATTAAGAGATGCTGAGTTAAAGGCAGGGCCTTGCAGGAGCACAGTCAGTGTCTGGAGATGTGCAGCACTCAGGGCCCTGCTGCTCGTGTTCCTGCGGAGCTCGGACTGTGCGAGGGCTGGGGAAGCCCCGCTGGGTCCCTTGGGCAGACTGTCTGTCCCCAGTGGGCAGGAGGGGTTGTCAGGGGTCTCCCCGTGCCATCCTCTGTGTGGCCAGACTGTTCTGCTGTGTGAGGTGTCCCTGTGCCTGCCTGGCAGGAACCCCTCCTCTATCCCCACTCTGTCCCCACTCTCTCCCCACTCTCTTCTCCCTCCTGCCCCTCCTCCCCTTCTCCTCCCCCTCTCCTCACTCTCTTCTCCCGCTTTCTTCCCCCTTTCTCCTCTCTCAACCCACTCTCTCCTCCCTCTGTCCCCCCTCTCTCCTCCCTCTGATGTTGCTCCTAGCCCCATTTTTCCCCAGCCATGCTCAGCAGCAGCTCGCACTGATGGCTCTGAGCAGACTCTTTCCCCTCCATCACAGGGAAGGCTAAATCAGGTCACAGCACTGGAGCCGTCCTCCCTTCTCCACCTGCTGTCACACCCTGGCTATTGCATTTGCTTGGGCGGCAGGAGGGAGAACGGCGACTTGGGAGAAGCGGCAACAAAAGTGCTACTTTTCTGTTGAGTGAATTTCCGTGCCTGCTGATTTCTGCCCATCCAGAGGGATGTGGACAGCACCCAGGAGAAATGGTTGGTGGGAAATAGATCCCCTGCTGTGGCTTATCACTGAGTGAGGATGCTGCCAGGACACCTCTGAGGGTGTCATTTTAACACTGATGTCCCTGTCTTGCTTTGAGTGCTTTAAAAAGATGCGAACTGCAAAGCAGTGATCAAACCCAGGTTTGTCTCTGAGCCTAGGTCCTGTATGTGTGGTCTGTCCAAGACCCAGAGGAGGAGGACCACATGGAGAATAGTGCCTGGACCTCACCGACAGCATTGTATTGAGGGGAGGGCCAGCGTGTGGGCAGCTGGGAGCTGGTGAGGCGGGCAAGGTGCCTGCAGACCCCTCCACCCCTAACGTGCCGTCCTCTTGCCGTCCTTGCAGGCCGTGCAACTGGTTCCTCTTCTCTGACGTGCTCAAGCGGCTGAAGCTGTCCTCCCGCATATTCCAGGCGCGCTTCCCGCACCTGGAGATCGCCACGCTGCCCAAGGCGGAGTTCCAGCGCCAGGTCTCTCTCAGCCAGGTGCTGCTGCAGGAGGAGGTGCAGGAGAGCCCAGAGCCAGGGCAGGGCAGCGCAGAGACAGTGGAGCTGGTGTGCTATGAGCCCGAGCTGCTGCAGCTGCTGGGTTCAGCAGTGGAGTACCAGGCCTGGAGCAGCTGACGGGGCAGATTGCTCCCTGCATTACGAGGCAATAATAAGGACCAATGGGAAGCAGCCGTCTCAGCGCCAGCAGCAGGAACCTGAGGCTTTGGCCAGCCAGTCCTCCTCTCCTCAGGGTCTCCTTCAGCTGGGGAGAGAGGACCCTCGCCTCCAAGGACTTCCCAGGGTCTCTTCGCGACGAGCAGCAGCGGTTACAGTCGTCAGCCCTATCCAGCTACAGCGGGCAATGGAGTCCTCTCCATGGGGCTTCATGAGACGGAGCTTGCGGGGCAGTGGTGGCTCCGGCTCTGCCAAAGCGAGGGGTGGTGGGTGCTGCTGCCCCTCCCCACCTGACCCATGGAACTGCGCCTCTGTTTGCCCTCCCCCTCCCAGCGTCTTCCATAGTATTTATTTAATTAGTATTTAATTTGTAATGTTTCCTTTGTTTTGCTGAGTCTGTATCACTGTGATGGTGAGCTCCGGGCTAGGGGATGAGGACTTCCCCTGGTCACTCTCCACCAGTCCGCGTGGCCAGCACTCCCCTGGAACAGCCAGCCCCCGAGCCGCGGCCCCTGGGGGACACAGCCCCCAAGGGCTGGGCTCTCGCATCTCCTTTAAGAGCCTGGGGACTGTCCCTTCCCTGAGCTTTGGAGTTGGCTTCTGCTGAAGGTGCTCACCTGCCGGCTGAGAGCCAGCCCTGCTGCTTCAGCCTCTCACCGGTCTTCTTCCTCCATCTCATTCCTGCTGCTGCTCCCACTCTCCGGTGCCGTCGCACGGGTGGGTGCAGCCTGCGGCCCCCAGGCGTACCCCATGCTTCCTGGCAGCTCATCGCCCCATCCCAGGGTCTCTTGCCACTGCAGCAGCCCTCTCCTTGCCTTGTGCAGTGTCCGCTCAGCCCGGCCCTGCTTCCTGTGCCCCTCCTGTGTCACCAGGAGCAGCTCTCTGGGAGAGAGTGGGCACTGGGCAGTGCTGCTCCGCTCCTGGGAGATGGTCCAGTTTTCTTATCCAGGTGCTAACAGGACTGAGGACGGGACAATCTTGGGTTTTCTGGCTCTCCCTTGCTCCACAGCAGGAGTGTTGGGTGGGATTTTTTTGTTGGTTTGTTTTTATTTTGTGTTGTGTTTCTTCCCAGCCAGGGCAGGTGTTACCCCTTCCCCTTAGACTCCCAGCCGCCTGCCCCCCCTCCTGGGGGCCAGGCAGCACCTTGTTTAAGCCGAGGGTTTTTTGCCTTTGGGTGTGTATTCTGGTTGCTCTTTCTGATTTCTGTTTTATTATAAGCAGCAACAGGCTGTGGTGTCAAAAACACTGATGTACAGAAAAAACCTGCATCAGGCCCCCTGTCTCCTGCCTCTTCTTCCTTGTCCCGTGTCTGCTGCGGGCAGATTTCCTTGCGTGATGGCCCGATCCTGGGGGTCAGCAAGGGGAGGGAGCAAGGCTGCCTGCAGCAGTGCTGGGGCTGGGCCTGGGGCAGGCGGGGGCTGTGGCGCCTCTGCAGGCAGTGATGTCTTTTTGCACTGTGGAGTGGGGGGGACGTTGTCGAGCCCAAAAAGCTGTTGGGGAGTCTCTGCTGCTCCTCTCAGCGCACGGACCTGGACTAATGCTGGTACTGGGAGCTCTGTGGCCAAGCCCAGCTGTGCCCATTGCTGATGGCCCCTGGGCTGTGCCCCGCTGCAGCACCCGGCAGCGCTGGCCATGGTGCAGCTGTTCCCTGCCTGGCCTCACCCCCATGGGAGCAGAGGGGTCTCGTGGGGCACTGCTGGGATGTTGTTTTGTTTTGTTTTCCTTTGAAGTATGCCTTGGAAAGACACATTTTAAACCTATTTCTCCCATTCCTCAACCCGGGTGCCCTCCAAGGGTGCAGGGATGGCTCAGCCTCCGTAGGTGCCTGGGATGTACCTGAGCCCCAGAACAGCTCCCAAAGTGTCAGGCCGGGCGCCCATGGGCAGCCACGGAGCTGGGGTGCGTGGGTGGTGTGAAAAACACACACAAACACACACCCGTTTTGGAAAGCAGCTATAATTATATGGCATCATCCTCCATCTGCTTCTCTCTTGATCCCCCCATCCTTGGTCCAGCTGCAGTTACCAATCCTAATGCCAGATCAGGGGAGAGTGTGGCAGGTGCTGGCGGGCAGGGGTGCTGGTGTTGTCTGGGTAGTTCAGGGGTGTCCTTGGTTCTTCGTGGGTTCCTTTAAACCTCCTCCCTACTGCAGGGTGGGTCCTGTCCTGGCGCTGAGCGGGGTCCGTCAGTCGTGCTGCCTGAGCCGCGACTGCGGAACGCGGCGGGCACGGGCTGTGCCGGGAGAAAGTGCGTGCGGTTTTGTGCGGTACATACGGTAAAGGCTCCTGGGTACCCGAGCGGGGGAAGATTTCCGGAAGCCCCGCGCACAGCGGGCGGGGCTGGGGCGGTGTGTCCAGAGGAGGGGGTGACAGTGGGGGTGCACAGGGGGGTGACACTGGGGGGTGGCACTGGGGGTGCACAGGGGGGTGGCGGTGGGGGGGCGGTAGCAGTGCTGCGGACGCAGGAGCACAGCTGGCAGTGGCAGGGAGGGCTGTGTGCGCACACAGAGGTGGCAGCTGCGGCAGTGGGGTCTGCGTGCACACACACGCGTGTGTGTGTGTCTGCATTCACACGTGTCTGTGTGCACACATGTGTGCAGCCGGCCACTGCAGCAACACGTGCGGGCGCGTGTCAGCGTGTGTCCTCAGGCTCTGCAGCCCTGGTTCACCCCAGACCTTTGGGGGATCCCCACTGTACCTCCTCTTGCAGCACCTGCACTGGTGCTGGCACTGCTTCCAGCCAGCCCGAGGCAGGATGAGTCTCCTTCCTGACTCATGTAAGTTCCCGAAAGGTGCTGTAGCCCCACGCTGCACCCAGACTGGCTGCATCTGCCTTCCCGGGGCTTGCAGGGCAGGGGACAGGAGGGACATGCAGCTGCAGCCGTGGTGCAGGTCAGACCTGCACCCAAGGCAGCTTTGCTTGCCGGTTGTGCTTTCCCACCACACTTCTCTGTGCCAAACCAAAGACCCTGTGCAGAAGCGAATATGTTCCATGAACAAGCCCAGCCTGGAGAACCGCAGCACTGCTCACTCTGCTTTTGGACCAGCTGACCCGAAAGAAGGCAACATGGGTGCGTGCTACCTACCACTCATCCTTGGGCTGAGGTCTCTGTAAGGCTGGGTCTGTGCACGCACAGAAAACAAGCTCAGTCTGCAGCAAAATATGCACTGCTTTGGGTAAAGGGGATTTTCCTGCAAGTGCTGGTGAAAGATCACAGTATTTGCATGCCTGACCTGGGAGGTAAAGCAGAAAGAAGTACACCCTGGTTGTGGCAGTAACCACGTGGCGAAAGTAGCAGTTCCTCATCCACCCCTTTTATCTGCAAGCATTGCATTTTAACAGTACAATTAAATTGCTGCAGTTTCAAAAAGCCAGCTTGAGGCAGATGGCCACCGAACATTTCAGAGCCAAGATCAAAGGTGGAAGCAACTGCCATCAGGAGTGGTGAAGCAGGGAACATTGGAGGCTTTGCAGGGACAATGAGGGGGACATTGCCGTGGTGGCGTGCGGAGGAGCCTGCAGCACCCAGGAGCTGTAGCATGGGAGTGTGAGCTGGTGCAGAGGGGGCTGCAGGGTCTGGGGAGGTCACCAAAGGACAGGGCTGCCCCCACGACAAGGCTTTTCCTAAGTGTTTGCAGGGCATCGCACCTGTCTGCACAAACAGGTCGCTTAAAGAGAGCCAAGGTTAAACCACAGACGCTGCTCCGTGGTGGTTCCCCTGCCTGTTCTGCAGCCCAGGAGAAGGGACACAACGGCCAACTGCTCCCTCAGCCCCACCAACTGCTGTCTGGCTTCTCTGGCAGGGAGATGGCAGCAAACTTGGGCACAGCAGCATCAGGATTACCCCAAGGTCGCTGAATCTTAGGAAGGAAAGATTGGATCTTAAAAGTGAATCCCTGCAGAAAGCCATCAAGACCCAAATGTTCTAGTCCTTGGAAATGATGCAAAGAGGCTTTAAGGAGAAGGGAGCGGAGAAGGGGAAGGGAAGCTGGAGGGCAAGAAACAAGCCAATGGCTTACAACAAGGTCCACAAGGGTATTGATACCAATCAGAGCTACTTCAGAAAACTGGAAGTCCAAAGATTGCAATGGAAGGCTAAAGTAGGAGAAAAGACAGTGGCAAAACTGGGTAGAAAATGGCCCAAGGTGTTGGCTGGTGAGAGCAGAGAGCTTGAAAAACAGAGACCAGGTACCTAAGTCAGCAGCAAACATGCAGCAAAGAGAAAGACCACGGCTGAGCAACTTGGCATTACCTGCCCCTGCCTTGGCTGTAGCAGCATGGAGAATGCCAGCTCAGCTTTTTGCAGTGCTGGAGGCAAGGAGGTGCTGGAGCACGGCAAAGGCAAGGAAGAGGTTACCCCCACGGTAACCACCGTCACCCCCTTCGCAATGGCCTCCGGGCATGAGGATGCCCCCTCATCAGAAAGCCTTGGCAGTTGCCGTGAAGACACCGATGCTGATCACCAGCTATGACCGGCTGTGCCCAGCGGGGAGCAGCAACTGCTGTCCCATCGCAGATGCCTGGGTGGGCCGCAGCTCCAGGGACACTGGGGCTGCAAACAGAGATGCTAAGGAGAGCACAGCACCGCACCAACATTGCTTGTTACGCACTTTTGTCACACGGGCCACCCACCCGTGGGGACCTGATGCCAAGGTCCAGCTACATTTAGGGTATATGGACAGAGTGAGGGTTATGGTTCTGAGAGCCACAAATCCTACAGCTCCAATGGCACTGGTGCTGCAATAGGCATGCCAAGGGGAGCACAGCACTGCACCAGCTGTGCTCCCTCCACACCATTATCATCTGGGCCACCCATTAACGTGGGGTCCTGAGCCAAAGGACCAGGTTGCCATTAGGTTAACAGTTAGACTTAGTGTTAGGCTTCCCACAGCCACAAAGCTGACATCTCCAGGGACACTGGGGCTGCAAAAGGCGTGACAAGGGGAGCTCATCATTGCAGCAACTACACTCGCTGCACAGCTTTCTCATCCGGGCCATGCACACATGTGGGGACCTGAGCCCAAGTCACCAGTGCAATTAAGGGTAGGGTTAGGCAAAGGGTTAGGGATAAGGTTAGGGCAATGGCTAGGGTTCTGAGAGCCACAAAACCTACAGCTCGGAGGATACTGGGGCTGCAGAAGGCATACCAAGGAAAACATGCCATTGCACCAACATTTCTCCCTGCACACTTTCGCAAGTGGGGCATGCACACATGTGGTGACCTGAGCCCCAGTCAGTGGCTGCAACAATGGGTAGGGGTAGTGTTAGCATTCTGAGATTCACAAATCGTACAGCTCAAGGGACACAGGGGCTGCAAAAAGTATGCCAAGGACAGCACAGAACTGCACCACCATTGCTCTGTGCCCACCTTTCCCACCTAGGCCAGCCAAGCGTGGGGCGACTTGAGCTGCAGTCACTGAGTACAATTAGAGGTACAGATAGTGTTCGGGGTAGCAGTGGGGTTACAATTCTGGGAGCCACAAATCCAGCTGCTCCAGGGACAGTGGGGCTGCAAAACGCATGCCAAGGAGAGCACGGCACTGCACAAACCTTCATCTCTGCACAACTTTATTGTCTGGACCACCCACCCAATAGCTGCAAAAAAATAGGGGTAGGGTTTGGGCTAGGATTTCCAGAGCTACAAAGCCTACAGCTCTAGTGACTCTGGATCTGAAAAAGGCATGCCAAGGACACCATGGTACGGCACCAGCGTTGCTCCCAGCACCCTTTTCTCATCTGGGCCACCCACAAGTGTGGGGACCTGAGCCTCAGCCGCTAGGCGTGATTAGGTTTAGGGTTAGTTATAGGGTTAAGGTTAGGGACTGAGAGCCACAAAGACTGCAGGTCCAGGGACACTGAGGCTGTAAAAGGCATATTCTGTGTTGCTGCCTACTTAGTAAACTGCATTAGTGCGGCTCACGGTCTGTGCGGCTCAGTGGCGGTCTCCGATCCCAGCTCGTTGTGCTGCCTGTTGACCGAGGTCCGTTCTGAGCTCAGGTCTGGCTGGCCTGGTTAAGGTTAGGGTTAGTCCTCTCAGAGCCACACAGACTGCGAGTCCCGGGACACTGGGGCTGCAAAAGGAGAGCAGGGCACTGCACTAATGTTGCTCCCTGCACTCATTTCTCACGTGGGCCACTCACACTTGTGGGGACCTGAGCCCCAGTTTTTGGGTGCAATTAGGGGTAGGGTTATCATTAGGGTGAGGAGTATGGTTAGTTTTAGGGCTATGGTTCTGAGAGTCACACATCCTACAGCTTCAGGGACATTTGGGCTGCAATAGGCATGCCAAGGAGAGCATGGCAGTGCACACACATTGTTCCCTGTACACCTTTCTCATCTGGGCAACCCACACATGTGGGGTTCTGGATACAATTAGGAGAACGGTTAGTATTAGAATAAGCGGTTCAGGTTAGATTTAGGGTTCTGGAAGCCACAAATCCTACAGCTCCAGGGACAGTGGGAGTGCAGAAAGGCATGCCAAGGACAGCACAGCACTCCATCAACTTTGCTCCATCATCACCTTTCTCAGGTGGGCCGCCCGCAGATGTGGAGACCTGAACCCAAGGGCCAGAATACATTTAGGGTATATGGACGTGGTGAGGATTAGGGTTCCGAAAAGCACAAAGCTTACATCTCAAGGGTCACTGGGGCTGCAAAAGGCCTCCACAGAGCACACAGCACCGCACCAACATTGCTCCCTGCACACCTTTCTCATCTGGGCCACTCACGCTTGTGGGGACCTGAGCCCCAGTCACAGTGGGTACAATTAGGGGTTGTGTTATGGTTAGGGGTAGGGATGGGGTTAGGATTCTGAGAAGCACAAATCCTAAAGCTCCAGGGACACTGGGGCTGCAAGACTTATTCCAAGGAGAGCAATGGCACTTCACCAAAATGGATTCCCTGCAAAACATTCTCACCCAGTCCATCCAGGCATGTGGGGAACTAAGCCACAGTTGCTGGGTCTAATTAAGGGAAGGTTAAACATTCAGGTTACGGCAAGGGTTAAGGTTAGGGCTTGGCGTTCCGAGAGCCACAAAACCTACAGCCCCAGGGACACTGGGGCTGCAAAAGGCACGCCAGGGAGAGCACAGCACTACACCAGCATCGCTCTTGGAACACCTTTCTTTCCTGAGTGACTCACTCACGTGGGAACTTGAGCCCCAGTCCCTGGGTACACCTAGGTGTTGGGTTAGTGTTCTGAGAGACAAAGTTCCCATAGCTTAAGGGACACTGGGGCTGCAAAAAGGCATGGCCAGGACAGTATGGCTCTGCACCAGTATTACTCTCTGCATGCCGTTCTTATCTGGGCCATGCACACTTCTCGGCACCTGAGCCGCAGTCCCTGGGTGCAATTAGTGGTAAGGGTAGGGTTAGAGCTAAAGCTGGGGTTAGGGTTTGGGCTAGGTGTTCTGAGAGCCACAAATCCTACAGCTCCAGGGACAGTGGGGCTGCGAAAGGCACACCAAGGAGAGTGCGGCACTGCACTAACATTGTTCCCAGAACCCCTTTCTCATCTGGGCCACCCACAAGTGCAGGGACCTGAGCCTCAGTTGCTGTGTGTGATTAGGGCTAGGGTTAGTTATAGGGTTAAGGTTAGGGGCAGGGTACTGAGAACCATAAATCCTACAAGTCCAGGACACCAGGACTGCAAAAGGCATGCCAAGGAGAGCAGGGCACTGCACTAACATTGCTCCCTGCACTCATTTCTCATGTGGGCCACTCACGCATGTGGGAACTTGAGCCCCAGTTTCTGGGTGCAATTAGGACAAGGGCTACCATTAGCGTTAGGGCTTAGGGTTTGGTTTAGGGTTCCAAAAGAACCAGAAATCCTTCAGCTCCAGGGACACGGGCACTGCAAAATGCATGCCAAGGAGAGCATGGCACTGCACCAACATTGCTTCCTGAAAATCTTTTTCATCTGGGCTAACCACACATTTCGGGACCTGAGCCCAAATTGCTGGGTGCAATTAGGGGTGGGGTTAAGGATAATGCTAAATTTAGAGGTAGGATTCGGGCTAGGTGTTCTGAGAACCACAAAGACTACAGCTCCAGGGACACTGGGGCTGCAAGAGGCGTGCCAGGGAGAGCATGGCACTGCACCAATGGCACACCTTTCTCTGCTGGGTGACTCAGGCGTGTGGGGACATGAGCCTCAGTCCCTGGGTGTGATTAGGTTTAGGGTTAGTTA
>VWYH01011069.1:1381166-1404558 GCA_013399365.1 Pampusana beccarii | reverse complement strand
AGGAGGGAAGAGACAATAACTTGTGCCCCAGATTCTTCCACCAACCATCCCAAGGCCTTGAAATCTTTCTTCATTCCCCTCAGACTACGGGATGCAGCTTCCTCCCCACCTGTCTGGAAGATCAGTAGTGGGACAGATATCTGAAGTGAGGTAAGATGAATGCCAACCTAGGACAAGAATTCATAACTCACTCCAATCCAAACCAGAAATGCAGTGCAATATCCTCCAATCGGCCTTACAGAGCTTCTTGTAGCATGTCATAAATCCTGTGCCAATTTAAAAAATCAGCAAAGAACAAATCACAGATAATCTGAATGAGGAAATAAACCCACGCGTTTTGCGACCTTACCAAAGGAACTCTGCCTACTAGCAGAGATTCAGTTTCATTATGTAGGGCCTTCACATTGACAGCTATCTCCATGGCAGTGTTTCTGGTAAGGCTCTAGGGAATAAGAAGCATGAAAATTATTTTAAGTGATGCAAGTCAGACTGAGAATAAGTACTTTGGGCTTACAGCACAGATCTTAAGCGTCTTCTCTTAGAAGGAATACATAAATTTATCTGTACACTGACAACTTCCTCAGCACTGAGAATAGAACAAAAATGTAGTATGAATTCATTGTCTTTTCTCCAACTTCATTTAATCTGACCTTATGCAATCCTGAAGATCATCAAGTGACCAGCCACCTGTAAGATGTATTCACGATTTTTATGGATGACAAAGGCCAGCAGAAAAGTTATGGGCCACATTTAATGACTGTTGAACCAAATTGTTCACCTTATCCTTAGCAGAAGTAAGCTACTATCCATGTTTCGAGAAGTAAAGGTTAACTAATATATTTACCAGATGTAAATTTAGGTTAGATATAGACAACCTCTACCTAATTAATCTTTTTTTGTGTCCAAACCCTGAAAACACCCGAATTGTCTAATGTGAAGAGACAATCCAGGAAACTCATTTCCCCTCATCCCCTTTTCTTTCTCTGCATAGCGCTTGAATAACAATTAAGCATGAAAATTTCCACAAGAATTGACCTAGATGTTGTAGCATTTGTTGAGCCTTTGTCATGCCTCCATTGTGTGTCTGTGTAGACCACCATTGCAGATGACGTGAATTCTTGACTGCTTCCAAAAGGCAACAGACACAATCTTACTGCACCCCTCATCCAAACTCCCTATCTCCCTTTGACTGCTCACTTCTCCCTGCAACGACACCCAGAAGATCTGCATTTTAAGTGTCATTAATGTCCCTTTCTAAAGTCCCATGTTCACAAAAGAGAGTATCGGCTGGGGAGGACACTGATGAATGCAGACACTGCATCTTCTGCCTTCTCAGGTATCACATTGACCTAACATCAGAAGGGGACTCTCCTCTTTAATACTCTTCTGTAAAAACGCAGTTCTCCTAACTCCCGTTCCTGGTATTATTAATACATTTCAAAATGATTGAGCATGATCTCTACAAATTCACCATCTATGGGGTGTTCCTCTGTGCATGTGAAGGGTTGAGATTCCCTGCTGCTACACAGAGCAGCACCTTCAAAATCAGAACTTCTCCTTTACTTTCACTTTAGAAAAAGTGGCAAAAAAGGGGAGAAGATACAGCACCTATTCACCTGCTAGGCAATTTCATATGAATTTGATCACCTGTATTTATATTTAGGAGCCTTGTTTATCAAAAATTTCAAGAATTATCATCCAACTTGTTCTAATACAGACACAGGGAGTAAAATACAGCTTCTGTGTCACAAGCTTATGCAGGCAGATATTATAGCTTATTTCCTTATACAGATACTATAACTTATTTACTTATACATAAATCTCTGTTCTTTCTTTACCTCAGGAAACCTTGGGTTGGCTTTATTTAATGCATGCGAACACGCATTAACAGCATGAGCAAGCTCCTGCTCCAAGAGGCCATGTATTTTTGCCGCTTCACAGATCCTATAAAAATATTTTTAAAAAGAGAGAAATATTTCTTACTCTTTTTAAAGAAAAATTCTGAGGAATACACAACTTTATCAGACGAGAAAGTATACAAAGATACGTTTCACAGAACACTTTCCAAAAATACAGTGCTTTATAACAAAAGTTGAAATACAAGTATCTCCTCAAGCAATACAGCACCTCATATAAATGATATCCAGCACACAGAAGACTTATTTTGCTATGAAATACTGAGACACATTTTTTTGTCTTAGAACACAAATGCTACGCCAAAATTGTACCAAAAATGTTGGGGCTTTTAATTTAAATAAACAATAGAGGAAAATCCTGGCACATTAAGAGAACTGATTTGAAGTTATTTTAAAAACCATGACACCTTTTTCACAAGGCATATCCCTCACACGTGACATTAAAATTGGCTGCAATCATTTGAGATTCTGAGAGGTCCATCTGTAATTAAAACATCAGGATCGCCTCTAGAATAGTAAAGTTTTTAAGCTGTCTTGGCTAAGCTTCACTTTGGGTAATTGATAATTGATAACCTAAATTATTCTTCTATGACTACTTAAGTCACCAGTATAGTTTATGAAAAGAATATGTAGTTGTTCAACTCCTTTCTTATCAATCCAACTCAACGGATTCCTTTCAGTCTCCTTCCAGTGGTGCCCAGCAATAGGATGAGAGGCAACGGGCACAGACTGAAGCACGGGAGGTTCCATCTGAATATGAGGAGAAACTTCTGTACGCTGGGGGTGCCAGAGCACTGGAACAGGCTGCCCAGGGAGGTTGTGGAGTCTCCTTCTCTGGAGACATTCAAAACCCACCTGGACACCTTCCTGTGTGATCTGTTCTGATGAACCTGCTTTAGCAGATGGGTTGGACTGGGTGATCTCCAGAGGTCCCTTCCAACCCCAACGATTCTGTGATTCTGTTGACATACTCCAAGAACTGATCTTGGTGCTTAAGATAATTTGTAATCCTAATGAACTGAATAGCAGCTTTATAAAATGTTCTGATTTTTAAAAAATGCATTTCCTAAAAATTCTATTGTTCTGTTTGTTTTTGTTTGCTTATTTATTTGGTTTGGGGTTCTTTGTTTTTCTTTGGTTGGTTGGTTGTTGTTGTTTGGTTTTTAATTTTGTGGGGTGTTTGTTTTTTGTTTTCCCCCCTGTGGAAAGTTCAAGTGCGTTCTTTATTAAAATACTTGCATCTCAGAAAGAAAGGAGTTCTTGAAAATAAGCAAGGCTGTGGGATCAGTTTTATATCATCGGCTCACCATAATCTCAACTCATTTAAATTACTGAACTGTTCAGGGACACAGAGATGAGTATTTTGAGCCTCAGAAATGAAACAGAAAACTGGCAATGTGGGCTCCTTAAACGTTGGTGTGTTATCTGTTTACTGGTACAATATTTTAAGAAAACTCCAAGGTTTATTGAAAAGCGCTGACCCTTTTGAAATTGTGAGTAACAAGGATTTAAAGAAAAATAAGGTCAGCAGAAGTTAAGATCAGGTGGATAAATCCATACTGTTGACTTCTAAAGCTGACTTCTAAGGGGTTTTTTTTCAAGAAATATGTATTTGCTTTTGCATCAAATAAGAAGTTACAATCAAAAGCCCCTCTGCAGAGAAGTCTTCCAGTTTTCCATTTCCACTGCTCCTTCAGAAAGTTGGTTTTCATAAGGAAAAAATACATAAACACACAAAAATAAAATTACAGAAATACTTAAGAAAAGCATACTTAAATAAGTTGAGCCTTAAAAATAAAATAAAATTTAAAAAATTAAATAACTGTCAGAGTGGCAACTAAACATTAATCAAAAAATGGAAAATATACACTTCTATGTATGCATTTGCATGAATAATTCAGTCTTGGTGGACAGGCTGCCAATTCAAACTTATTAATTTTACTGTACCTGGTAATAAGTTCTTCTGCAGCTTGTGAGCACAGCTGGATCTGTGCAACTTCTTCTTCTGCAGCCAACTCAACAGCCTGCTGAGGGTACAAGGGAGATCGAATGACAGGTTTACAGGAATCATACTTCTGTTTGTCTTCCCAAGACTTCAGGGTGTTTTCAAAGGCCTGATCAAAATGAATTATACATTCAGTTCACAGCACTTGGAGCATTCTTACTTATTTTAAAAAATAATATTATGCACACTTGATTTTCTATAAGATTTTAATTAAAATTAATTTAACAAATAACTTTAAAATTTTCTATAAATAATACAAGCCCTATAAATCATACAAACTCTATAAATAATGACATGAAACTTAATGCTTTTGAAACTTAATATAGAGAATTAGTAACTTCTGAAAGCTCACTTTCTCTCCCTGCTTTATCCTCAGTAAGCGTCTTTCAAAACAAGAAGAACACAAAGACAGTGATAACACAAGCACGGATAGTAAGATACAAATCCGAAAGTAATAAAAGATTCAAACCTGAAAAATGGTGGGAAAAAGGTAACAAATTTACTAAATATAGTTCAAATGCCATTAATTGCACCCTAAATTCAGCATCCAGTAGGCAGATGGAGAACTGAGGGGCAGTTACACCTTCCACCCATTAATCCCAGACAAGCATGAACTCTCCTGTAGCTTTTGACTGGGTTGACTGGGTTCTGCTGGTGGCTCTTCTGTCTGAGAATGGGTCGTGGGGGAGAGGGAGGATTAGTGGGACAGAGAGGGACACAAGATAGATCTGCAGAAAGTCATTCTGAAAAATGTGTAGAACTTTGCTTTCTCCTCCTGAGAAGGAAGGAAGGAAGGAAGGAAGGAAGGAAGGAAGGAAGGAAGGAAGGAAGGAAGGACATAAAATCTCGACCATTCTTACTATACATTAGTAAGAATAGAAGAATAGCACTAATAAAAGTGATAAAAGCTAAGAGTGAGCTCTGTCACTTAGACAAAAGAACAATTCTCTATCCACCTTATTACAGAAATTATATAACTGTAAGTAATTATAGAAGTTATGTAAATAATTATAAAACATTTTTGTAAGCACTGTTTTGTTCATGTTGTAACTGAATCAAATTATTACAGAAACCAATGTTAGTGACGGTATCTCATAACACACTTTCTGTAACATACTCTGTCTCGCGTTAGCATCTGAGCTCTGTTTTTATGTATGATCTTAATAACTCCTGGGGGCTGGATCCATGCCTCTCCATCGACTTGCACTGGAACCCCTTCATCACCAAGTATGGTGATCTTCACAGACCGACACTGGAAGAGAACAAACACATTATTTTATAGAGCAATAAATATTAACGAAACTGACGGGCCACCTGAAATACCTTAATTACTAGGAGCTGTGGCTTCCCTCCAGGACTGCGTCAAGGATGAAGCGCTTTTATACTTCATTCATCATGGAACACAATTTGTTACCCGTTAAAATTAAAACAATGTCAGCGCTTTATTAATGTATAGGGTGGTGGTCATCAAGAGTACCGCTACTTGCCAGTGTCCCAAACTGCTGCCAACCATGTTGCGTGCTTTCAAGTCAGAGACAAACCTGAGCTATCCTGTGGTGCTGCAGTTTGATGACTCTGGACACTGCCATCTGCATGCTGCCAAATACCGCAACAACTTCCAAGATTTTATCATCGAATGATGGAGCCCCAAATATCTGAAAGGGAAAGAAAATATTCCATTTTTGATGGTTAATCCAGTGCTTAGATTGCCTGTTCAATGAAACACAGATTCATTTACAGATTTGTTTTCAACATTTACTCTTATTTACTGCAGAATAACTACACTTCCTCTCAAAAGTCACAGGAGCGAGATGCCATAGACAGTAGGTAAATATTATTTTAAACCAGCAATGCTAATAGCATTTCAAATCTCTGAATGACAGGGTATATCCTTATAAAGGCAGGATGGCATGTTTCAACGTGCAGACTAAGAAATGTTTTTCAAGGCAAGATGAAAGGCCGATTCAAATCTCCGCTTGGTTAATGTCCTTCATATCTAAGAGGTGCTTGAAGTTAAGAGGAGCGATGGTGTCTTTTTTTCTCAGAAGTGCTTATCTTATATTCTGAATTCTCTGGAAACCAACATCTGAGTCCCCACTCTGGTTTGTTAAGCACAGCTTTCATACTGAAGAGGATCTTGTTTGTGCTGTATACAATTATCCACTGTAAATATGAAAACGGCTTCTGTGTGGAACAAACATCCTGATATCCAGCCAAAACACCGAATTTCCATGAGCTTACACAGAGCACAGGAAGTCTCACAAGTGCCATTGCCAGCTGGTGCCCTGCGGGGGAATTCAGACACGCCACGGGGCAAGTCTTAGGCTTGAGTTCAACTGGGTCTGGCAGGAGGTACTGTGCTAATGTCACTTGACGCTTGACCATTTCATCCCGATACGCAATAGGGAGGAACGAGGGAGAACAATTATCAGGAAAAATTACTCCGGTAAGAGTTTATTGAGTAGAGCGATCACCTCTCTGGATGGTACTCAGACTACGTCAGCTGGCGCCATGGGCAGAGAAAGCTGCGTCAGAGACACCTGAGAGAAGATTTCCTGGAGGTGAAGAATACAAGGGTGCAGATCCAGGACTGTGTCATCTAGGTAGCGTCTGCAGCAATGGCTCGGGGAAGGGGAGGATGCAGAACAGGCTGAAGGACTTTGACCCCTGCTGCCCACCAAGCCAGCAGCAGCCTTCACCTCCGTGCAGTGAGCGGTGGCTCTGGCCGGGAGGCTGACGAGGCCTTCTCAGGGAAAGGGCTGCACAGCACAGCTGCTACAGTTTGGTGCCACATCCAGGTGACATTTCCCCTCAGAGCATCCCAGGCTTGCACAGACAGGTCTTGAACAGATCGGTGTCGAAGAATAAAAGGGCAATTTCACTTGGTCTAGCGTGTTTTGAAGCAAAAGGTTTCTCCATCTGAGTTTTTCCAGTTTCCATGGAACTTTTTCCGTTTTCCACATGGGGATGTGAATGTCTTAAAAAGAGCAAGATGGTGATTCTATTATTCTAAGGTTAAAAGTATGGAGAGCCCTTGATCCAGCTTTAGCAGCTGTAACTGACATCTACTGGGATAGTTCTGCAGGGATTAAGAAAAAGTAGTTGTACAATTTCATGATATTTTGTGTTTCCATTTTAGCAAAAGGATGGGCAAACCACAACACAATCTGCCGTGTCTCTCCAACAGTAAGGCATATATGTACTGAAAAACAACCATACTATTTTTTATTTTTTAATATAAAGCCAAATAAGTCTCTAGAGATCAACTTTTAAGAAACAATTCCCTCCTTTTCTGTTGCAGGTCGCGTTTCCAGCCTGTCTTCTGGACACTGAAAAGCCATGCCTAAGCAAGCCCTGCTCAAGTTGGTCAGCACGCAGCCGCCCTGCTTGGCTCAATTAGGTTTCAGGAATAGTTGCATCTGTCAAGGCAAGGTCTTTCTTTTGTCCTGATAAGCAGAACCAGTAGCACTTCAGATCACCACCACTTCTGATGATCAGTCGCTCAAGACTACACTAAAGCAGTGAATTATGCTCCTAACTCTGTCCAGAACAAACGTGTCACTTTGCTGGCACATCTGATCACCAGAAGACTAAGAATATCAGCAAAATTTCTCCAAGACACACACACTTGCTTTGTAATGGTATGACAGCTAGGGCAGATCTTCTCTCTCAGTGAGGCAGTTCAGGGAGAAAAATAAACTCCTGAACAGGAGCTGCGCAGACATTAGAGATGCTTTCAAGTTATGAATATGAACATGGAGAATATAAAAACTTCAGATAACCATAGCCAAATATAAACACAACTGCCACCCCTGACAAACACCAAAAATAAGAACAAGACATTGAGATATGTTTAAATATTTTCTGTGACTTTTACATATGTGTATGCCTGTGTACATATATGTATAAGGAAAGGATAATAACTCACAAGAAACCACAAGCATTTTGGAAAAAAAAAATCTTGGATTGTCTACATTAAAATCACAAGCTAATTTGCAACTACAGTTCTAGATGATCCAAACCTCATACCCACTAAATCAGGACATGCAGAATAAGGATAATCTGCTAATAATTACGATAGTCACACTGTGCGTGAAGTGGATGGCAGCAGTAAGACTTCTCCAAGTTGTAAGACAATTAGGTATCCATGTAGTGCAATATTTCTTAGGAGATGTGAGGAAGAGGGGAAAAAAAGATATCTTAAAATATTTTAGAAGCTCATTGAAAATAATATTTAAAAAACAGATTACCACTCCCACCAAATTATCAGTCACTAAATGAATCATTCCTCATTTTCTGAATCACCATCCCTTAGTCCAAATCTGTTTGAAGAACAGGAGGAAAATTCAGGTATTAACCACGCGTGATTACCCTTGTCCACCTTGCTTATTGTTAGAATATAGCAAACAGAGGAATCTGTGCTTTGAGAAACCTTATTTACAGGTATTTGTAAAACAATATAGAGAGAAACTATTTGTGTATCTTTTTATAAAATTAGTTTCTAAAAATACTGTCTCCATTAAAAAAACCACTAAGCCTTATTATGAAGTGGACATGACAAAAGGCAATAGACCGTGAAAAATCATGGCATATATTCTCAATTAAAAAAATCATCAAGACAATACAGTTTAAACTCCCTGAATAAGAGTTGCTATCCAAACTATATGCTACTACTATTAAAATTAAATGTGAAGAGCACTTCATGGTATTTATTGCTGGTTTAGCCCAGAAGGTTACTTTTCTTTAATATTACTCACATCGTCTTCTTTGGTTCCACCCCAGAAATTAGTCCCACCAGCATAGCTGGGAATGTTCAGCACAGCAATGCCCTGCAGACTTGGAAGGGGGATGTACTGTCCGTCACACTGTAATGGATAAAAGCTCATTCAGTATATAAATAATGTGATAAAAGTAATCAGCCATTTTTAACACATGAAGCTTCAACAGAGCTGGCAGGGGAGGACAGAGTTGTTAATGGGTTTGACACAAGCCTATTCCACCCATGCTGTGAAGCAGCTCCAATACAAACCTCCATTTTCACATCCCTTATTGTGAAATTCCTGCTGCACTTAGACCATGTTCTGTCTGTCAAGGATTAAGAATCTTTTTGCAATGAAAAAAGCTACCTCCCTGAGTGTACACAGTAAGATCACCATGGACATTACAAAAAGCTTCATTTACCCATTCAGCGACTAGTTTTCCATCATATATTGGCATTCCTGAAATTGCAATACACTCATTATTTAGGTAAATCCATTGGGGTGTGGGGGGGTAGAAATTAAACAAAATCCAAGACTATTTCTGGCATAGCCACAAAGATGTAGTTAAATGTAAGTGCTGTTAGCACTGTATGCGTGGCTTCCTGTAAAAATAACTTCACTCTCCTCCCAAAAGCTCAAAGGCAAATCCAGGACTGACCCCACAGCTGTTACCCTGGTTGTTAACCAGTTGTTGATTTGCTCCTATGACCTTCAGTCCTTCCTTCTTACCACTTCATCCTCCAAAACCCATATGCAACTCCTGCTCAACACGACCAGGGGATGCTGTAGGTCAGTCTCACCCTACTTATGGCCAAGAGTAGATTTACAGAATCAGTGAACTCTCTCTTGACTTCCAGCAGTATCGCTGCCTGCAGAGGAGAGCCCAATGAACCTCAAACCACTCCCCTGG
Source organism: Pampusana beccarii (assembly GCA_013399365.1). NCBI lineage: Eukaryota > Metazoa > Chordata > Aves > Columbiformes > Columbidae > Pampusana > Pampusana beccarii. The sequence continues at coordinate 1,394,967 of VWYH01011069.1, read as the reverse complement.
GACTAACACGTGCCGTCCTGCTTGAAGCAAGTTGGAAATAAAAGGTCAAAAATGCAGGTCTCACTTTGGGGATAATGAATTTGCAGGTGAAGTTGCCTTTGAAGAAGATTGCTAGATTACTGCCAAGTTGCCAGTCTTAAGGATCTTAAAATCATACAAACGAAATGGAAATCCACAGGAAATAAGGACAAAATCGGTAGCACTTTTATCAGGAGGAGAAAGAGATGCAAAATCCTTTCCAGAGTATGCTTAGTGTTCTTTTTATTATTTAATCTCAGCAATAAGACAGAATTTAACTTTTTAATAAAAATGTGGCAGTATCCAAAATATGCTGTGATATTAATAGATGCTGCACAGCCACTTGTACTATAGTAGAGGTCTGCCTCCAGTTCCCGAAATTGATATTTTTAATTTTCCAATACTTCGGACCTCATCACACATTTTAGCATAAGGCTAATATTATGCAAGGCAATTTCTGCTTGCTGGTTTATGTCCAGAAATATTAAAAAATAATTATAGAAAGGTCAGATTTGAATGCTTTATTGAATCTTATTTGAATCTTATTGAAAAGATCCTTAAATTAGAATTCTATCTGCAGCATACATAACATTCTTTCCTGTCATTATATTTGCTAACTACTGCATAATTCTTTGATAATTACTCAATCCTTAGATAACAGCAATCTTCTGCTACCAGAGAAAATCCTCCTAAATCTCAGAGTGAGAAAGAGTTCCAGTAACTTGAAATTATTCTTTCAGCTTAAAAAGCTATCTTCACATAAATATAATGAACTTCCATATGCAATACTCACGATGACATAAAAAGAGAAATGACATACGTTCTCTGTCAAAATCCAGCCTAGATACTCTTCGGGTGAAAATAACTGTAACTATCCCGTGGCCTTTTTTTTCGCATTTGGTAATCATTTACAGCACCTTTAAGTTCCCAGTATCATGAAGAAAACTTAGATTTCATGGCAGAACTTAAAAGACAACCCCCCTATGTTCAGATCATTTACACTGCATTTGTTGTTGCTGTGATAAAATCTTGTTTCCTTTGTGTGAATGTCTCAAACACCTATTAAAGTCTCTACCGGTGCAGATGGGCTTCTTGTGGTGCACATTCAGAATCTCCCCTCTTCTGTCAGGAATTTTTGACTAAGACTAGCTGTGTGTTCTCCCTATATGTGTAATCAAGTTTTCAGATAGTTTAAAATAACCTGAAGGATTAAGACTCCTTATGTCTTTCCTTCTGTTTAGTGTATATTTGTTTCTGTTGTCTTTAAAACCTGGTTTCCCCATTTGACGCAGTGAACATCAAGAAACATATCCTACCTAAACATTTTTTTTTTTAACCTAGTAATTACAAGAAACATTATACTAGGTATTTTGGGACATTTAAGTACTGACATTTTACTCAAAGAAAAAACAAAACAAAACAAAAACCCAAACACTTGGGGAACCACCTTTTACATAGGCACATTTTTATACACTGCCTTTGAGATCAGCTTGGGTTGACACAAGAACTCCAAAAGGTTTCAAGAGGAAGCCCGAATTATTCACTACACATTGAGGAGCAAAAAACTCATTCAGCCCACAAATAAATTTACCTCAAGTTGAACTTTTTGTTCTAAGTTCTTGTAAGTTCTCTGCAGTAGCTCTTTTGTGCCAAGAACTCCATACCACATCATGTTTTTTGTCCGACTTCTGAAAACAAGTAAAACAAAATTCGCATACTGAAATTCAGACGTTATTATGCCTTGCATTGGTAGGATGAGAAAAAGTTAAGAAATTCAAACAGAGATAAGGAAAATAAAATAACGGAAAGGTCTCGGCTCTGCCACTGACAATTATATTACCTGCACTTTTCAGGGTGCTCTTCTCGCTTGTTATTAAATTCTAGTGAAATTTTTGCATCTAACCCAATTCCAAAGTAGTTGTTCATGACACATTTTTCTGAATATCCCTCCCTGTTAGAAGAAAAGAGATAATTAGGTGTACAGCAGGACCGCACATGGACAGGCAGAGCTTTGACCAAGATTGCAGTTGGTCTCAGAACAGATACCTCAACCGAGAGACGTCAAGACACGTTTCCTCTGAGTATCCCTGAGGAAACCCAACAGCGGCCGAAGAAACTGCTTTAACCTTTAGGGAGACACCCTTCTTCCTCCACTATGAAGCGCCCAGAACTGCTTCAACATCTTGCTGGCGGCTGGGGTTGCGTTCAGGCCAGCGGTTTGGGCAGGCAAAGCCAGCTCTGAAGGACTGCTGTCCTCCTCCTCTCAGAGCCATTGGGCAACGGGTAAGTGAGCAAACGTTTCCTATTAATTCTGCTGCTGCAAGACAATTCTGGACTACTCATAACTTAAATGGCACAATCCAGCCTGTTTTCAGAACCTGAGGTCTACTGCCAAATGACAGCAAACCAGAAATTCGTAATGGAAAAAAAAAAGATTAAGAAAAGCAAACTAAAGCAAAACAGTAGATTTGGAAAAAAAAAATAATTTCTTACAGTGAATCCGGATCCGGGTCAATAAATGGCGTAGCACCAAATGGATCGATGTTTGCTAGCAACATTTTGCTGATAATTGAACTTCCTGCAATAGAAGCGGCTAGACCAGCCCTCAAGCCTGATTTAAAAGAAAGGAAAAACAAACACAAAAAATTTGTATTTGATAAACAGAGAAGCATATTGTCATAATATAAGCCACATACTGAGAGACAAAATATTAAATCTGTACAGGGAATGATTATGATTCTATCTCAGCTTTTCTGTATATCGTTTATCTTTCCAAGTCTCTGACTCTTGAGCAGAAAGGCACCTATTCTGCCTCTTTAAGTACCACCATTGAGAAATTTAAAAAAAAAAAAAAGAAAATTCAGGATTTCAGGCCAACACTCACTGGCTGGCATAGTAACCAAATGGGTGACCTAACATCCAAAAAGACTACTAGAACTTTTTATTTAGTTTAATCTTCATCTCCAAACTGTCCCTGATTTTCCTTTGGTCCTTTATAAGGAATACCCTCACCATTTTCACAACTGGAAGAGTCTCAGTTTAACTTAATTTGTGGAAAGGTCACAGCCTTGCCATGCCCACCTTGACTAATAACAAAACCACTCTACGAAACACTGCGGAACACATGTAAACAAAGTAAGTGCTTTCTAAAAGCTTTCACTTAAATTGACCTAAAGAAAAATGTAAGCTCAGTTCCATTATGTTTTAGCTAAACTAATGAAGTTAATTAAAAGTGTTTTACTAGTGCTTCCTAGTACTAATTGCATTTTGATAAAACCTGATTTTTTTCAACTTTTTTTACTGCACAGCAGCTTTCTGTAGTTTCAGTTCTCCATTTGCTAAGATGTGTCTATAGACACTCCTTACTCAGAGGTTTGAACCTTACATGGATCTGTCCCTCAGCCCCTTCATAGCCTCCATTGATTAGGATCAATGACAGAAGGACCTGGGGGCCCCAGTGGGTGAAAACTTGGACATGAGCTGGCAGTATGTGCACGCAGCCCAGAAAGCCAGCTGTGTCCTGGGCTGCATCAAAAGCAACTTGGCCAGCAGGTCGAGGGAGGTGATTCTGCCCCTCTGCTCTGCTCTGGTGAGACCCCACCTGCAGTCCTGTGTCCAGCTCTGGAGCCCTCAGTACAGGAAAGACATGGACCTGTTGGAGAGGGGCCAGAGGAGCCACAAAAATGATCAGAGGGCTGGAACAGCTCTGCTGTGAGGACAGGCTGAGAGAGCTGGGGTTGTTCAGCCTGGAGAAGGCTCCAGGGAGACCTTATTGTGGCCTTTCAAAATATTGAGGGGGCTTATAAGAAAGACTGAGACTTTTCACCCAGGCCCTTAGTGACAGGACAAGGCACGATGGTTTTTAAACTGAAAGAAAGTAGATTTAGATTGGACATAAGGAAGAAACGTTTTACAATGAGGGTGATAAGACCCTGGCACAGTCTGTTGAGAGAAGTTGTGGATGCCTCACCACTGGAAGTGTTCAAGGTCAGGCTGGATGCAGCTGTGAGCAACCTGATCTAGTGGATGGTGTCCCTGCCCAAGGTTGGGATGTTAGACTAGATGATTTTTACATGTCCCTTCCAAACCAAACCACTCTGTGGTTGCATGAATCTAAGATCCTGAATTTCATTTTTCATCCTCCAGAATCGAACACAACATTTCTGTTACATTTGGTGTTGTGCCAAATGATCAGGAATCTTCTATATTCTTCTGCATTTCCTACTACACGATACAGTGCAAAGATGTGTAGATGTGTATATCAGTTCAAAGAAATTCAGAGCTCCTGGCATGAAGTGAAAATCACTACTTGACATCAAGCAGGGGAACAGGAGGCAATATTAGAGTTGTGTAAGGAACAGCAGATTTCAAAATCATAATTACCTGGGCAGATAATCCTAGTGTTAAGTACTGGGAGGTTTTCCTTGCTTGCAGCCAAAGCTGGAGCAGAGAAGGAGCCTGTCTGAGAATGGATACCTCGGCTTGTACGTCGATCTGGAGATCTTGGTGCAGTTTTAACTGTGCAGACGTAAAAGTAAGAGCACTAATTAGACTTATTGTGACATTATGAAATACATAGCTTTTATAGCCCTGAAAATACTTCAAAAGCATTAATTTAATCTGTTACCATTCCATGACAAATGTCCCTCCCCATCACACCATAGTTTTTCTTCTAAATACAGGGAAGAAAACTCAGAAACAGATGAAATGACAAGCACAAATTAAAATGAACAAGTGTGCATGGCATTTAGTATGAGGAATTTCCAACTCATGGTTCAAGCTACTAGGAAAAACTGCATTATATCCAGCTTCAAATGCAATAGTAATTAATGCTGTAGTAAACTTCTGATAAGCATGTTAATGAAGTAATACAAACTTAAACTTAACTTCAATCTGTATTTACTTATAAATATATATATTATACAGTAGATTATTATTTACAGCAATCTTAACACAGATAGCTACTCTAACCCACAGACAATGGAAGTACCTGATCAACAGCCACACTAAAACAGCCCCCCTGCCTGCATCAGGTTTCTGAAAACATCAGACAAAACTCTGGCATCTTTATCTACATCCAAATTGAAAACTGCAAGGGAAGGGAAAAAGCCATGTTCAGACATACTTGCGTTCTGCAGTTAAGAGAGATTGTGGGGGACATCAGATTCCCAGAGGAAATGGAAACCCAGCAATTCTCAAAATAGCTGAAATAACTTATTTGCTAAAATTCTCTAGATGATGGATCAATAGAACCTCATGACAGATAGCAAGGTTTGGTAGCTGATGTAATTGCTGGTGGCACACGATGAAGAAAAAGAAGAGGAAGAAAACTGAAGGGCAAGGGAAGATGTTCCCAGAGAGTAACGGGTGGCTCAGTGAGGCTGGTTATCCCTGGGGCTGCGTCGGGAGGTGACAAAGAAGGACGGGCTTTGCAGAAGGCCGACCTCAGGTGCTGCAATTTACTTTCCTGGCAGAACTTCTTTCATGCAGACTGAGAGAATGAGCCAGTGCCTGCTTCAGCCTGGGGAAGTTAATCTTCGTGAAAATTCAGCCCTGTCAGACGTAGCCAGAAATTGGTTTCCCAGGGAAGAAAGTTTGGGTATTAGCAAATGCTTTGCTATAGCATTTCCATGTGTATGTAGAAAGCTTCTGCACACCAGATGACCACAGACAGACGTTTCTTGGCTACCTCTGCTCAAAAATTATCTCACACATTAAAACTACTTCAGCTTAGGACAATTTCAACTTTGACCACATGAAGAAGCTCAAAACAAAACCTGAAATTATTTCAAAGTGATCTGATGCATTCCTCTCAAAACCTAAAAACTAATTCAGCAAAAATAGAATGATTAGGACTAGCACCAAGAAAGCAGAATAAAAACACCACCAGGAATGTAGTGGGACAGATAAAATAGCCCTTTTTTGTGGCAGGAGGGGGACAGATCAGTTCATGCCAATCATGATAACTCAGCCTGAGAGTAACATGGGTGTACTGTATGAAGCCATTAATGGAAAGAAAATGCGGAGTGGGAAAATCTAGAGACAAAGGTAATAACAAGAACCAGGGTTTAGATATAGTGTTCAAATCAATTCAGGCCAGGATTTGGGCATTTGCTTTTTTTTTTTTTTTAAAAAGATGATAATCTAGCATGGAACAGTCAATGAAATGGCAAATTCTTCACCCTTTCATATCCCAGGAATAAGATTACACATCCTTCTGGATGACTTGCTCAAGGCAAACACAAATTATTAGATGCAAGACAGGGGTAAGTGGGTGAAATTTTCTGGACTGTTTTATATAAAAGATTTAACAGCTGTGTAACAGTCTAAGCGGTTATCACAAAATGATGACAACCATACAACACAACGATTTGTATCTGTGCACAATAAAACACTATAATAGTGTTAAAACATGAGAAGGAATAAAAATTGCAAGTGATATCTAGCAAGAGTTATTAAATATTTAGACGAAAGTAATTAACATATGGAAAAATATTATCTTCACCAAATGACCAGGAAGGTCCTCGGAGGGTAAAATATAATATTCAGTACAAAATTAACATTCATTTTTCATAATACTACTGAAAAGTTGACAATGCTATTCACACAGTCTGTTGTGTCTGTACTTGGGAACAAGGCAGTTACATTAAATAGGAAAATCAACAGAGCAGCTGCTCTTTATTTGACAGATGAGACTCATGGGGATAACTGCAATAAAGATGAACTTTTGCTGTTCATGCTCTGATAAAAACAACAGAGCCATACTGAGTAAAACTGGTGTTTCATTGCAGATAATTGAATTCATGTTTCATGCTTTTTCCCTAAACACCTATCCACTGACAGCTTTAATATGCACTCTATTTCACACATATCAGATGTATGAAGAATCATACAGCTCCCAAATAAATGCAGAAATTGTATCACCAAGAAATAAGGGGTTTATATATATTTACAAATATGGGTATACATATGTGTATATTTTTATTATATATTCATGGCAGTAGAATTGGGTCATCTGTAGGACTGACATCTTCTATTAGCTACTACTGAAAATGAGCAATAGGCATCGACTCCTGTAACAAAGGTAAAAGGAGAGGGGCCAAAGAAGAGACAAGCGTTGATAAAAATCTGAAATCCATTCCTGGAGAAAAGGAAAAATGAGATTCTGAATTAACAGAAGCCCCAAAAAACTAATAATGTATCTCTAAGGTAGGAGCTATTGACATAGGCACGAGCTTCAGAGCAGAGCCTCAGGAAGACATCATCTCTGGAAGATCTTGGTGTAGGTTAGGGTAACAGAAGGAGATGCAAATCCCCAACAACTTTGCCGACAACTGCTTTTGCCACAGGAAGTTTCTCGCTAAATATCTAGAGTACGGCTTTTGCTGTCTACCAGCTACCACTGTTTCTCCACGACCTGCAGTTTATCTCAAGACCTCACCTGCAGTACATCACTGTCCAGTTTGGTAATATGGCAAAGACTGGAACTTCCACCTATAGTAAGAAGAGGCTTTCCTCATATTACTATGCAGCTTGAGACTCTTGAATAATCCTCACATGTGAGCTATCATTCAGCACAAAATGCAGCACTGATGTTTGTGTTGGGAAATATCCAAACATAGACCTCTGGCTGGATTGGCTTGATGACAAAACCAAGCAAGTGAGGACATAAGTGAGGGTCCCATTTAGACAAACCATCCTTCCTTCTTCTACTGCAGCCACTCCCTGGCAGATTTCATAAAGGACACACAAAGGAGAGATTTCGCCCTATCATTTGAATGTGGGAATTACTACCGTGCTACTTCAGGAGATGACTATGCTCTGAATATCATTTTATGCACGGTGACTGAACACTGAATAGACGAAAAGAATGCTACCTTCCAATCAAGCTGTTTTAAACCAAGATCACTCTGTATTCTAACTGCTTTGTACAATCATTGGTACAAATCATACAGCTGATCATTGATACAAATAATACAACTGGGTTCTTTATGTCACATTTTAAAACCCAGCATGGGCTACCCCCACACAAATGCTGTCATCCTTTTTTCGGAGAGCAACTTGCAGAGCCCAACAGTGAGGAGAGAATCAGGGTCCCACAGGAAAGCAGAAGCACTCAAACAGCAGCAGCTGATGAAAGTCCATCCGACCAAGGCCAAAGCAGGTAGGGGGCTCTACACCTTCAAAAGCAAGAGCACCTTGGTATAGTGGCTTCCTACAGGGCTTGCTATACAGCAGCTGATAGCTGCAAGGAACCGGCTGGACTAGTGACTTGTATTTGGGAAAACAACACAAGATATTTTTCGTGGGAAGAAGCTCTAGGATATTGAAGACTCTGGTTCAAATTTCTGCTCTGGATTAGACAAATAGAGGGGGTGACCTTAGTACTGCCACGTCTCAGGAGACTTCCATGCTCCAGTTTCTCTTACATTCTTTCCTGCTTTACGCCGTTCCACTCAATATAAAAGACTTAAATTTCATTCTCTTTGTTCCACTAACTGTCTCAAGGTAAGTTCCCAGCTGAGACATCAGAGTTTCATTGTCAACACAATGAATAAATATGTCTGTTTCACACAATCTGAAACCCCCTCAACAGAAATGACTGATAGAAATTCCTGTAATGTACCTTAAAACACCTATGACTGAGCCATGCTATTGTCACCGTTACCCAGGCTCAGGTTCATGTAGAAAGGTGAGCGTAACCACTGGATTAAATGCAAGAACTTCTCTCCCACACAAATACCTTCTCAGCTTGTAAATCCATTCTAAAAGACGGTTCATCTAATCTCCTGCATTTTTCCTTCAACTTCTACTTATCCAAGACTATTAAAATTTATGACTAGTTTCCAGTGAAACAACACGCTAGTATTTTTAATTAAGGAGCCAGCTATGCTCCATAATACAACAATAAGGAGACAGCATAATTTAAAATTATTGTATTCCTAATTTACTCACTTGATGGGGATTCAAGTTCCTTTGTATCTTCCTCTTTTTCCTCTTCTTTGGATTCATCCAATTCTTTGCTATATTCTACTGGAGACTGGTTCACTTGTTCTTCACTATGAGCATTCTGCTCATCCACAACTGCTTATTAAAAAGTAACCAAACAAAATGAAACTAGAACCAGATATTAAACCAAAATCTGCATAAAATAAAAATTAGCTTTTTTTTTTTTCCTGTAGCTTTAAGTTTAAAAATATTAGCAAAGGATTTCTATTGCCAATTCAGTGAAAGAGAGTCTAGCGATCCTTTGCCCATTGATAACTATTTGCTACCAGAAATTTTAATTTTGTGGAGGATAATAGTTACAAAAGAAACACATTTCCATATGTGCACACATGTGCATACATATGTATTCATATATGCAGACAATCATCAACACCCAAACACGCTGCATTTCTTTTCCTTGCAGCTTGTAAAAAGCACATAATTTTATCTATCTAAAAATGTAGAAATCAAGCTTTAATAATGAAAATTTATGTCAGTAAAGAAAAAAAACCTGCATCACTATTATCAGTAAGGATCAAAACGCTGCTGATGTGCACCTTTTTCTGCTTGTTCAATGATCTGCCTCACCGCCTTCTTCAAGCTGTTTGCCCGGAGCATTAACTGTTCCCTCGGTTTGAAAAGTTTCTGGGTGGAAGACTTTGAGACACACTCCGCTAATTGCTCTTTACTTTCAGACAGGGATTCTTCACTTGAAAACTCCTCTGCTTCTTCTTCCACAATGGGGGGAGTGATGCCTGGGAGAATAGGAGCAGCCTGGGCTTCTGTGTGAAGAGCCTGGAGCAGTAGGTCTAGTTTCTCATTTAACTCGGTGCACTAAGACAAAGTGAAAAAGAACATACACACACACAAAAATTAAACCCAGTGACCCAGTGTGAACATTTTCATGAAATTAAGTATCAGATTATAGGGAGGGATCTAATTTCTCCATGCGGTGGGATTTAAAATTTTCTGTGTCTGATTGTCTATATAAAATCCAAACTCAGGTTGAACATTTTGGAATATCATTTCATGAGTAGGCCTGCATTGTTTTTTGCAGACAGATCCTGTGACACCCAACGAGATGAGAGCAATCATAACAAAAAAACTCTACCCTTACACTAAAATAACACGCTGTGCTAATCTCAGCCTGCCACGTAAGTAGGGTACAGATTAGATCTTACTCCTCTACCGATGGCCAGCAGCACAGAAAGAACCACGACAGATTTGCCCATACCACACATTGTAAGAAATTATGGGTGCTCAGTACCCCAATTTGCAGAGAAAACCTACAGGGACATGCCTAGCTGTTCGACTGAAAACACATAGTGACTTTGGGCTTGCTTTTTGCAACACAGCTGTACATTTAAGCAAGTGAGCTGTCACAGAGCAGAGGCTCAAGCCAGAACCAACCACTGTGAAATACCTCTACCCCTGACTGAGCAGTTGCTCTCTAGGTACACTGGAAGAGAGGTGATTTTTCTGCCCTTAAGGGAAAGGAAAACAACACTGTTGGGCCCTGGAACAGTAAAAAAGAAAATTCATTTTCTAAAATGTGCACTGCATAAAAACGTGAACCAGAAACTGCCATTTGGCAAGTACATTTCCTGCCTCTGGGACTGTTAATGAATTTTTTTCTTCTTTTCTTTTCAGCTCACGTAAATTTTGTGACTCACACCAGATCCTTCTGGGGCTTTTCAGTGCTTTTGCAATATGACCTCTACAATTTACAGCTTAAACCATTATTTTCAACACTGTAATCTCCCCTTTATTCTCCCAGCATATTCTCTCTTCATTGTCCCATTGTTTTCCTGTAGCTCACTTAATCCCTTTCAGAGAAAAGTGTAACTCCTAATGCAAAATTTATCTCTATGTACATTACCATGCACTTTATCCTTTCTGAGGGGAAAAAAAATTGTAAACAGAGTTTATGGAGATCTTATAGTTTAAAGATAGTTTGGAAATAACTGTTCTGTGCACTATGAAGATAAGATTTTTGAAGTCACTGGTTGAAATGGAAGCCAAACTGGGCATCCTGGAGAGTTTTAAAAATTACACACCTATAAGCTATAACACAAAACCACAACTGTAAACCAGAAAATAGTCATTGTCTTACTTTAATGGCCATGGTATCAGCTTCCTCTGCATTTTCCATAGGTTTTTCATAAGTCTTCCCTATTTTGGCAACGAAGTCTTTTACAGTTTCACATAATATTCTTCAAATAAAAACAGGAGAGGGGAGAAATCAAATAAAATGAAGTAGATACGTTCTGGATATTAAATTCTTACGGCAATTGGTTTATGTGCATATTGAAATACACCGTTCTTGTTGGAAACTGAACTCTGTGATCAGACTTGCAAAGCAGATTATACTCTTTTCTGTGGCTTGCCAAATTCAAGCGATAAGCTTTAAAACAAAAACCCTTCCCCCCCTTTTTATTCAAGCCTTTGCACGCATCGTATCTAAGTCTCCTATTTCTAAGAACGGAAATAAACACAACTGATTCTATTCATTCCCTTGCTTGTACACCTTCCAGACCAGAGTTGTTAGCAAGCTTGCCTTCACTTTGTTAACTTCAAACAGAGTCTTAAAAGCTCCTGTGGGAAGATGAGGTCTAGAAACCATGGCAAAAATCAAGTGGCTTTAATGGAGCACATCTTAGATGAAAGCACCTGGCCACACACGTGCCATCGCGCCGCCCTCGCTTTCGAACCACAGCTGACTACAGAGGCTGCAACAAATTTTCATTGTGTAAATCTGAGAAAGACTTGGTTCTTATTGCCTACACTGCAGACAGACAGCAAACTCACTAACGAGGTGTGGATAATTGCTTAGTACTGTTCATTTGGTTGAAAGTTATTTGACAGAAACGCAACAGATATAACAAGACACAGACACAATGTAGAACTTGGAGTTATAATAATGTCCTGCAGTTTAATTTTCAACATGTGCAATCAATGTATACTTCAAAAATGAAATCTTAATAACTTGCTTTTAGCTGAAAAAAAAAGAGACATGATATTCAGATGTATTTTTGAAGATACCGTCACTGGTCTCTTGTATATCACAAAAGTTTCTTCACAGAGAAGATACACACAGAATACTCCTCATTTCACACGATGTCCATGATTTGCCAAATAATTATATCTCATTTTTAAGTGATTCAGTTTTGGGGAAAATAAACCTGTTTTCTGAGGCCACTATTTATTGAATTGATATAGACAGAGCTATGACAAGGCTACCTAACTGAAGTTCTGCTTCACATTGGTGAAGTCGTTTGTCCTCTTAACTATACAGATATGCATAAAATAAAACAGAAAACAGTTAACATTAAGTAGATCCCACATTTGCATTAGTAACGATAAATTTCATATTTAAGCTGCATACTGACTTGGAGTGATTTAAACCAACTTTATATTATTATGCGATTTAAAAATAATGTTGATGTGTTTAGAATTAACAGATGCATTACAATGGCACCATATAGAAATTCTGCAGAAAAAACATCCTCTCTAAAACATATACATCAAGACATATTAAGCCAGGCCAGCTGGGCCAGCCATAAGAAAATCAGGCTTACACAGAAGGTTATTATGGTTATGACGTTACACAGGGGATTTATGCCACACATCGTGCATAAAACCCATCAACTCACTTGGCAGATGATATGACAACTGAGTGCTGATCAGAATTGAGAATTTTTGCAAGATGAGCAGCAACTGAGTCCTCATAAGCAGATATCTGAAAACAGAGAAAAAAGACTTCAATTTCCATGCATTTCAGCAGTTTAACACCAAGTAGTAAGTTAAAATGTCTCCAAAAATAGCAGGATTTCCATTTCAGATCTAATACAAGGACAAGCAGCTGGCAATGCAGATTCCACCTGCATGCTGTATTTTATGCAGCAGATTTTTAATATTCAAAGTGCCACTGCATCTAAGAACTTGATACACAGTTCTTTTCCTCCTGTAGAGAAAACACTAAATTATTTCTAGGCTAAAAGTAATCCATGAGGCAAAAAAAAGTCTACCTTCTTTTTAGATTTATCACAACCAAAATTATTATAATATATTTTATTTCTAAAACAAGCACAGTTTCCATCAAACTAAGCTGCTAAACTAAGAATAAAGCAAAGGTTTGCAATTATAATCCTGAATTTTCTTTTCACTGTCCGATGGGCTCTTACTCCCCAAGTGACTCCACTGACAAAGGCTGCTAAACTGATGTAATATTATCAAAACCAATTCTTAAGGAGCAAATCATTTAGGTCTTAGTCTTTACAATAAATTTTGGCAAAATGAATGTGTGCATTGTCTGTATTTAATGCACAGAAGAATTATAAATCCTGAAATACTCAGGCAAAGATTAGGAATGGATTAGATTCACATCTTCACATACTATATCCTGTCTTAAAATAGGCATGGACCAGTCTGAAGATCAAATTCTAACCAAATTCTAAATCTAAAGCTAAAAGTAAATGCAGTTCTGAAATTTTCTGACAGCTTCCTTTAAGATTCTCTGCAAATCTCTTCATGTGTGTTTGCCCTTGATATGGAGCACGTAGACGTACCTTTTTTTTTTCTCCTAAAACAGTATCACAGAATCACAGAATGCTAGGGATCGGAGGGGACCTCAAAAGATCATCCAGTCCAATCCCCCTGCCAGAGCAGGAACACCCAGATGAGGTTACACAGGAAGGCGTCCAGGCGGGTTTTGAATGTCTGCAGAGAAGGAGACTCCACAACCTCCCTGGGCAGCCTGTTCCAGTGCTCTGGCACCCTCAAAGCAAAGAAGTTT
>VWYH01011069.1:1216470-1377128 GCA_013399365.1 Pampusana beccarii | reverse complement strand
GGTGAACCTGCTTTAGCAGGTGGGTTGGACTGGATGATCTCCAGAGGTCCCTTCCAACCCCAACCATTCTGTGATTCTGTGATCTGTGGAGAACACACTTCCTAGTTTCACCAACTGTTCTCCCCTCTGACTCTTCAGGTAAAAAAGGCTGTTGAAGAGATGTCCCCATTACTGTCCTGGCCACCCTCACGACTATGAGCTTTACTCTAAAAACCAAAACTGAACGTTAAGTCTCTAGGATGGGTTTAGCCCATCAGAAACCCAGACAAATACAAATTTAATCTCACAGTAAATCACACATATGCACATTTAGGTTTACCTGTCTAACATTTTCGTGCTGGCTCGTTCTAGCTTCTCCAAAATCTGAGGAAGTTGTGTATCATCATCACAGGATCCTCCCCAACCAAGGACACGAGCAAGGTCATTTCCAGTACCAAGGGGTAACACTCCTAATTGACACTGAAACACAACACAGGCACAAATCTACTATTGAAAACTAGAAATAAAAAGCACAAACTATTACAAATCCTTGTTATTTCGAGCAACAAATAATTATACAGCTGGTGTCTGAAGCTTTTAAATCAAACTCTATAATCCCAATACAACCTGCCCTGCTTACACCAGTGAAAATTTTCATTGAACAGTAACTATTGAGTTTGGCCCATATACAGATACATGACAAAGAACCAAGTCAAGGAAAAGTAAGCATACAAAATTAAGTTTAGTCAGTATAGTCAAGGAAAGTTAAGTATACACACTTGCCTGTTTGTGCAAGCTGAGCTTATCAATTTCTGACAAGACCCAACCCACGCTCCCATCGCCACCACACACGAGAATCCTGAAGTTGTCAAACTTCTGAAATAACCGCAAACTGCAGAGAAAACGCAGCCTGTTAGAGCCATCTACGTCCATTAGCAAGAGAGCAGTTAAATTCATCAGCAACTGTTACATGAAAACATGGTGCATGGCACATTTATGGTGGTTGTTTCATTGTTCTGGGGCATATGGATACAATCAATTGCTGTATATCTCACTTATATTAACATTTCTGATAAATAACATGCTGAGTTTTACTTAAAAAAAATAATGCCTTGATATTGTTTTCAGGATTTTATCGATATTATTTTTAAAATTTTATTAATATTTTTCTAAAATTTTCTAAGCTATGAAATTGCCACTGCTCTATGCTTTCCATGTCAGCCAGAAGCACAAGGCACCAATGGGGAATTTTTCACTAGAAGAGATTAAGACACCAGAACAGGATGGGCTTTTGCCAGTGTGTGACTAACCAAATGCAAGGACAGTTGGAGGCAATTACTACACATAGGGTGATCATGACAATATAAACCCATATGAATACTAGAATGTCACATTAGATCCTTAAAGATCTAAAGATTCTGCTCTCACTTTCTGTGGCTTTTCCTCCTGTTCTCTGACTTTTAACAGCTACAGGATACAACACTTGGGCATTAAAGAAAAGGAGGACAAGAGAGACAAAAAAAGCAGAAAGGTGAGACACAGAGGAAAGGGGAATGAGATGTGAAGAAACAGGCAAGAGGTAACAACAACAGGGATTTAAACTTAAAAAAAAGAAAACTAAAACTGGAAAGTAGAAACTCTTAAAATAATAAAGATATTTATTTTTAATGCATGTTATTTTCCAGAATATGTATAATCACAGAATTATTTATTAAAAAAAATGTATTAACTTAACAAATTTTTGAAGTATTTGTATTTTTTCTAAAGAAAATAATGTCACTTGTATATGGTAGACAGATACCCATCCAGAACTAAAGATGTGGATTTTTAAGGAAAAAAATGTTGATACTAGTACAATTTCTCCTGCCCTGATAAAAGATTAAAAACTTCTTAAAGTTACATTCCCTCAAAGAATTCAACTCAGCTTTTCAGATCAACTAGAAAAAAGAAGGCATGAATTTGATCTTTATGAACGAGCAAGGATGCTTGGGTTGTGGACACCACTGTGCAAATTTCATCCCCATCTCTCCAACAATCAAGCTTTAGATTTTGTAGAATGCCTGACGGTTTTAATTGTATTCTTGCTCCAAATATTGTGAGATACACATTTTCTTGACCATTTGCATATGTTGCCTACAACCATATTTTGAATGTAGTTTTCCGAAGATCAAAGTTCTAGTGTAGTCGTCCCTCAGCCACTGCAGACTCCTCCCCTGACATTCGTGTTCAGCATTCAAAAAGATACAGAGTACATTTAGTCAATAGGTTTATTCCATAGCTATTTACAACAAAATTATAGAAATATCTGAATTACATATACGAAATGGAAGAAAAGCACCCAGGCCATGATTTGTAATGGTTTTGAATATTACCAGATACCAGAAGTAGAAACTAACCACAAAACCAGAAAAAATTTAGGCCGATGGGGTTTGGTTTTGAATTTTGAAGTGAGTTTTTCTAAAAAGAAAATATTATTCTGAAATCCCTTCACCCACCAGAATTCATCCTGAAATTGTGTTACCTGTTAGATTTTAATTAAGAAGTAAAAGCAGATATTGGTGATAGAATTATAGCAACAAGGGACAACACAACACTCTACTTCGCACTAAATTTCCTTGCGGGAATGATGGCTCAAGATTTCCAAGGTCATTACCCTAAGTGAGGTCCTCCATTCATTAAATCGAACACCTGAGCTGGATTTAACGACTGTTTGAATCGACGAAGAAACTTTACTCCCTGATTGTCTCCACTCTTTGAGTTAACAAAAACTAAAAGAGGACTGGCACAGGATGGCGGGCATGTGGCTTTCCAGAAACCTGCGAACATAGTTAGAAAGAATGAAATAAATAAGGTTTTCTAATATGGACAACAAAAAAAGAAATCATGGGAAAGAGGAAGAAAGAAATGAAGGACAAAAGCAGTACATTTTATCATGCATATAATGTAAATGCTAAATTGAATATTAGCCCTGCCAGGAAAAGATAATTGCTAAAGATTTACCCGTTCATTTTTCTCTCTCTGGTATTTTCAGCACCTAGTTTTAGTAAAATCCTGAAGACAATAGCTTTATTGTTTTTCCACAGTGAAAAAGGTTAACCTTTTAGAACACTTCTCAAATCATGTCTTCACAGATTATCACATAATTAAATATGTAGTTCAGTTACAAGTGTTGGGTTTTTATTCTACTTTTCCTTTAACCTTACTGGGCTGAACTGGATCATCCATGTCTATATGAGCTTTCTAAGATTACTCACAGATTGTAAAAGTTACTGTACTCAGTTGCTCCCAGCTGAGACTTTGCATGAGAATTTTTTTTACTGAAGTCATACTATTAATTATAATAGATATCAAACAATAGACATTCAGCTGTGATCCAAAGCTTATTGAAGTCAATGCAGGTCTTAACTGATGACAGCAGGCTTTCTGTAAGGGCCTTAGTAAATACGGCTAATGAACACTGTTGTCATTAACTTGACCAGCCCATCGAAATAGTGGTTTCTCAGCAACACTTCAAAATCAGACATTACAGGAACACGTTTTGACATTTATTTCAGGCAATAGTAAAATAACTATGTTGGTTTCAGTTGCCTAAAAAAATTACTAAATCTACAAATAAAAAATTTGCATTAAAGAATGATAATTTAAATCCACATTATCATAATGTATAATTTAAAATAAGGTTTGATTATTTAAATGCCAAGAAAAATAATTTCAAATATGGATTAATCCTCCTAGCATGAATAATAAGCAGCATGATGCTCTGGTCTGAGACACCACATAGCAAGTAATGAGACATGAATGAATACACACAGCATGAACAATCGCTTTTACTAACTTCATACAACAAAATTCATTAAATTGTGTTAAAGGTGTTGGTCCACATTTGCCATCAACACAAACTATAAATTAAAGCAGTCAGATTTCACGATATTCCTTACTAAATGCACTCCTTGCCTTTACACACCACCTCCCACTGCTCTCACATCTCCATCCTGAGCCACCGAAGAGCACCTCCGAATTCTGAATATTTGCTGGTTCTTTACCAGTGTGTTGCAGGATTCTTACACTGCTTCTAGTTAAAAGAAATTTAGAGAGGCTGTGGAAGCGGTTCTTCTTCTTTAGCCTGGTAAAGTAGCTGTTGGATCTGAGCCATTCAGCTAGCTTACCTCTGCATAAAGCCAAGTTACCTATAATTTGAGAACTCCTAGAACGGGGGATGCATGCCAGGCACGCACCAGCCCACTTCATCTGAAGACTCTGGTCATTCACTTGAAAACTTTCCAAGGGTCATAAATAAAATGGGAGAAAATTTCTAGTGGAGGAACTTCCAAAAACATTTTTTGAAATCACGTCATTTAAATAGTCCTCTAAAAAGCTATATGGAAAATTATACTTTTCTCCAAATTTGAAGACTGCATTCACCTGCTCAGCAGGAGGATTTTAGCCTTGTTTAATTATACAGATCTCACTAGGCACTGCAAGTCCAGAGCTACCACTGAACACACTACAATACTACGTACCATCAGAGTCTATACTGTTTAGTGCTGTTGGAGGTATGATCGATACCTTACATTGGCCAAGTGGACATTTACGAGGATACAGCTCTTTACAGGCAGTGTGAACCTACAAAAGAAACAAAAAGTTATTTACCTACAGTGGAATTTCGAGGTGAAAGTGTAAGTGATACAGTATTTATGTAACAAAAATAGACTAATTCATAACATTTAGGTCAAGATGGAAGAAGAGCGAGACTGGAAAAAAAAAAGTGTTAAACCATGAAGGCCTGTATGCTGGTTTGACTGAAAATTTGTTAATTTTCTTCATTAAGTTAGAAACCTTTCTTTTTTACAGCTAGCACAGTCATTATTTGGACTTAGTTTGAGAACAAGAAGATAACACCCCAGAACAGAGTTGTTTTCAATTGCTCTGGTTTGAGAGCCAAGGATGTTCTGAGTGCTCTGCCCACAGGTGTGAGGCATCAAGGAAGGGGGGCATGGATGGGCAGAGCTTGACTGACATCCAGACTGATCAGTAAGAGTGTTCCATCCCATTAGCATCATGCTTCATGTTTAAGGGGAGTCAGGATGTTCAGGGCTTTTTCTCGCTTCTTGGACTTCTTCACTCTTTTTTGTCGGAGCCAGGGGAGTTCTGTTGGGGATGTTTAGTTTGACCTTTTACAATTTTGCACAGGCCTCTGGGCCTTTTTGCCTTTTTTTCTCTCTTCAGGATCAGCTGTTCAGGACCAGGTGCTGCTTCCTGGGCCTGGCTGCTCAGCGTGAACGGAGTTTGTAAGGAATCGCATTGAGTATCTTTTATTTTATACTCTATTATATATATATGTATTTACTAGTAGTGTATTAGTATTTCGTTATTTTATTAAACTGTGTTTATCTCAGTCCAAGTTTGTCCCTTCCTTTTCGATTCTCTCCCCTATTTGGGGGGGTGCGAAGGGGGATGAGTGTGCAGCTACTGGGGTTGTATTGCTAGCTCGGGTTAAACCACGACAGCTTGTTGCTCATTCCACAAAACATAACTTTGGAGTTCTTCATCTTCAGCCACCCCTATAGCACAATCGTCCTTACAAAGGAATCACCTCCATCCACCAGCAAGGGAGGACCAAGTTCCCAGCAGCCAGCGTCTGTGCCGGGGGCAGCGGGCACATTGTTCATGTGCAAAGCAACAGCTCTGTACATGCCTGGTCCACCTGGATGTTCTGGAAGATGCATCCGCACTAAAGCAAATGCGCCTACCGAGCCAGACCAACCCGACAAAGGTGGATCCCATAAACTATGTGTTGGAGAGGCCTCTTCTGTAGTTACTGGAAAAACAGGCACACAAATCACTTCTGGAGATGCCGATCATTTCCCACTGCCTACGCACAGAGTCTCAGCAATAAAAAAACTGCTGACTTTCCACTTCTATAGCCTAGCATATGAAACCCATCTTTTTAGACAAGTTAAAAAAATGAGGAGAAAACTGTATTTGGGGAAAACAGCAATAGCATAGCTATTATAGAATTTCAATCAGCAACCTACAGAGTGCCCTGAAGAAGACAACTTCAAGATTTTGCATTAATAAAAACATTACTACAATAGTAATAATAAATAACAATAAATATTAATACTAATAATATCATTCATTATTACTACAGCAATATCTACGATAAAAGAGGCAAGAAAGTAACATACGATTATCAGACATAGAGAACAGGCATCTGAACCTATCAGTTATCAGTTAGGAGAAGGCAGAGAAAACACACTGGATGACAACACCTATTAAAGAAAAGCTGCATCTGTGGGTGTATTAAAAATTAACTGAAGTCAGTATGACAGTCATGAAAAATTATGAACGTCAAAGAGATCGGAGTTTGCACAAGCTGCCTGCTCCTACTTAATCCAAAATCACGGTTATGAAACGACAGAATAAAAATAGTGGTGAGCAATAAAGCTGGCAAAATCCTCGATGCTTGGACATGGTTCATTGCACCTACCATAGCTTTACACCAAAGGCACTTCCAATCTTGCAGGCGTAGAACACTGCCACAGGTCTTGTCGCAGACTGCGCATTTGGCACTGACGGGCAGATTACCCTCTAACCACTGGTGAGGCATAGCTATCTGTGAAGAAGTAGTCATAAAAGTTAAATTCAGAAATAGGAATGAGAGGCTTTTGTCTCTCAAATATAGGATGATTTAAACTATTTCCTATAACTCTACCCTTTCATCAAAGAAGCAGGTATGGACGACCAGGGTAAGTGACACTGATGCTCGCAAGGGAGCAGCTGTGAAGGTGGACTATGGTGGTGTTTCACGTGCTAGGCTGAAAATGTGACAACTGAAGAAGGGAGACACTTCTTATTCAACTGTTAAAGTTACTACGGTAGCAACTAACCACAAAAAAGGGGCAGTTAAATCTAGAGACTCCATAATACAAGTAAGTACCCATTCCCTTAACAGTGACTACACGACAGAAACCAATTAAAATAACTAAAATTCAGAAGAATAGGTAGGACAGCAGAATAACTATGTGGCTTTATGTATCCCCCCAGTCACCACGACTGGTAAGTCACAGCTTATAACGCAGTCCCTAAATGCTGTGCAAAGCTTTACTCAGTGTACCCTTTGTCCCAGTAGTACCATGGACAACTTAGAAATAACCATCTAGGAAGAAGATTCATGCCACTGGTACACACATGGCTGTGTTCGTAAAAATAACCTATCTGCCACAATAAAGCTCTGAAAAGCTTTTGTCATTTCTTCTGCTAATTTTGAAGTTCCTGCTTTCATGAGTAAAAAATACCCTTCACATGTCAGTGAATTCCAAGCAAGCCTCCTGGGGAACAGCTACCAGTAAGAAGGACACAAAATAGATTGCCAAAACAGCGTGGTAACACTATAAAACACCACGCTTGCTTAAGAGCAGTAGGAACTTCTAGGAGCAATTCTCCAGCTTTAGAGTTTCTCTGCATGTGGCCTTTAAAATCTCGTAACACAGCTACAATCTATTGCCCACAGATACTAAACTTGCCTTGTGAGACAGGAGTATAACTTTTGTTCTAAATACCATGCTAATCTTTGAAAAGTGTTCAGAAATGTAGCACCTACCACTAATTTCAATGGGTCACATGGCAATATGCTTGTGCTTAGCCTTTTTTCCCCACAAAGAAGAAACAGCATTGTAAAATATTGTAAATATTAATAATACTTACACCATCTTCATCTTCAATGATGTCTTTTCCAATTGAGGCTAATGTAGTCCATTTGCAGTTATTTGTTGCTCTGACAGCACATCTTTTATGTGCTTTAAACTTACACACTGGAACACATAAACATGTATACTAGGTTATTCCTTGTATTTCAGTGATATCTATCTTTTAAAAAATTAAAGACAGATATTTCATAAAACAGCCAAGTACACGTCACTTACTGATGCACACATGACACAAGCCAACTAAAAGAAAATTCAGTTCATAATCAGCCCAGCTTTAACTCACTAAACTGGGTTTAGAGGCAACAGACACTATATGCAGCCTTTGTAGTTTCTCGTACACGCTTTGAAATGGTTAAACATTTGCCAACATTTTCAAGGCTTGAGTACCTCCTCAACTTTATAGCTGAGTTACAAGTAGCCAGGCTAAGAGGCTCTGCTAGCAGAAAGGTTAGAAACTCAGCAGCTGAGAAATACACCATTTTGTTTGCTTAGCTGTAGCCCATGTTAAGTGTATTCTCAAATTCACACTGGTCACCGTTTTTTCAGGTGCAATGCAAGGTGCTAAGGGAGGAGAGGAGAGGAGAGGAGAGGAGAGGAGAGGAGAGGAGAGGAGAGGAGAGGAGAGGAGAGGAGAGGAGAGAATGATCTGGTTGGAAAGAACCTATGATGATCATCTGGTCCAACTGCCTGACCAATTCAGGGCTGACCAAAAGTTAAAGCATGTTGTTAAGGGCATTGTCCAAACGCCTCTTAAACAATGACAGGCTTTGGGCATCAACCACCTCTTTTCTATTCCTCCAGTGACACAACTCAGATACCAGGTTTAAATTCGGAACAAGCAGTAAGAACATGTTTCAAAGAAGTATTTTGCTTCAGGATCTTTGCTTCTTTGCATAAAGAATTCCTTTTAGGCACCATACTATGCCTGTTTTCCCAGAGGCTGAGAAAGCAAAGAGCTGTGTAGTGATATATTTATTCAGGATACTGGTAGTTACAATATTTTCCAAGAGGTTACATTAAGTGAGGAAGATCCTGCATTCTTACTTGATTATTTATTAAAAATCTACTAATCGCAATACTCAGCACAAGTCTGTAGTACTGCCAGACATTTTGACAAATCTAGTAACTTTTTGTATTTTGCTCAACTCAATTATTAAGACTAGTTAATGATATCATATTATACCAAACAGACTGATGCATACAACTGTGGGTATTTCTCTTACTGGAAGTGCATGACATCATTCTATTTAGAGTGCATTATACAAATTATTTTGGCAAAGACCATTAAAGGTTTATGAGAACTAGCCAGCAGACCAGAAGTAGTAGTCTCTTTTCAAACAAATATTTGACAGGAAACATCCAAAGCTTTGGCCTATTGCTTGCCCACCATTAAAAACATTAAGCCATGGTACAAAAGGTCTTGCAAATCATAAAGCCCTCACCTTAATTCCACTGATACTTTGCCAGATCAATTTAAAAAGTGAATTGAGACTATGTAAGCAGCATTTGAGTTTGAGAACAATCATCCCTGTTCTGGGAGATGCATGAAAGTATGTGCTTAGATCAAAAAAAGAGAAGGAAACAGGAAAAGGAGTTCTGTTCCTTTTACAGTAATTCCCCTGGTTATTTCAAAGAGTAGCATTCATAGACCTGAACTGTGCAAATATCCCATATTACTCAACTAACAGGGTAGGCTTGAATTGTCAAAACAGCTCAGCATCACACTATGTGTTTGCCAACCTAACCTGGTTCCAAATGTCTAAAGAGGTCAGCTCTCGCAGAAGAACAGGCCGCATTTTCAAAACTGTAAGGCCTCACACCGTTTTGCCACTTGGATGTTTTGGAGAAGATATGTTGCCTTCATATTCATAAATACTATGCACTTGTCTGCCATGCAGACCTAAATACAACAAATCAGAGATGCAGGGCAGTAGGAAATTCCAAATGACTACAGCACAGCAAAGTAAGGGACTTTTGAAGTCCTATTGAGCTAAGGTTCACCTAGATCTCAGGGCCTTGTATTCAGCCTTCGGAGAATACAGAACACTCCTTTCTCCACAAGGAGAAATTCAGACCCGTGATCTGAGGAGTTGCAGCAAGCCACACCACGGATGGCAAGCAACAGCTAATGTTTCCTTTCTGGGCACAGTATATAACTTACAAATCTTAGGTCAGACTTGCTGTAGGGTCTGCAACCCCGACACCATCAAACAATTTGTGCTACTCTGAGCATTAAACATTATCTAAAGCAATGACCTTAAGACACAGATTTAACTTTTGAGCAAAATACATAGCAGTACAGAAGAGATAGGTATAGAACGAAAAATTTTACATCAAATCTCGATGTTAGTTACCAATATTCTCTAATTTCTTTTGTCTCAGATGACACTGCATCCCATTCATGAATCAGCCTGATACCTGAAATCTTTCGGAAACATGCAGACATACTGCATGATATCAATTCCTACTGTTTCACCAACAAAAGTTAAAAGTTGAGAAAAGAAAAAAATATAGCCAAAGTAAATCAAGAATATTCGTAGAACATTATTTTAAATTTGTGTAAATGTTTCTAGCTGGAATATGAAGCAGGTCTCTCAGAAAGCTAAGAGAACAACCTAACTAGCAAGCAGCTGTCACAGTTGTACCAATATCTGCTGTCAGACACAGTGATTAAATCTACAGCTACCATTATCTATAATGAAGAAAAGTCAATGTAACCGAACATTATCATAGGATCTCTTGCACTGAAAACATACGTCTTTGTTCTAAAACACTTGAATACATTAAAAAATGCCCCTATGTTTTCACAGTATACTGTCAAAATAAGGTTTTGATTTTATACCCATTTTAAGAATGGAGTAAGTGAAGCACAGAGAGATTAACGGCAACAACGGCTAGTAAGTTTGGCTGTTGAAAAGAAAATGAAGACTTTTTTTTCAATATTTTTTCAATATTTTTTCAAAATGTCGGTGACTTCAAAACACAGCTACACTACCCAATTAGTGCCTGTATAACACCCTGTGCAGTGGGTAAGAAGAACAGGGATCTGTGGTCAAAAAACCCCAATCATAATGAAAAAAGACCAAATGCACAAAGTACATTTGCAGAGGCAATTCAATACCAGTATTTTCTTATTGCTTGATTTCACGATACTAAGATGTTCTTTCAATATTATTTGTTTGTGCAATTCATCACAGGAGAAAGTATCTCATCTAAACTGCAATCTCCAGCTTATGTGGTATATTTGATAGTCAACAATCAAGATTCAGTCATGATTATAATACTACCTAGGGAAATACATCTTTGAGAATAATCATGAAGGCAGTGTTCCACTGGCAATGACTGGGATAGAAATGCAGTATTAGTACACAGTAATCAAGGCTAAAGAGCTTTGAAGAGTTTCTGTAGATAATGACCTATAGCTCTTTACATTTCTTTGCCTAAACACTCCATGTATCCCTATGTTTACCTGACAACTCTTCCGATTAGATTCATAGGCATACAGCAAGCTAAGCTCTGAACAGAAGAAACATCCGAGGAGCATCAAGAACAAAAGCCTTACTTGATACAACTGTCCTAGTAAAGGACACTCTGCAGATGAATGCAGGGGAGATCAGTCCTTCAGAGCTTGCTAGAGGAAAATTTTTGTTTATCAGCACAACATACAGATAACACTCGAAAAGTAGGTTATCATTTGAGAAGACTCAAAAGAAGGAACTAGTGGGAGGAACAGCATTGCATCTCAAAGGTGTGTACAATTAATTTTTTTTCAAGCAAATCGTTTTTTGAGCAGTAGAAAGAATGAAGCCTGGTTTGGTATGAATTTACATCTTCAGTTTGATATATGTGTCAATTCTTTTACTTATAAATAAATGCAAGTTCACACCACAGTCTTCTTCTTAGTGAAGGCATTAACAAACCCTCTTTTTCTACTCTGGTTTCCACAAAACTTACAGGAATATCTTCAAGGTGGCCTGCAATGAATTTGGTCAACCTTTGCCAAAGGCTACTGGGAGGGAAGGGGCTTTGAAAACAGAAGGCCCACACTGATCTTCTGAAGTATCAGAAGCTGCAAAACATCAGCAATGGGATTTATTTCTATTTTGTTGTTACAGTCAAGAATCAGACCACAAAGAGCACAAAGACTCTAAACTACTTTCAAGATAACTTCTTGTGCCAGTAACCCAAACCACTGAGGAAGAAGAGCTCCAGTGCCTCCTGAGAAGAAGCCTGTCATGCTTTTTAATACAAGACATAATAGAGTAGCCTGGGATCAATGACCACGCACATAATTGAATTTAGTACAGATATAAATGGATTTCCAGCGTAAAGCAGTACTGGAAGTTTCAGATACCAGGCATGAATATTTAAACAGGGTTTTTAAAGATGTAATGAGAAAAAGTAGCACGGAACATGTCTGGGGAATCTTAAGACTCCATACTTTCCACATCATTTCCTCCAACAGTGTACATTGCTAACACCGGGTAAGTCAAAAAAATAGATGGTGAAATGCATTAGAAGTGCACAAGACAGAAGCAAGTAAATATGAACTCGGTCACATAAGAATTTCAGAGAAAGAAGTAGTACCAAACCAAAATACACTTCTTTTATGAAAAAAACTAAGGATAGTTAAACACTGATTTTTACAGATATACAGAATCGAGGAAAAAGTATGAATATTCCAGTAAAAGAGCCAAACTTTGACTAATTCCGATTAGATGTGTAATTAAAGTTCTCCTTTTATTTTTAAAAATGCTTGGGAAAAGAAAAAACAGAGAGATATAAACTAGTAGCTAAAAAGTAAGAGTAGGTAAACTTATTAATAGATAAAAGAATGTAGTAGTATCTATATATAAACCAATCCACGTCATACATGTTTATGAAACTGTGAAACAGTGAAAGCAAATCCAAACTACCATCAAGAGCCATTCGAAAAAACTGCTGAAAGATCTACTGGCATCAGAAAGGTGGATAAATGTAGCATTAGATCGTAATAAGCTATGCAGAAAGTTGACAAAATCCAAATCTGGAAATCAGGGAAACTTCCTCAATGTGAAGTTAATGTCAATATCTTGGAAATTAAAACCACAGTTAGAAGAAAAATAAGACACTGAAAAAACAGAAAACTATGAACTACAACCATCACCACAGATAATCTTACAAGAATAATTATCGGTGAACAACCTTGTAAAATAGCTATAATATTAACTTAAGAAAGAATAAATTCTTTATGAAAGGAAAGAAGTCTTTTCTTTGCCTAAGCAAATATAACCGTATTTGTACAGAGATGCAATACAATTGCATTTTAGTTAAGCACATGATCTGCCCATATCAGACACTGAAAATACTATAATTGCCTTAAAACTGTCCAAGCGACTTAACACGCAGTGGAAAACATACACCAGAGAAGCTGGAAGTAACTACGTGATTTCTAATTTCTGTGAAACGGGTTTGTCCCGCTCCTTGGCAGCTGCACCATAAGCTACATTAAAAGCACGGACAATTCAGGACAGTGGGTTAATGTTTCCTTTGTAAGATTTCCTTAATACACATTATGGTGCTCAGACCTCAAATATTATAACAGCAGCAATAGCAGAAATGCATTTGCAGTTGGGTAGCATACATCCGAAAATCAAGTTTAGAATAGTATAAGTAACACTAACTCTTCTCCGGATAGTTAGCTATTTTGGTAATTAAATATCTCTGCATTCCATATATATATTATAAGGTCACACTGATGCTTTATTTTCTGCTGGATTCCAACACAAGTACATTTGTTACTGCTTTTTCATGGAGCTCACAGCAGAAAATAAATAAGCTGTTTCAGGTTTATTATAAATACTTGTTTGCAAAAGACCATTTCTCCAGATAAGCTTAATGCTGAAGTCTTAGCCATACATCCTTTTTCTTTGTGCTGGATTTCATCTGTTGAACCATCAAAACGCGAAGGCATCTACATTTCTACCCTGTCACTACATGAGAGAATATTTAAAGCAATAAATCTGTCCTCATCTGTCCCGCCTGTGCTGCAGGATCAGGCACCAGCAACAGAGCAAATAAGAATTGGAGGGAATGAAGACAAAGTGCAGAACAAAGTGTTAAGAATTTTTATCGATTTTGGGCAGAAACTACCATTATTTTTTTTTTCTCCTGAGGAATGCCGATTCTGCAAACCAGTGAGACTACTTTGTTCCACATCTGCATTTTTGAAAGGCAAATCAAAGAAATCCTATATTTTCTCGCAAACCTTCCACCCAGGCACACACATTCCAAACTGGTTGCTGTAGCAGAAGGAACCGTTTTATTGAGAGGAGTTAGAAAAAGGCACCCGCAGCACTAAGAAGGTGGGCTAGACCATTAACAATCCCTCTGCCCAAAAGAAAGTCACTCCAGTGAATAGATTTCTCCCTTCAGGCTTTTTTCTTACTCATTATTTTCAGAGTTATTGCTTGTCTTAAACTTTCAGCCATCTGTCTACATACTCAGCATCATAAACGGGGGGAAGAAAGCGTTTATTTTACCTTCGCAAGACAGGCCGTGAGAAGTGACTCCAGAGAGGCTCTCTCTACACACGTTACAGAAGGTAGGTCGGGCATGGGAGCAGGCGTACCAGTTATGCATCCCTGAGAAATGTTCCACATTAAACTGTGCGGTCTAGTAAAGGAGAAGTTAAGACAAATTTGCAAGTACAGAACACAGCTACGGTGACTGAAATTACCTACGGTTCCACCTTACTGGGGGCGACAATGCTATGATCATCGGAAGTATTTTTTCAAAGGGTATTTAGCCTGCAAACTTCTAAAGAAAAGTGTGATAACAAGCTCTCATTTCACTAGTAAAGGTCTTAACATGAAGCTTCACTCTGACATTAGACACACACTTTTCACAGTAAGGAGGGTGAATACTGCAGTTCTGTGTCCTGTAGCTTGATCTGTTCAGCTAGAACAAGTTGCATCAACAGGGATGTCAACTTACCTCATAGTGTTCTCTGGACTGAACGGACTTTAGAGAGCTTATCCAGTCCTCCATTTCTTTTCTGTTCTCAGCACACAATATTAGCCTCCTAAATGGAGTGATTATCTGAAAAAGACAACACATTCTGATTAATACAGGTAATAAAAATCATTATTGACAATAATATTTAACATACTCTTTCCTGCAAGATGATGCAAAGGAATACAAACCCTAGATCACAACATATTAAACACTGAAAAATATTTTCATTAATACACTACCAACAATGAAGAAGTTTGCTTTTCCTTTTCCAGCTGTCAAGTTTCAAATCAGGCTTCAGTATATGTCTTTCCAAGGTATATTGATCACACCTCCTTCTCAGCTCTTTGTCCATACACTGAGATCTACATACTCAAATAGCAGGCACTGAAACTGCTAAAACAACTGTTCTGGCAATTGCTTATTGACTAAGATTGCAATCCTATTTCATAACAGCATTACAGCAACTACAAGGTCCATTCAAATTGCTAGAGATGAAAACAAATCAAAATCAAAACCCTGGAAGTCTTAAACACCAATAAAAGCTTTTGTCATATTTCTCTATCTTGTGTATTGATACAAAATTTACACAAATTTAAACATAAAAAAATTTAAACCAGAACTTTTAAGATAAAACCCAGTATAGAAACACATACAAAGCTTTCTAAAAAGACACAGAGAACAAAAGCAAACAGTTGACATTATATCCTACTAGGATGCTTGGATAAATCCCTGGATCAAGTTGATGCTGGGGAGTTTTCAGTGGTCTGAAGTTAGATTCTAGAAATCTGAAAATGGTGTATCTCAGAGGTTCAGAGTATAAGCTGTTTTCCTGTCTCCCTCACCAGTAGAAAAATAATTAAAATAACAGGAAGGCACCAGAAACTATCAGCTAACTCCCACTGAAATTATTTTGAGCACTGCACTAAAATAGACAGCGCAGTTACTTACATACCAAAGAATTTTAAACAAAATCAGTACATGAAATTAAAGAAAAGTTATTTGTTTTGTCGTAAGAAGTCTGAAAAATAGAATTAAATTCTTTATCTTGCGCATAAATCTATTGCATAGTGTGTGCCACCCACACTTGCAAATTACTTAAGTAGAACAAAGAAAGGACCACCAAAAAACGATCATTCTGAGTATTGTTTTAAATGCTACAGGCTAGCTCTTGTAACAATTGCACGATATTAATAAATACTTATCTACAGCTGCATTTACTTACCCAATGTCTGCCGTAAATAGTCTCTAGCCTTGATTTGTCCTATCCACTTCTTCATTAAACTGAGCTGCACTTTAACATATCTCAGAGGCAACGTAACAGAAGTGCAGCAAGCTGCAAGTCACATGGAAGAGAGGCAAAAACCCTGTGGGCTTGCCTTTTTTTTTTTTTTTTGATGTACTCGCTTCACATGCAATGGAATAGTTTCTCTGTTTTCTATTTCCTTCAGCCTTGCTTAAGCTTTTTAATAAGGTTTATTAGTAGCTCTCCTCAGCTCTTCCTAAAGAACGGTTAATGCAAAGAGCAATGCTTCTTTCATTAGTTTGGAGCCAAACAGGCGCTTTATTACTTCAAAATGTTTTTTCTAGGCCAGGTCATCAAATGAAGCCCAGAAAAGCCATTAAATCATAATATAACCCTGGCTCCAACAACAATCAGCATTCTGCTGGAATCTCCAGGTTTCAGTGGACTCAGAAATCTTATTTGGGCAAATACATCCACCAGATTATTTCCTATTATGTAGCACGACATTATAATAGGGCTTAAGTAAGGTCAAGTACACGCAAAACTCTGCACTTGGTGTCTGTGCTTCCCCCCTGCTCGTTACTGATGCCAACCAGCAACCAGATGTTGTGAAATGCCATTAAGCAACAGCTTCATTTATTGCTGAAGACTCATGGCAATCTCAATCTTTTCAAGTAATATTTATTTATACTACTCGTGTCTCTAGTACCACTCGTCACAGGACGCCCCGTGTGTCCCCCGACTCTCCTCTCCCAAAATCAAGGCCTTAGTTCAATTGCTCTCACATAGTTTAGTGCCAATGGAGATGCCCTTTGGTATCCAAAGCACCGGCGTGGGGCAGCTAAATGTGATAGAGCAGCAGCTACGGATAAGCCAGGTGGGACACCAAAGACCATCTCAAAAGGTACTACACACCCATGTATCAGCAACCAAATCACACCACCAAGCATTGCTAATTAATTCATGTAAACATACCAGAAATTCCTGTATCCCTGCTTCTTACTGAATTCAGAGCATTATAAACTTAATAAAGTCCGGAACATTTCAACAATCAAAAGGTTAAATTATATGCTGACGATCACATGAATGTAGGATCAATTATTATCAGTGCTTTAAAAATAATGGGGAAATTTGGACGATATACATATTTGTAAACACAGCATCTATAACATCGTGATTAAACTACATGTTCTCTTTGATTTACAAATTTTTACAACAAACTTCACGAAGGAACACGGTAACACAAAAAAAAGACAAAATGCATTATATGCCAAAAAAAATATCAAAAGTGCTTGAAATTTTTCTTAAATATAAATTACATTTTTCTTAAATATAACATAATATATTGGAGAAACTAATCAGTCCATTTAGGTTCTCATCTACTTCAGTCTACAAAATCATGGGGAAGATGTACTCTCGTTATTTATTAGATATTCCATGTAACATAAGAACTCAGGGAACCCAGGAAATGATGAGCTAACAACAAGAAGTGCTTTTTCCTAAATGATATGCGTTATTTAGACTTGAAAAGTATTCCCAAGGGATGCTGAGGAGACCAGAAGTATAAGCACCTAAAAAGGCATTTGACAAATTCATCACGAATAGACTCATCATATACTGTAAAACACAGTATCTGAAACCTTCAACTTAGCAAGTGCCCAAAATCCAAGGAGTGAACATTGGGACTTTATGCAAGAGGAAGAATCGCTGTACCTGCCCTGCTGCTCATACTCCTGGAGTACCTGCTGCTGCTGTTATACGACTTTGATTCCGTATGGTTTTATGAGCTTTATGCGAACTCAGTATAGCTGTTCCTTCTTGTCCTAAACAGAGAATGACTTCCTATACCTTCTTTGCATTTATACAGAAGGCTTGCTTTCTTATGAATGCTTACAGAAAGTTATGATTAACCAACTTAAATGTGATATTTAAAGTGTATTCATTAAAGACAGTTGAACCTGTATGCAGACATAATCAAAACTAAAATGGATTGAATTGTCCTTAAAACTATTTTAGAGTCATGTAAATTTGGATTTTACTAGTAATCTTATCTCATTGCATGCAGTCACGTTTAAAATCCTGTATCTTTTCTTCTACTGACTAAAGTCAGTATCTTTTCCTCTATTACTTATTATCTTTTTTTAATTAATGCTTGCTGCCTTAAATATTATTATTTCCACATCACTCTGAATACGCTAAAACTCTCAGCAGACTAAGAACAAACTGTATAATATAATGACAAAGGAAGTGTCACAGGAACCACTGGAAGACCACTGAGGTAACATAAGAATAAGAAAACGCTTAAATCTTGGAGGAACTCAGGTGCTAATGGTTCACACGCTGACAAAGCAGGAGACGAATCAAGAAGGATGAAGACAGACGAAAGGCCTTAAAAATAAATAAGTCAAGCAGATTTAATTTAGAAGATTAAGTTACTTTGAAAATTTTCACTGTTGTCAAGTAGCCAAGAAGTCATTGCTGATTTTGGAAGAGAGAGTTATCAAAGCCAGATACTGCGGTATATTGGAAAATAATGAAATTGAGGTAGTGGGACTAAAAAATGCTTTTAATGCAGTAGGCATAGGGAAAGAGTGAGTATATACAGTCTTAAAAGTTGAAGGCGAACAACACAAGTCCTAAAACATCACAAGGAATAAAGAATGTCTGGATAGGAAGAAAAATGGACCATTACTGTGATAATGTTCCTGTTCTGTTCAGAAAAACAGGGGACTTTTTGAGTGGGGAATGAAGGAGAGAACAAGAAGACAGTGTTCAGTTTGCCGCCACACAGGTCTTGCCATGAATTGGGATTTTCATACTTGTTGACACTAGGATAATTTGTCTTCTAAAAATGCACAAATATTCATACATACGTTATATACGTTATATATATGGTATATTCATACATACATACATACATATCTGGAAATTACTTTGATGACAATTACACAGTCCAGTTTTGGGCCATTACTGCAACTTTTCTTTCAGACAGGATCTATTAGGAACAAGCTTAATATCTTGAAAGGAAATAAAATTGCCGTGTAAATTCAGTGCAAATCTGAAAGTACCTTGGGCTTTCAGAGGGGCTAACTTTACCAAAAACATGCTATATGCCTTCAAACCAATGGGTTTAGATTTATGATTGTAAAATAGAATCACAGAGAGTTCGACTAAAGCCTATTGTCTAATTTTTAACATCTTTTACCATATCAGCAATATATAGGAAAACATAAATCCCCAAAGCTTGGTGACTACATTTCTGGTTTCCTTTACTGATTAAAAAAAAAAAAAGCAGACACTACATTTGCTAATCAAGAAAATAATGGTCTCCATCTCAGCAGCAACACAGCAGCTACTGTAAAGCACCCTTCTTCCTGCAACATGATATTTGCACTAAGGCACCTTCTGCTGCTCTAAACTATTATCAGGCATTACTCTAATAGCACTTTATACGGCCGATCTTAGTAATGTGGAAACATCACTTAGAATCTGAAACGGGTGGGGAAATGGTCTTCCTGTTCTTTGAACAAATATTTTAAAATATCTTTCTGGAACTAATGAAGACAGGGTGATATAAAGAGAGAGAGCACCCTCACCTTAGGGACCGTACCCGATGCCTGGGGTATGAACGTAACAGATTTCATGTTTTGTTAGTTCTCTGTGCTTCTAGATGTTGGAAAGTGAGTTCTGGCAAATACCTTTGCTTTCTGTCTGACCCTCCATTTCCCTCTCCTCAAGCAGTGGGGTCCATATGAATGTGATGGATGGACGCACCTCCATCACAGGGTTGTGGGTAGACTGCTGGGGTCACTGATACCCTGATATCTACCAGAACTTGTCTACAAAATCACCGTGCTAACAGTTGGGCAACTTCCTACAGTGCTTTAATTTACTGGATTCAGGATACTAAATAAATTATAACGTTATAGTCACTGTCGATGGTGTAGTTGGTGCTTTATGGTGAATTGTCACTCTTATTTGTCCGGATGAGCTGAGCCAGGCAAAAGTATAAATTACAAAGGGAGCGGAGGATTTAAAAGCAAGGCAAGTAATAAATGGCTGTTATATTCGCCTGAGTACAATACAGAATTTATAATCAGAACAATTAGCTCTGTCTATTCCACTAAAACGTTGCTTCCCTCTTCTTGCTGGCCTTCTCCTGTTTCACTGTTGCCAAGCTCACAAGTAATGAAGTAATGTGTGGTTTGGGCCCCCACAAGAAAAAAATCTTAGAAGGATGAAGGAAAAGGTTGGTCCCACACAGCATCTCCTGCACCAGTACACCAAGAGAAGTGGGCTTAACTAACAGGCAGGACAAAAGTGGTTACACCACAGAAACAGGTATAAGGTCTACTCCGATTTGACTCTGCAGCAGGATCCAGCCCAGGTAACTTAGGTGGCCATGCCTTGGATCACATCACCAGCAAAAATGAAGGAGCATCTCCCGGAATCCATCCAGGTACATGAAGGACAAGAAAGTGATGACAAGCAGTCAGTCAGTAGTCATGACGAGTCCCCTTCACCAAGGGGAAGTCATGCTTGACCAACACGATAGCCTATGATGAAATAACTAGCTTGGTGGATGAAGGGACAGAGGTGGATATTGTCCATCCTGACTTCACTAAGTCTCTCAGCACTATCCCTTAAGATTGTCATAGAGAAGCTGATGAAGTATGGGCTGGTTGGAATGACAGTGAGGTGAATGACTAGGCCCAGAGCATGGGGATCAGTGGCACAAAGTCTAATTGAAGGGCAGTAACTAGCCGTCTATCCTGAAGGTCAGTATTGGGTCCAGTCGTGTTTAACATCTGCATTAACGACCTGGATGATGGGGCAGACTGCACCCTCAGCAAGTTTGCTGATGACACAAAACTAGGCTGATATGAGAGACAGACATACTGGAGAGAGTACAGCGAAGGGCCACAGGGATGATTAAGGGACTTGAGCATCTGACATATGAGGAAAGGCTCAGAGAGGTGGGACTGTTTAGCTTGGGAAAGTCTCAGGGGGGATCTTATTTATTCTTGTAATTACTTGAAGGGAGGGTGCAAAGAATCAATGGACACAAACTGAAAGACAAGAGACTCTGTGCGAACACCAGGAAACACTCTTTTACTGTGAGGGTGACTAAGCACGGGCACAGGTTGCTCAAGGAGGTTGTGGAGTCTCCATCCTTGCAGACTTTGAAAAGCTGCTTAAACCCGGTCCCGGGCAGCTTGCTCTAGATGGCCCTGCTTCAGCAGGGCCTTGGACCAGATGACCCCCAGAGGTCCCTTCCAACCCCCAAATCACTCCGTGATTCTGTGAAAACAGAATCCAGATAAATCAAGTAATCCAGTTAGGACATGTCCAGCCTCAAACTGTAAAACAGATGCAAAAATGATCCAGCAAAGGACACTTTGTCAGTAATCTACAGTTCCTCAAATTTGACCTAATGTATCCACCATCAGCCAACCTCTAACAGAAGACTATTATTAATTCAGATGTATAATCTTATCATGAGACAGTTAAGAGAAGTAGGGAAGGAAAGTTTCATGAATTTGGACCAAAGAATTAGATATTTACCTTCAATCAGTATTTAAATATAGAAAAAGCAATAAATCATTCTTGTAAATGTAAACTGGAAACTGCCATATGCAGTTCAAGGTTTGCACATTAAATTCTTTAAAGTCCTTACATAAAGATTTAAGTACGTTATTTCAGACTGCTGTGCCCTCAGCTCCAGTTTCAGCAGCTCATTACAAGTTTATCAGATGGGATGGCTGCTGTGCTTAAAGGAAAACATCTAGTTAAATATTTAATGGCATTAAGCGCAAAGTTATATAAAATAGAACAGCAAGTGAGTATTTTCTTCTTCTGTAGTAACAGATTCCTGTTTAAACATGTTCCAGCTGCTGGAAGCCAGGGATACGTGTTCACTAGAAGCAGGAAATTTATGCAAAGTTTACACCAACGTCATTGTTTATAAAATTATCCGGTATACAGGAACTGGACTGAGGGATGATTTTCAAGGTTTATCCAGGTATTTTAACCACATTTAAAGCAAGAAGAGAAAGAAACGTCAGAGAATGCGTAAGTGTAAAACTGCAGGAAGAACGAAATCTGGCAATCTTCTTGAAGTAATTCAAAGACCAGTGCTTATTCTCCAAGTACCCCAACTGCTTCATCAGTGCTTTACTATCAGTGCAGACAAGGAAATAAAGGATATTTTTAATGCATTTACTTCTATGCAAATCTTCTTAATGTATTTCATAAAGAAACTCTCAGAAAACTAAAGGAAGAAATATAGATGTCTTCTGTGAACTATTTTTTAAAAAATCCTGCTTAAGCTCGAAATCTGTGGAAAACAATAAATGTAAACGTAACTAGAACAAAAATGTACAATTTAGCTCAGAATGGTCACATCTTTAAGTATCTCCCTTTTTTCCTCTTCTGAAAAGTGTTCAGCTTTCTTGTAATAGCTTAATCCCAAGCGATTTATCTATGGATTTTAGCCTCACAGCTGAAATGCTTTTTCATAATGAAACTTAAAGCTTCATCGTCTCCAGACACTCTAGGGAAAGAGAGACAGCGCATCAAGTCAGAGATAAGGAGCTTAAAACTTGAAAGTCACACCCAAAGCTACTCAAAGAGCTCTCAGCTTCATTACATTTTTCTGTCACTGTCAGAGGGAGGGGGAAAATGAGCAAATGCTAAATGGAGGAAAAAAAAAATTCTAAGTGCATCACAAGTGCACACTAATTGCTTTTGTCTCGCCATTTTTTTTCCCTGAAGCATATTAATTTGCTATTTCAGGTTTTTTTTTTCCCTAAGCTGCCTGAATATAAAAAAAAAAAAAGGAGTTGAAAATGGGACTAAATGGAATACAAAGCGCTTCCCCCCTCTTTCTGTGGTTTGGGTATTGCTCGGGCTGGGAGCATCAAAAAGCCTTCATCATTTAGAGGCTCATCAGCATCTGTATGAAACAGCAAATGGTTCACAACTAGGAGAAAACTAAAGCCATCCCAAGAGCTGGCTCTGTGTGCAAAGCTGAGTCACGCTGAGGAGGCCAGCACGGGAACTTGAACTGTTTCCAGCAATATTCCACCTCCTGGAAATGACAAGAGGCCTTGAGATCTTCAGGGATGTGTCTCCAGGACCTCTGTCAGCCCTGTGCTAGACTGCAACTGGGGCACGGGGAACGTCTGGAGACGCCATTCCCCAATCTGTGATGGTGCCGTGCACTGACCCCTCTGGTAACACCAAGGGGGAAATTTAAAATAGTGTATCTGAGACTGGGATTCACCTCTCAAAGAAAGACACTCTAAGTAAAGACATCTACAAACGTGTCCGCACTCCCACCATCATCGGCGTATACCATTCCCAATGTTAAGACACAACCAGAATGCAAAGGAAATTTCAAAGTGAACCCAAGCCCAGGAAATTATTATACATCTACAGGATAAACTGCAGGTTAAATTTGAGATAAAGTATGCTTAGAGGAATCCTAAGGATAGCACAACAAGTAGTACTTAGCACAACAAGTAGTACTTAGCACTTCAGTAATATTTCTTTTGATTTCCTTCACACAAATAATTTCATAATACTACTGTAAGCTCATAAATCATACCCAGATCACTAATGATAATAACAAAAACAACAATAATAATAGTTGATATTGTTATTATTTAGTTTAAATTAGTATGCAATTGAGTTAAGATGCACCAATAGCTGAGGTTCATGAGGTTCATATCAGACTCTTCAGCTGGGTAAATTTAAGGTGTGAACTATTTCAAATTGGTGGCTTATGTAAGTTTATCAAGAAACAGAAACGTTTCCAAACACAAATCTATTCTTTGACTGACCTGTGGTTTATTAAAGGGAGAAGTCAAGCAAGAGTGTCTCTCTTCAAGGGAGCATCAGCAGAGACTATATGGAGAAATTTACTCAAAATATATTTTTAATAAATAAATAAAATTGCAGATAGATGCACTCCAGAGTATTCCTACAGAGCAAAACTGAACGTTTAATCACCCAGTGAAAAAAGTTTGCTTAGCAATATATGAAACCAGGGGAAACCACCCCAAGTCTGAAATACGCCGAAGCCTCGAAGGTGGTTGCTAAGCCCATGATCCCACGTGATCCCAGGAGTTTCCCAACATGAGCACGGCCAGATGATTTCACCAAACTACAGAAAGAAGAAAGATGGTAAAAGAGAAGCAGCAAAAAGCCCAGAAAAGGCCAGTGCAACCTTGAGGTGACTGGGCTTCTGAAAAACCAGACTGAGGCGGAATAGTGACTGAAGGAGGCTTCAGGCTATGAGTAAAGAAACCATCTCCTGACGTCCACCAACACCAAACTGCAGTAAAGTGGATTTTGCAAACAAGCGGGACAGCATTAGAGAAATACCTCCACTGGCATCCACAAGCGTTTCTGCAGTTAAATAAAGCTCAAGACCCTGAGCTTTGGGCAAATCAAGAGTCAGTAATAAAACCGAATTGATGTTAGATTATTCAAATAGGAAAGAAACAGTATTAAGATAATTATTCCCAGCTTTGAGACTATCTCTCTCTGTCTCTGATATTCAAAAATACAGAAGACTGGAGTGCCCGAACCTAAAGATGAAAGGTTTTAAATTCCTTTGGGAAAAGGCTCTTTTCCTCTTGATGTGGCTTGGGGAAGGTTAAGCAGTTCTCACATTCCCCGAAGTTC
The DNA here is from genome assembly GCA_013399365.1 of Pampusana beccarii. Lineage (NCBI taxonomy): Eukaryota > Metazoa > Chordata > Aves > Columbiformes > Columbidae > Pampusana > Pampusana beccarii. The sequence goes on along the minus strand of VWYH01011069.1, from coordinate 1,352,510 downwards.
TCATAGTCCCTGTAGAAAAGCTGCAGCAACAACTCAAAAAAAATCTGAGTGGCAAGAAAGGAAGCAAAATATGTCCAAATCCAAAGAAATTTACACTCTCTCTCCAACATACTACAAAGGTCTGGCAACACATTCTCTTTTCCAAGGCCATCATGAATATTAAAAGTTAATTTTCTAGAACCAATTAGAAGCAGCTAATCTCAACAGTGACCAGAGAGCTGATTGATGTCAAACGCAGCAAGGCTGAAATAAACAGCTAAAAAGCAATATGCCTTCAAACCCAGCCCTATAATCCGACTTTAAAGTCCAACAAATCGCAAGAATTCAGTTTCCAGTACAACTGGGCGACTTCCCATTAAAAACAGTGGCTGTACAGGAGGATGCAAAGGTTAAAAGAATTGTTTTATGCTTTAAACTGATTCCACATAAATTATATGCCAGTAAACTTTACATCTCCAGCCAAGGTGTAGGATATGCTACATTCAGAAATGTGGATAGGAAACAGGGTAATCGGAGTTCTGGAAGAAAACATTATAAACTGGAAGAAAACAAGACACATTTTAACCACACTTCAAACACAGTTGCTCCAACAGATTATTTGGCCTCACTAATCTATAAGAAGTACCTACCCATCTCAAACTAATAGGTCAAAGGAAAATCAGCAAACATAAACGTTGTGTTTTTCAAAATCTGTCCAAATTTACAGAGTATCAAGAAAATTGCAGACAACTGGATAAAGATTTATTTTTGTTTAAAAACATATTAAGCAGAACAGTCTGCTTTCAGGTCAAAGTGAATTGATAAATCTGACCAAAAAAGTGGAAATTAGAGAAAAAAACCTTTTAACTTTTTGTAGCAAAATTACACTCAGGCACTAACTAATGAAACACTGTGCATGGTTTGTGGTGGTTTTTTTCTCTTTATAATGTGAAAACAACACTTTAAAACAAAATTTAATCTATTTAATTTGAACTAAATTAAGTACTTTAAAAAAGTTAAAACATCAGGTTGATCCACAATTATTTTTAGTTCAGTCACTGAACCAAAAATACTGATGATTTTTATGTCCCGACCATGTGATGAGAAGAAAACTAAAGGACATTCTAAAAGTAAGAAGGAATAGTACGAATTTTTAATATGGGTAAAGATTGATGGGTAATAAGCACCTTTTTATTCTCCCTACAAAATTTTGTGGTGAAATTCTTAAACTGGAAGAGAAGCATAAAGTAGCAATACAGGAACATTTACAGAAAGAACAAATTTCTGATTACTTAGTTCCTCCCCTTGATCAGCAAAGTACTTCAGAATGAGCCAAGCAAGGGATTAAACAGATAGTACAATGACTTGAAAAAGTTCAGTGTTAGTAAAAACAAAGAAACACACACCAAAGAATAACCACAGAAGCATAGAAGAAGTATTTATGAATTACAGAAAGCTCTGAATTAACAGGAAAAGGATCTTAGTATCATTGTAGAGGATAAAAAAATGCATAATGTGTTGCTGCTGCAGAAAACAGACAGAACGTGGGATCCATAAGGAATGTAAATGAGTGTTGAGCTAGAAAACAGTCCCAAATATCTGTAACTTGTGCTCCCTGAGTGCCAAACTGGTCACTTCACTTACAAGATGATGCTGCAGAATACTAGTCAGAAGAACTGCAATAATCAGTAAAAGTATAGAAGAACGTTTACAAAGATTATTTACCTTGGAAAATAGTCAAATTGAAAGGAGGTAATAAAGAATATAAAACAAAGAACAGACGGTTTATAAGTTTCTGCTGCCTTTGCCTCATAACACTAGGTGAAAACACTTAATTAAAGCTTAGCACATTAAGAGCTCTGCAACGAAGTATTTTTCCACAGAATAAATAATTAGACTCCAAGATCTATATGGTCTATAGCATCACTAAAACCAAGAAATCAGCAAAAAATGATGACATTAGACATTTTTGCAAGCACACCCAGAATCCTAGTAATCAATGTTATTGGCTGGAATATAAAGTCTCATTTCCAGCCAGTTTCTAATTACTAAGAACTGCAGTAGGCCTTCCAGGACAGCAGATCTGCCTACTGCAGCTTCCTCCCTGTCAAGATGACCACTTTCAGAAGACGCATATTCAACAAAAAGTACTTGATTCAGCACCTGATTCAGAAAGCCGAAAGCAGGGGTCTACATTGCAGGTGCCCTGGATGACAAAGCTCCTATCACAGCTAAGACACAGTAAGTTAATAACCAGTGGAGCCTATACTGAATTGAGCAATTACAGGAATTTACTTTAAAGAACTATTAATCTTATCCTACATATCCAAATTTAGAGGTCTATAAACCCATCACTTAATCCTACCCGAAGTTTGGGCAAGCTGAATCCCTATCATCTAGTATGTTAATTCTCATGTTCCTAGAGGGCAACTTCCAGAAAAACAGTGAAATCATTTATTTCCTCTGTTACTCTCAGGTGTAATCAGGTAACAGAATGAATCTGATTTTCATTTTTCTGAATATACATATAGTACAAAACTGAGATTACATGGCACGTGTAAAAGCTTTAAATGGACTAGAAGTTGGCCTAACCTAAGTTGGCCTAAAGAAAAACATACGAAGTAATGCCTCAAAGTCAGTATTTCCACCCTGAAATCATTATTTTCCATCATATTTATCACAGAATAGCATAACTGAATTAAATGTTTCAAACATCAGTTTGGATGGACTAAACATAGGTGCTGCCACATGATGCCTGTGCATTTTACATGAGACTCAAGGACAGATTTATAATAGCCCAGAACAGCTTACACATCCACGTGGCTCAGTGATTGAAAGGCAGCATGGTTAATATCTACAGAGGTTTTTCCTAGCCAAAGTGCATCAGAAGTTCTTCATCATCAAAAGCAAGGCAGAGGTAGAAACCTAACCTGTCAAAATTCCCTTTGAAATCACAACTCATAATCACCTTGTTGCCCTGAGGAACTTCATTAATTGAATATGCCTGTTCAAGAATCATTTCAGTATTTAAAATACCTTCTACCAGTTAGAACAAAAGCATGCCACCGACGTTCCACATGCCCACGCTTGCATGCTGGAGAGCACTTATTCAGTCTCAAGTCTTGTTTTGAGAACAATAGAGAGATTTCTCTTAATGCACTTGAGACACCAACAAGCCATCTTCCATCCCTGCAAACCAAAACACATGAGGAATTACAGCTCTCAGCAGAACTGGTCACTGCCCCATCTGCTTGCGTGCAATAAGGACGGGGGGGCTGATTCATCCCCAAAGACGCAACACGCTGTGCAACTACACTCCTCAGGACGTGCTGAGACAACATAAGCCACCCACTGAGGCCAAATCAAAGCACTGTGGAAAAAAAAACCCAAACAAATGTTCAGCAGAGTCCCCGGCACCATGAGGAGGACTCAGTGCCCACTCACAGCACTGAACTGCAGGCACGGGGAGAGCAAAAGCCCCCGTGGGCTCCTGGTGTGGCTGATGGAGGGGGTGATGCACATTTTTCCACGGGCTGAATCGCCTTGTTGAACCTCTTCTCTCTCCCCACAGGCTTAAGAGATTGGCACCTAAAAAGTCAGCAGGAAGAATCTGGCCTTGAGGGTCTCATATGGAGCCTCTGAATTCAAGGGTCTAGATGAGGATGCTGACAACTACAAAACACCCATCATCTATTAAACATCACTCTACTTGCAAGCTCCTTCACCAGGAACTATTTGCTAGCAATGAGCTGGTTGTTCATTGAAAAGTAATATCATAATCAATAAAAAACTGGAACAGATGAGCTGTTTCAAGTTTAGCAGCTTCTCATTTTAATTAGCAGATATTTATTTATCTCAGCCTTCCCCTGAACCTCAATTTGTTTGTAGTAAGAAAGGAAAAGTATTCTGGTGAGTAAACACTGGTATTTAGTTACATAAAATATTCTGCAAGCATGCGCATTACAAATAAACTCAACCTTAAATCTGTGCGTTATGACTAATTTTAGGACTTGAGTTTTATCCAAAAAAAGAGCATGGAAAAACTTGACATGCACAGCTCTGTCTCCAAACATACAAACTACCAAGGGCAAAAGAAGGCAAACCAGAAGCTGCCACAAACTGGGGGTGGGAGATTGAGGGGGAGGGTGTAACTGAAATGATAAAAGGATTTGGGGAAAAAAAAAAAAAAGTTTAATGTACATTTTTAAAGGTGTGTTTTCCTGGAAAAATCATTTGGTTTCTATTCCATCTACATAAGTATGTGTTAAAAATAATCTCTATTGGGACAAAAAACCCAAGAGGACTACATTAACTACAGAAAGCTAAAGTTAAGGATTTAATTTTTGCTTTTTTAACAAAGAGAATGCTAACAGAGCACTTATGAAGAAAAACAAGTGATTTTAAAAAGGCCAGATGATCTTTTTTTAAGATGAAAGAAAAAAAAAGGAAAATGAGATGTTTCTTTTTATTTATAAGGAGTATTGCTGGAATGCTACACCCCCCCTCAAAAGCAGTGCAGGCAAGGCCAGAGCTGGATTACTTCACTGAGCTGTGTTGCTGGGAGACTGGGTTAGGCAAACAGAAAGAAAGAAGCCAAAAGATTAAGCGAGATGACGACTATTACCATATTTCACAGTCAAATCAGATGACACTTCAATCCAGGAGAGCTATAAAGCCAAATAATTCTTCAAAATTAATTTGAAGACTCCTCAGAGAAAACACTGTTAAAGCTGTAACCCCTGAGATTTTTTTTTCACTACCGTCTTCTACAGGATTCTTCGTACTGGATATACAAAAAAGTATTTGGTGAAAAATGAGATAATGAGTGAGCCTAAAGGATTGTGAAGGACACCAAACCACCAAACAATGAAGAGAAGAAGAAAAAAAAAAACAAAACCCAAACCATGCCACTTCTCTTCCCCACAAAAAACGACACTAAGATGAATGTCTTATTTTATGATTCAGTGACTGGTGGTAATACTTCAGAGAGAAGTGTTTTCTTTATTTTCTTTTTCCTGTAGCGTAGGCTACAGTGAGGGAAGTTTGGGTCTTTAGGGGATGATGAGCCTTATATCCCGTCTTGAAAAATAAGTGTCAGTCATGACCACTGGGATCCTCAGCTCATCGCCTTTGTAGGCCTCGTTATTCCTCAGCCGTCCCGATGCCTCCATGACAGCGTTACTTCTGGTCAGGAGCAAGGCAGAAGCTGAGCTTCTAAGCAACACCGAAAACATCTTCGAAAGTCAAGCTGGTACCTCACACAGCCACTTCCACATTTGAGACATTCTGACAAATTAGTCTTTTTCATTGTGTTCTTAGTCAGCAAAGAAATTTAGATTGATTTAACAAGCCGGCCTGTCCAGGCCAATGCAAACACAGTGCTCTGCTTCAGTAGCTGCCTGGGAGGCAGCAGAACAAGGAAGACATGATGATGCTTTCAGAAGGCTTGCACTGGATGGCCTTGGACAAGAACACTGGTAACACAGACCACCTGTCATCATTACAATCCTCAGGAAAATGGAAAATTCACACTTTAATAGAGAATAATGGGATTTGCATGTTAATAGAGGTGACACCATCACAGTCAGTGGGATAACACAAAACTTTCAGAAGGACAATTTTACCCACGATCTTCCTCATAGCTAGCTCTTGTTCAAAAAATTTACTTGTCCAGGGTTTAAGAATCAGCAGAGGAACTGTGTCAGACATTTTCACTTAGTTCCAACAAAGCAGTTGAACAACAAATGGCAAGACCTGTGTGTAAAACACACTTGTGAACACGGATTTATGAACACTCTTTGTTTCTTATACCAGTATTGGAATCGAGGTACAACTCTGAAGACAGCTTTTCCACATGACTTGGAAATATACAGGAATATGACTGACAATGAAAACAAAAAAAAACCCCTTCAATACGTCAGAAAAGAAAAAGATGTTATTAGAAGAAATTAAAACAACACAATTACATTTTAATCAATTCAGTGTGTCACCTCAAAGACAAAGTGCAGCATATAAGTAAGCTGTACTAATTAGTACTAACCAAGTACTAATACTGAATTTTGATAAATTTTTAATGCCTTGTACACAGGCTAGCACATCTACTCTTGCAGCTTTACAGTCAATCAATACAGATGGGAACGTCACTTTTTCTTTTTTATTTCAGAATAGAATAGAATAGAATAGAATAGAATAGAATAGAATAGAATAGAACAAAACAATTTCAACTGGAAGGGACCTAGAATGATCATCTAGCTCAACTGCCATTGGATGCTGTACCAGCAACTTTTGAGGCAACTGTTATCTAACACTCTAAATTTTGCTAAAAAAACACAGAGACAAAATTATCAAGAGCTGATGTGATATTGTTGTGATACATTAAGTCATTTCCAAACAAAGGGCATTTTATTTCCAAATAAAAATGATAAGTTATTCAGAGGATTCTTGATTTTCTTAGTAACAGTGTATCTAAAGCTTTCAAGATCAGTATTATAATGGTTCCATACCGTGAAGCTGTTGTTGACATTTTTTGTGCTTGATTCAGCTACGCTGGCATCTGACAGGTCAACTTCATCAAATATTAGTGACTGTGAATGGAAAAGAACACAAAAACATTACATATAGTCTGAGTCCACTTTCAGGTATGCTTACAGTCTGTGCTTTCATTTCCTTGTGTCTATTCAATTGGAAAAGAAAACCAGAAAAAAAAAAAAAAAGTAGTGAAAAAATAGAAAACGACGATGTGATAGAACTTCCTATTACACTGCTAAACACAATCCTATTTTTTACCTAAATGGTACATGAGAGTATACAAAGGTGGCTCCAAAATTATACATATCTTTTAAATCGCTTCTGAAGTTGCTGCTTTTTTTTGAATAGATGCAGGTCTGGGGGGTCTGCTTTGTAGCATAATTGTTGTGTCAGAGGAAAGAGGTTGACACAGGAAGGTGTCCAGGTGGGTTTTGAATGTGTCCAGAGAAGGAGACTCCACAACCTCTCAGGGCAGCCTGTTCCAGTGCTCTGGCACCCTCAAAGTAAAGAAGTTTCTCCTCATATTCAGATGGAACCTTCTGTGCTTCAGTCTGTGCCCATTGCCCCTCATCCTATTGCTGGGCAGCACTGAAAGGAGTCTGGTCTCATCCTCTTGACACCCACCCTTGAGATATTTATAAGCATCGATAAGATCCCCTCTCAGCCTTCTCTTCTCCAGGCTGAACAGACCCAGCTCTCTCAGTCTCTCCTCATAAAAAAGATGTTCCAGACCAGTCAACACCTTCGTAGCCCACCGCTGGCCTCCCTCCAGTAGTTCTTTGTCTTTCTTAACCTGGGGAGCCCAGAACTGGACACAAATGTATTAACTGCCTACAAATGAATTAACTAGTTTCGGGATGGAACTTTACATTCATGAAGTGGAATCTATGATATGGTATCCATACAAGAAAATGGAGGTCAAGGGCCTGAAAAGATCCCTTCTACTCGTTTGTTTGATGTTCCCGTAAAAGTAATATATGTCTCCTTTAAACACCCCAGCCTCTGGCAAAGGATTAATTAGGTTCTGTTAAACTCACGATGGGTCTTGAAGCGCAGAAGGGAAGACCAAGAAAAACGCATCCCCTTTTCATAGCCATAGCATGTTCTTCCTCTTTCATGCCATAGGAAGAAGAATGGATGCTGGAGGAGTTTTAGCATTTCTGGATTCAACGCTACGGAGCATTTGTGCAACCGCCTACATATTACAACTCCTTTTCTCATCTTCATGGCACAGATGACGCTGCCATTCCCAGAGCTCTCATCTGCCATTTATTAAGTCTTTATATAAACTGCTCAGGGTAGCACCATGTGCAGAGAAGTGTAGCAACAGAGGTACTTCAGTGCTGGGCTCCCTGGAGAGGCGACATTTTCCTTGATTCATCACAGCCACACTACCATGTACCATGCAATTTTAGTCATATAGTCCTAGGAAGAGAGGTCTCTATGCCTTGGTACTAGTTTTGTTGAGAAGATGAGGCTATAGAGGATGACAGGGACCTGAAGCAATTCACCTACAGCTCCCAGGAGTCACTGCAACCCCGCAGGGTAAAGAAAAGCAATGCCCACGGCTGTGAAACAGCACAATCTGCGCCAGCCCAACAAACCAAAATGCTCCCAGTCCCAAGGGGGTGGGAGGAAATGCCTTTCAGCAAGAAGACAAGTATTCCCCTCTGCCCATCCCCAATTTTCCCACCAAAAAATTTCAGTTGATGGAAGACAGCTTTTTCCCTTCTAAATCAGTTTTGGCAGATAATCTTCCTATCTTGATTTCATGTAACCATTTCCATCTCTTTAACAGCAATATGGGCATCAGACTGGAAGAGTTCTAATGGAATTCAGTCTGAGGGATTGAAGGATAGATGAGCATTATCTAGTTTTTACTTTTTTTTTTTTTAAATGTTAGATTTGACTGCCTGAGAGCCACCTTGAAAACAAACAAACAAAAAACTGAACCAAAACAACAAAACTACAAGCCACATGCAACTCTTTAAGATTAATAGATTATTTGTCTGAATAGTCCAAAAGGTTAAAATAATTGTGATAAACTTCACTAAAAAAACAGAGAAATCACCAGTCTTCCTTAGTTAAATTTAACATACTACATTTTAAACAGAATAGTTTTTAAACAAGACAAGCACTAACAAATCGTTACTTTATAATTTTTGCACTTAAAAATCTAAATAAAATTGACCTTACAAGCATATGGCATTGGGTGCTATAAGCATAGAATTACCTTCGAATCCTTAGCATAGTAAAGAGTACGTCCTCGAAGTTTGAAATAACGTTTTTTCCACCTCTGAAAAGAACTGGTTTGCTTCAGTAGTAATCCTTCTTTTATACTCGTCTGAAAAATATTAAAATACAGAAGACAAAGTAAATACACAACTAAATAGCATATAGATGAATATAGATGAAGGCTATGCTTTTAGTAATTGATGTTACACCTCATGTAACCATGAATTTACATTTGTTTCTATTTACATTAAATTGAGACATTCTCTGGACAACTAGACTTTGCATTTCTAGTTTTTAATCAATTACAGTGTTGGCAAAATGCTAATTTTACATCTAAAATGAAAAGGCAGTCTAGAGGCATATAATTATTGTGAAGATGAACACAAAATAATGTGATTGTTTGGACAGCTGCAAACCCACAAATATTACAGTAAGCAACAACTGATGGTGGCACAATTCAGAAAAAGAAAATTCTAAAACCCATCTACACAAGGTTATTTCCAGTCCAGAATCTAATTATGTTGAGGAGAAAAACAATTTCCACATAGGCACTAATTCAAAAAGGTACTTAAATGCGTGTCTGATTCAAGCACATGAATTATGCCTTTAGAGGGAATGATCCAGTAGGATGCAAGTCATGCACAACTACAAATGCGTCGCTGAATGCATTTGTATGCCTTCAGCATGTATGCATGCTGAAGGCATGAAATCAGCTTAAAAATAAGAATAATCATTATATGGAAAGTGTGAGAAAAGTACCAGCTGGGGATATTTTTACCAGGCAAATATTTTTAGTCAAAAAACGATTCGCTGATCCAAACCTTTCCACTGCAGACTGAACCCTGCCTACAGAAAGCCTATTTGTTGAAATGAGTAAGACACAAATTAGTATATTTTAAATGTGTACGCTGCTTGTGCCAGCATGTGTGGGATTCATCCAACCCATTACAGAAATTCTCCACTTAATCATATGAAATGACATGACATAGCATACTAATCGTATGAATCTCAAAATTCATTTTCTTCAGCTTTGAAACACACAAAGGGTATGAGAAAAAGCAAGTACATTTGGATACTATATTCCAAAATAGTCTCTACTATTTCCAGAATATTTCCAATTTGTAGTGTAATAACGTGATGCGGAACTTGTAAGACAATTTCTAGACAATGTGTTATAAACATTTGAAGTTACACTAGACCTTTTAGAGGCTTAACCAAGACCTGACCTAAAGTTCATATATATAATCTTCTGTTATCAGATGTCCTTAACTTCAATACAAGTAATAAAAATACAGAAAAAGCAGAAAGCACTTCAATGTTCCTACTGCTCCCCTGAAATGAGAAACATGGCTGTCATGTATGCACATCTCACCCTTCGTTGAGATACTCTTAACATCACAGACTAAGAACATGGTGCAACGCTCACAAAGTGATTGAATAAATACTCTCATAAAAGCAGCCATCTCTGATGAAACACCGCAGTTTTCATCTATCTCATTTCCCTTCACATGCTGACAACCCAGACCAGTGCGTAAGGGAAGTGTAGAGTCTTACATCTGGGCAGGACAACCCCAGGTTCCAGTATAATTTGGGGAACGACCTGTTAGAGAGCAGTGTAGGGGAAAGGGACCTGGGGTCCTGGTGGACAGCAGGATGCCCATGAGCCAGCACTGTGCCCTGGTGGCCAGGAAGGCCAATGGCATCCTGGGGTGTATTAGAAGGGGGGTGGTTAGTAGGTTGAGAGAGGTTCTCCTGCCCCTCTACTCTGCCCTGGTGAGACCACATCTGGAATATTGTGTCCAGTTCTGGGCCCCTCAGTTCAAGAAGGACAGGGAACTGCTGGAGAGANAAACTGGAACACAGGAGGTTCCACTTAAATATGAGAGGAAACTTCTCAGTGAGGGTGCCAGAGCACTGGAACAGGCTGCCCAGGGAGGTTGTGGAGTCTCCTTCTCTGGAGACATTCAAAACCCGCCTGGACGCCTTCCTGTGTAACCTCATCTGGGTGTTCCTGCTCTGGCAGGGGGATTGGACTGGATGATCTTTTGAGGTCCCTTCCAATCCCTGACATTCTGTGATTCTGTGATTTGGTCAGCCCTCCTGCTCTAGCTAAGGGGGTAGCACGTTCCAGCTGAAAGGAGCTGCTCGCCACACACCATTTTACCATTGCTTGTCATTTTCTGACCAGACCCTAAGACAAGCTAGTTTTACATGCCATAAATAGATTTAATCAGTTAGTGAATGCATGCACTTATTCAAAACTTGTTGCAGTAGTCAGGTGGCATTTCTGTTCCACAGCACACTCTGAGATTTTGGAAGTTCATATACACAATGGGAGTAAATGACTTGTGTGTTATCAAGGGTCAGAAGATTAAGAGCAAAGAAAATCAGTTCCAAGGAAACAGCACTTATTCCTCATACATGACAGGCAATGACTTATTGGAAAACTTTCCTGAGTGGAAGGGAATCCACATTCTCTAAAACGCACTGTATATAGTAGGAAACTCAGAACATAAGTTATACTGAATATTTTCGGGGATTTTAGAATCTGTTCAAAGAACATAAATATCCCTAAACCTTGAGCTGTTAAAGAATATTATTAAAGAATAAATGAACTCTTTCATGTCTTTTTCATGCCTATGTAAGCCACTTCCCCCTATTTCTACTCACTCCTTAAAACACCAGTATTCCTAAAATCAAACCAATAAATTCAAAACTAAATCCATCTTGGAAGTCAGTCCATTAAAACTAACTCCCTAAAGTTGGCAGCAAATTACCATGCAGGCTCTATGGAATGTATTTTTGTATCAAAAGCTTAGAAACAGACTAGGTTAGTAAACATTCCCCCAAGAAATGTAATCACTTCATGAACTATACATCTGAAGTTTACATTTTACCACCCATAGATATATTGGGCTGACGTTTCAGGCAATTCCACGGCTGCAGACATCAAAATTGAGCATGAAGCTTCAGCCCAGCATCCTTAATTAACTTCATTTAGCCTTTAAAACATGCAGAAAACTTCCAGCTGCCAGCTGAGTCATTAGATAATCTGCTAATAATGCTTTCCTGAGTCTACACACAAGTCACAGCACTTACAGTAATCTGAGATTGGAAGGGACCTCTCGGGTTGTTGAATTTGGGTCCACGTTACTGACTACAACCAGGTCACATGAAGTTTTTTAAAAACACTGATCAGGCTATAGCTGCACCTTAAGAAAGCAACCGGTACCTTTTCCTTTCCCAACAGCAATTAAGACAGCGCTCCAAGATCTTGCTGTTCTGAGAAACCTTCTTCTAATTAATCTCAGCTGGACATTAAATCTGAAGCATAAGCAATAATCACTGCCAGTTATATTAACTACTTTCCTATTGTAATTTCAGAGAAACAAAAAGTGCACGTCCCACAATCCCACGCGGCTTCTCACATTTACAGAAACACCTCTCATCTGCTCGCCAAAAACTCTTGACTTCCTCATACAGCATCTTGTATCATCTAGTAATACAACATCCCTCCAGAAGTACATGACTATAATAAGAATGGAATGGAATGGAATGGAATGGAATGGAATGGAATGGAATGGAATAGAATAGAATAGAATAGAATAGAATAGAATAGAATAGAATAGAATAGAATCACTATTATAGCATCCCTAACAATCTTCACTACTTTAGCCATTAACAACTAGGAAATTCTTCACAATATTATAATCACAACATCACAGTGCTCCAGAGTGGTATACTTTGCTGAAGAAATCGAATTATAAAAACCACAGCCAGATTTAAAATTAAGGTGTATGTTTGTGTTAAATTATCCAAGAATGTTGAATACAACTCTACATCACCATAATCTAAACGACAAAAATAAATGAGATATGTAGCTATTTTGATAACTAAAAAATGAGAGTCATCTTCTTCTATATCAGATTTTTAAATATTCAGTATATAACAACTGAAAATTCAAAACTGACAGTTTTAATTTCAAAGATAATCAACCCCACTGCCTTACTCCTAATTCAGTCAGTGCATCAAGTTCCACATTTGCACATAAGTCAATTTTTTTTACTTCTGCTGCTACTAGAAAGATCCAAAGAAAAGAGAAAATATTCTGAATTTAGAAAGCAGGAAAGTGCCTATGGATGCCTTATTTGCAGTGGCAAACTAAAACATTGAATGATTCTAGATAAAACTCTCCCTTCTACTCCTTTTCGGGTATATAAATGGGTGTGCCGCTCAAAATGTGTCAGGAAAGTGAAGAAAATAACATCAGGAAATTTCTGAAAGTGAGAAGAATGAAAATGAGATCACGAAAGCCCATAAAACAGGGCACGTCAAATATAAACAAGAAATTAAGAGGGTGAAGAAGCAATTTAAGATACCTTGCAACGAATGCTCATGGTGAGACTAAAACATTCATTAAACACCTTGAAAGATGAAAGACTGTTAGGAGTTTGGTAGGATCATTTTTCCACAGAGCTATGAAAAAGATACTCAAGGATGAGAAGATCACAGCAAAGCAGCTCATAAAATTCTTGTCACCTGTCTTTACCAATGAAGATGATGAGACGGTATCTCACACAACGTGCTCTTCGTAACATCAGAACAGCTACATCAACATGAAGCTATACATGAAGCTATGAAGATATATAGGAAGTACTAGACCAGCCGAATCACTGTCATGTGGACCTGATGGCATTGACTTCAGAGCCCTGAAGGTCCTGAAAGGACCACTGACACTAGCTTTCGATCCTGGTGAGACAGTAGAGTCCACACAAAGGAATAAGATTGCTGACCCCATGCACATCCAGTGGGAAAAAGTCAACAGAGCTTTTCTAGAGGAAAGTTCTGCCTTGCTACCTGAAGGGAGTTCAGGGCGTGGAGACAAAGCATGTGCATAAGTGAAGATCCAGTGGTCTTGGATTTTCAGAAAGCCTTTGACAAGGCCTCCCACCAAAACCTATTGAAAAATTAAGATAGAAAGGAATTGGAAAAAGTCGCTTGTTGTGGACCGGAAGTTGCTTGAGGGATACGAAGAGCTAATAGGCCTTAACAGGCACTCTCTCTTCTGGATGAAAAAGTCATAGCAGCAGGGTTCCCAAGGAATCAGTTTCATTCAAATTCAGCGACTCAATGAAAGATTACACAATGAAATCTCCATATTTGCTGAAGATACTAAGCTCTTTCAAGTAGTCAAACTCCATGCCAATGGCAAGGAACTCAAAGGCTGTTATAAAACTGAACAGGAGCTCAAAGAGGCAGAAGATGAGCTTCAGCCCAGCTAAGATGCTCTGCTTTGGGGAAAACAACTAAACCTCACTAACATTCTCTCAGATCCACTTTGAATGGAGAAGAGATCTGGGAGTCACAGTTCACAGTTCTCTGTGCTCAACCATAGCCAGAAAAGCCAAAAAACTTTGGCTGTCATCAAGAAAAGTAGAAAAACCAAGGCAGAGGATGTCATTTTGCTGCTATATAAAACACTGGGGTACCAGACAGTTCTGGTCTCTTCAACTCAAGAAATAGGATCAAGAGAAGGCACAGAGAAGGACGACTCAAATGATTCAGAGGACGGAGCAGCTGCCTCACAAAGAGACTAAAAAAGCTGGAACTCTGCAGTTTGAAGAGCAGAAGATCGAGGGGATAATACGATCAAAGCTTATTAAAACAGAGTATGGTGAATGCAGAACTATTTGTCACCAAATCCCACAATATTTGAACAAGGAGGCATGTGATGAAGCTACACTGAGATTAGCTCAACAAAGATAAAAAGCAGCACACCTTTACACAGCAGGTAGTGACTTTATGAAGCTTGGCTGTCATGAGAGACTGGAGAGGCAGACAGTGTCAGCGAGTAAAAAGAAAGGATCAGACAACTGAAGAACAGCCACCTCTGTATGTGGCCCTTTTCAATACGCTGTGGAGAAATACCAGGGGAATGGAGCACTGAAGGGCAGCCAAACCCACGTCCTGCTCCTGAACAGCCTTTCCTGTTCCACTGCTGAGGATGGATTATTGTCTGAATCAGCAAAAAAAAAAAAAAAAATCATAGGTTGGATTTTTCCCGCTACGTTGACAGTACCACTTTCGCTCTAAAGTCTGATGTTTGTGGTTTTAAATGGATCTAGGCCTTCATTTACCAAAATAATTAATATTTGGATTGTTGACAGACCAGGCCATTAAAGAAAAAAAAAAAAAAGATGATAGTAAGATGATAGTATTTTATATTGTCTAACGCCCTCCTGTGACGCTTCCTATTCATATGACTTAATGCAGTGTAGTACTGAAATAAAACCAGCTCTCTTAAGTATTGTGGAGAGTTTGGTAGATTTTCACCAGCTGCAGGGGTATGGCTTTAGGCAGACAGACTCTTCATGACATTACAAGGTAAAGTCTCACAGCTCATATTAACTCAGAGCCCCTTAAAATATTCCATGTGTTCAGTAGACTGAAAACTCCTTTTATTATTAAAAAACGTGACAATCAACCTCCTGATTTTGATTAAAATTATGACGTGGGAGTTCCAAGTTTGTGATTTTCTTGACAATCTCAGTACAGCAGCTTCCATTACTGTCACTTACGCTGAGAGACTTTTCATTACTTATGTCAAAATAAAAATAGATTTTTATCTACCAAGAATAAAAATTTCATCAGCTGCTCAGTGCAAGGTTACATTTTTATTGAATATCCCTGATCATAGCGAAGGGAGCCTGACATCTGAAAATTAAAAGCAAAGCAAAAACTATACAGCTAAAAATGGTGAAAATAAAAACAAAATTGAAAAGCAAGATGATCTTGTTGACTGTGTGACATTGCTTTAATTTCAATAAAATCTTAATAAAAACAAGTGCCATCAAGAAGTGATCACTCAGTGTAACACATTCAGTGTAATGTGATATATGATGGGGTACCTAAAGCACTGTGTTTGCCCCAGGCTGCTGATGCTAGTGCATCCTCCAGGTTACAAGTATCATTAGTGATAGAGAAATTACCATCATTAGCAAGCTGCATATGCTCAGTATGTCATTGTCGATGACAGTTATCTTTAACTCGTTAAAAAAAAAAAATGTCTAGCTAGCTATGAGAAAACAGCTTCCAAAATCTCAGAATGAAAGTCAGCCACACTGCCCCCACTCCCCACCACAACACTAACCTGTGGTTAAACATCACCATTTTTGTGTAATAATAAAACAGTATGCTCTTCCAAAGTTATTCTGCTATTGCATAATTCTGGGGTCCTTTGTGTGGACGGACTCTAGTGAAACTGTAATACAAATAAATGCAATTATACAGCTTATGCAGTGCATTTTTTCCTCAACCTTGTCCTTCCCTCATGTTCCCTTCCAGCCTGTGCTGAGGAAACAGATTTCGCATTACTGCTGTTAAAATAAAAAAAACCCCACCAACACTGACTTTCTGCTTCCTCTACTTGGAAAGTATGGCAGTGTAGTAAAACATGCAGCAAATACGAAATTGCAGAGATGTTGCCATAACAAAAATACCTTGGTGGCAAGGTGAAGTCCAATTAGCAGATTGATTTAAAAATAGAGGTTATAACACATACCAAAAATGAATAGGATAGTGCCATATTAGGATGAAACATTACACTGAGAATTTAAAAAACAACAAAAACAACAACAAAAAATATTTTAGATATAAACTTGATACAAGATTGAGAAGCAGAGAAGAAATTTTCTTTGCAGTTCAAGCATTTAAACTCCTAACTTCCACCCATGTACAACATATTACGTGGAGAATGGATTTAGAGCAGCCCTGAGAAGGACTTGGAGGTGTTAGTGGATGAGAAACTCAACACGACCCAGCAATATGTGCATGCAGCCCAGAAGATTACTTGTATCCTGGGCTGCACCAAAAGCAGCATGGCCAGCAGGTCAAGGGAGGTGATTCTGCCCCTCTGCTCTGCTCTGGTGAGACCCCACCTGGAGTCCTGTGTCCAGCTCTGGGGTCCTCAGTACAGGAAAGACATGGACCTGCTGGAGTTGTTGGAGGGCTGGAAAACCTCTCCTATGAAGACAGGCTGAGTTGGGGTTGTTCAGCCTGGAGAAGGCTTCAGGGAGGCCTTCTGGCAACCTTTCAATATACAAAGGTGGCTGAAAAGAAAGACGGAGAGAGACTTTTTACAAGGATATGTAGTGACAGGACAAGGGGTAATGGCTTTAAACTGAAAGAGAGGAGATTTAGATTAGATTAAGGAAGAAATTCTTCACCATGAGGGTGGTGAGGCCCTGGAACAGGCTGCCCAGAGAAGTTGTGGATGCCCCATCCCTGGAAGTGTTCAAGGCCAGGTTGGATGGGGCTTGGAGCAACCTGGTCTAGTGGAAGGTGTCCCTGCCCATGGCAGGGGGGTTGGAACTAGATGATCTTTAAGGTCTCCTCCAACTCAAACCATTCTATGATCCTATGATCTCACTCTGTGTTCTCACTAATCAGGGCATGAAACAGCTGTAATACACTGAAAAAGGATAAAACACTTCACAGGACTGTGACTTGGTACCCAAGACTTAAGGGTGTTGGCCTGTATTGTACAACTCAGCTAACTTAGTGTTTTAAAGCTACCATTTAGAGCTTCAGTAGGTCTTCCTTTTAAATTACACATGCTCTGAGCAGAGATTTAAAACAATTAAGTCTAACTGACTTTGAAACAGAAGTATATAAATAGTACAAATCTCAGGAAGAAAAAAAAAAATGGAAAAAATAAACCCCATGATAAGCAGTCAAAGCACTCAGCTGCCAAGATTTTTTTTTTACCAGACTTCCTTAGGTCTTAGTCTCAACTAAATAGGAGGAGCACTCAGCGCACTTGCGAGTCTGTAAAGTACAGGCAGTACAGGTCCAAACCAAACCATTTTGCTGCCTCACACAGCAAAATGTGAATAAAAAAATCCCATTACAATTCCACAGAGAAGAGCAAACTCTTCTTCTAGTTCTATCCAGCGCTAATATGCAAATTACAGTTGATCAATTACTTAAGGAAATTACAAAATCAGCATATAACAAAAATATATTAAACACCACTACAAACTTTTAAGTAATCCTTTCTTGAAAACAAATTAGAAGTTAAACTTGTCATAACAAACCTTCCGTGTTTTACTTCTTCCAGTTTTAATTTTTGCCCCTCCGAGAATGTTTAAACAAATTCCAGTGATGCTGTCAGACATCCCAGGAGCTATGCTGGGCAAAAAAGAACCTATGCAGAGCAACTTCAAGCTTGTGACTCTCCAGGGAAAGCTGGAGAACAACTCATTTCCCTCTGGCAGGCTTTTTCCATACCTCTGTCTTTCGCTGAGAAAAAGCTTTCAACAACAGAATTCACACAAGGCCAGGAGTAGTTGTAGAATAGAATAGAATAGAATAGAATAGAATAGAATAGAATAGAATAGAATAGAATAGAATAGAATAGAATACTTCGATTGGAAGGGACCTACAACCACCACCTACTCCCAAACATACAGATCATAAACATACAACTTCAGGAAATCACAATATCACACAAACGTGTTTAAAAAGAGCAAGTTCTTACAATGTTCATATTTATTCACTTATTTGAACAGATGAAAAATGTAAAAATCCCATCCATTCACTCTTTATTTGCTAAATTACCAGTTATTGTTAGAAAGTGATCCATCATTGCAGTTGTTATCTTACTCAATACTCAATTCTATAGAAACAAATGGACACCAATTTCACAGATGCTGTAGCCCTGTGATATGCAGATTCCTGATATGTTTACAGTTATAGAGAAGTTTATTAACTGAATATCAAAGCATTCTTGAATTTTTATAGTGTTTCTGATTGCTGCAGATACAGAGATTACACGGTTTAATCCAGTTCAGTGGCTGCACTCCATTGCAAGTTTATATTGGCCCCAATTTTGTTTTACTGGATGGCAAATAAAATCCTGGATACACATTAATCATGTTTTGAATTACATTTTCTAGTATTTTTCCACTAACAGTCTTAGCTTAATATTCTACTTTTAGAATAGTTACACCAATAAAACTTTTCATTCCATAACAACTCAAAAGCAGCAAGGATCTCTTGCTTACCTATACACCTTTTCAGGCCTGGGGAGACAAATAGTAATATATTTCCCACTACCATGAAATTCATCTTTAAGTGAGAAGGCTGGGAATCTCATTTGAGTGACAATGGTAAAATTGTACTAGTGAAATATGCAACGAGGAAAAAAAAAAGGCAGTGCACAGCAACAGGTACTTACAATAGCTAATATATTACAGATAGTAAAAAATCCTTTCGATTATCATCAAAGTTATTTAGAGAAAGCGGAAAAAAAGGACAGATACACCACAGAGTGGAAATCTATTCCCAGTTTGACTGCAGATTTTATGTGTGACCCGGGGTAAACCAGTTAATGGGTGTTCTTTGGCTTTCGCACTTTATTCTCCTTCACAAGAGTCTGGCTGTGATTTCTTACCATTTCATTAAGTGTCTCACTAGAACTGGCAGAAGGCTGGTCCTACTAGTGAAGACCAAGCTGAAGAAGGCTCTTAGGGAATAGGAGTGCCTTAGCTTATTGAATTATTGGGTATACTGCTTCTTATCTTGGCCTTCTCCACATCCTTTATCACCAGGTCCTCTGCCTCACTCAGCAGTAGGCACAGGTTTGCCCCAGTCTTCTTTTATCTGCCAAGGTACCTGTAGAAGACCCTCTTGTTGGCCTTCACATCCTTTCTAGATTCAACTCCAGGTGGGCTTTGGCTTTCCTAACCCCATTCCTGCATGCTTGTCTCTCTAAATTCCTTCTGGGTCACCTGCCCCTGCTCCCACCTTTTGTACGCTCCATTCTTACGTCTGAATTCCTTTGGAAGTGCCTTGTTCCCCCATGCAGACCGCTCGTAAGACTGCAGGGCTATCACGAACAGCCAGATTCTGACTCTCTGTTTTTCACTCTACCTTGTGTTAGTTCTAAAAGCGAAATTTCCTGTAGCAGAAACACATCTTTTCCTGAAGTTTGTTTTTTTTCTGTCTATCCTTACAAATATTATTGAGCTACCCCTTGTGCAATTTCTCCCAATCAGGATTTTCTTATACAAAAATCTAGCAGTCCTAGACAACATCTGGAGCCCAAACTGGCATGAAAAATCCCAGTTCCAGTTACTATATTTTACATAATATGTAGTTTTAAATTTAGTAAGTAACTATTTGATAGCTTGGTGCATCTTGGGGGAGAGAAAAACCAAAAAAAAGCCACAAAACACAGATTGCGAGATATACTATAAAATATACTATATAGCCAAACAGATCTGTAGTTTACTTTCCAGGCCACTAACAGTTCTCATAACCTCTGGGAGGCGACTTATTCATCGTACCCCAGTTCTGAACAGGCAGAAAAGGAATAACACTTCTTCACCTCAAAGAGATGTAATGCTGATACATTCACTTGTTTGTGCAGCTACGTATAAATACTGCCTGTGTACCTACTGAACCAGTACAAATTTAATTAACAGATTATTATTGCAAGAGTACTGACGAATTCCCCCAAATAGCAAGGCACTTTTAGTAAAGGATGGGGTCTCAGCTGCTTCTAGTGCATCTCATGGTAAAATCCCATTTTCCTTCCCAGTCTTCAGCAGCAACCCCAGCAGAATTCTCACATTACAACGAGAGGAGGAAATTCTCTCTTTTGAGATGAGGAGACTGGAGAGCAGAAGAATGACACACATCGGACCCTCCCTTCCCTCTGTTTACTGATGGGAAATGAGAGCCTGTAATTACTTTTGAATTCACATTCCCTTTGCGAGCAGGCTCATTCATGTACATGCTATTTTCTCTCATTCAGAAAACACGATAACGCTGCTTCTCTCCAAACACAAGTCTCTGACCAGAACGGCGCAGATCAGTAATTCTCAGAGTTTCATACAGCGTTGCTTGTGCTTGTCCATCCATCAAGCAACCTCTGGATCTATGAAGGCTCCAGCTTTTACTCTGTATCCAAACCCTTGAGTTGTGGACTCAAGTTGTGGACTTACCAAAGGTAAATCACTCCTGAACATCAGGGAATCTTTCCTAAGACCCCTGTGTCAGACAACAGCATTGCACGCATCATTCCACTTGCTGTTCAACAGCTCTTACTGCTAAAATATAACAAATGTAGTAGTCACTTGCTATTCTTCTTTCTGTGAGTTGAGCGCTTAAGCATCAACTTGCCCTTTTCAGATTCAAACACCTTGATGGTAATTTTTTTTCCATTTAAACAATGTAAATGGCTATTAACAAAACAGCCCTAGTATAAAACAAAGTAAAACAAGAAGCATGGAAATAAATGTGCTAGGATAAAACTTTACTATAGTTGTCATTGTGGGGTTTTGTTGTTGTTTGTTTGGGTTTTTGTTGTTTTATGTTTGGGTTTGGTTTTGTCTGTTTTTTGGTTTGGTTTGGTTTTTGGTTACTGAGGAGACTACTTCCCTTATAAATGAGTTCTCAGTTTTATAAAACCTGTCACTTTACATATCCGTTGTGTAAGAAGATTTGGCACCTTGAAGGTAGGTGCATTTACATGTTTTACAGAGTGCTTGCTTTCAGACTGTGACGCAAAACCTGCTTTCCAGGGGAGCTAAAAAAGGTAAATCCTATTTCAGCTTAAATAAAACCTCAAAAATATTCTGAAATCTTTGTTTAACAACATATGCTCCATACCCACTAACAAAATCAGAGACTCATAAAGGACCTAGAAGATGCATAAAAGGATGTCTCTCCTCCAAGGTAATATTAACTGGACACAGACTACAGAAACAGGTTATCTATCATCTTATCCAGATGCCCCATTTTTTCACTTGCAGTTTGTTTTCTGTCCCATCTGTTGGCAAAAATGCCACTATTATCCAACATCTGCATCAGAAGAAAGAAACACATGAGCAAAGAGATGCTGCATCTCATAAGCCTTCTTCGTTGCTTCTGTAGAGTTAATCTTCACTTGTTCAGCTCCCAATCACACAATCCCTACACAGAATTACGGGGATCTAAAATTTGGCTTTTCAAATGACCTGACTGTCATTACAAAAATACACCACCCTTCCTTCCTTTCTATTTAAATGAGATCTGCATCTGCCTTTGTCGGCTATCCTCATACTATTCCCATAATACATTTGCCTAAGATGCTCTTAAAGACCCAAGTTACAGAAATCCTATACCACTAAAATGTTTTCCCTTGCGTAAACCTCCCTCGTTGCACTTCAAACCCATAAATAGCTGATGTAGGACAATGATATAGACGTAAAATGTCAATAAATGAACTCAAAACTCAACGACCATTCCTAATTCACAGTACTTTGTAAGGAGAAATGAAGAACAGCAATCGCTTGATAGGATGATTGATTCACTCTTCACTTGGCATGCCCTATCTTTCTTTTGTTCAAACCACACTAACTTTTCATAGGATGAAAATATTATGAATAATATGAATATTATTAAATTAGTCACAAGGTTGTTCTGCTTTTTGACCAAACTAACAAATTTACATCTAGAAATATTCTCAGGCAGAATAAACACAGGGAATTGTAAATGTTTCTCCACAAAGAATATAGGTTATAAAATCTTATATCCTGCTATATACTAAGATCAGTACCCCAATGAAGTACCATCTTCAAGAACATTCAGGACTGAGAAGCTCTGCTCTCTTCTGGGATGCACATTGAGTGTCCTGCTTATTTCACTGGCCTTTCACATAAAAGTGGAAAGCCTGGAAAATAGGTTTAAAAAATAGATGTGGCTAATCAGATTTCCTCTTATGTTTCCTTATCATATTTCTTTGGTATCTACTCTCTTCTGTTTAAAATACTTTTCTTCTCACAATTGCTTACTTGTGTTTAATATAGGTGCTATAAACTTTTGAGATCCATCCCATTTCTAAGCATTCGGTACTGAAGGAATGTCTGCAGTTGTTATCTTTTCCCTGTGATAAGAGCTTGAGTTTGCCAGATAAACCCCAGAAAATCTTGCCCGCGCCGCCTCCTGTGCTGTGACAATCCCAGAAGGGAAGATGCAGCCACACTTCAGGGCACTGTGCAGCATCTCAGGTTAAGCAGCCAACACCACGAAATCTGAGCTGACACAACAAATTAGGATCTTCAATGACTGAGTCACATGCAACACGCTTCCAGACCAGTGATTTGGAGCAAAAAGGCAGGGTGGGTGTTCATAAGAATCAAAACCACCAGAACATCTGAGCCAGAGCACCCTGTCTCCTTTGCACACCTGTGCTGAAGGCTGAGTTACCTTAGAACTTTCTCCATGCACAGACGAAGTCGTAGAAAACAAGCTAGAAAACATTAAAAATATATTAATCAGATCTAAGCTGCATGATGAAAATTTTAAATCTACAGGATGATCTTTAGTCTCCTTTCAAACTAGCTAGTCTTCAAAGAAAAGTCTAAGTAATTATAGCCTTATCCTGTCTTAATTCCACGAAAAATAATTCTAGCTATTTGTTATAATGCTTTAACTTATAAAAAATGAAAACGCCTTTAGGTTAAATATTTTAAGACAAAATAACTAGTCCAAAATCTCATTTGCACAAAGACATTGTGAGTTTATTAACTGGTTCCAGACAGTAGCTGGAGGTGCTAATCAGAAGGACCTAGATGAGAGAAAGGTGACAACAAAGTCAAAGTACCTACATCAAGAAAAAATTGAGTCATCTGAACTTATCACTCGTCTTTCAACCAGATTCCCAATATGGTCACATAGTAGCAAGAAGTCTGGGAATAAATATGACTAATACTCCTTTTTTTTCTTATTTTTCCTTTTTTTTTTAATTTTTAAATTTTATTTTATTTTTTTACACCAAAGAGATGCTTCTCAAACGGTTTTTATCTGTACACTTCATATCTCGCTGTGGCAGCCCTACTGATTCATCTGGGAAACCACTTGCATCTTTTTATGTATGATATGCTGGCTCTGTTTATCCGGGATGAAACTACCATCATTAACAATTCTAGGGAAACAGCAGTTAGCACCACACCAAAAAAAAAAANAAAAAAAAAAAAAAAAAAAAAGTTTCCTACAATCTAAGACTCTAAGGCAAGTTTCAAATCAATTGTGTTTTCCTTTAGCACCACAGCTACCAGCTGAAAGGTGATGAATCAGTGAAGCTGGTTAACAGCAGCCAGATTTCAAGAGGACATTTGATCCAGCTCCATTGAGCAGCAGCCTCTGAGGGTGCTCATTTGCTCTAGAGTTGCCCAAACCGATTGAGGATTATTCATCTAACGACCTTGTAATTGCTGCTTTGAAAGTGTCATTCAAGACATCAAATAGGTTTCCCAAACACGATATGCACATACAGCAAAAATGGAAAGCATCTTAATTACACAGGAGAAAATATTTCTCACCAGATTTTCATCTCTAAACTACAAATCAGAATTGCTAAACCCTCAGAGACTTTCACTTGCACTTCAGGAGACTGAGGGGCGACCTAATTAATGTTTATAAAAATGTAAAGGGTGAGTGTCATGAAGATGGAGCCAGGCTCTTCTCAGTGACAACCAATGGTAGGACAAGGGGCAATTAGTAAAAACTTAAATATGAGAAGAAACTTCTTCCCAATGAGGGTGCCAGAGCACTGGAACAGGCTGCCCAGGGAGGTTGTGGAGTCTCCTTCTCTGCAGACATTCAAAACCCGCCTGGACGCCTTCCTGTGTAACCTCATCTGGGTGTTCCTGCTCCGGCAGGGGGATTGGACTAAATGATTTTTCCAGGTCCCTTCCAATCCCTAATATTCTGTGATTCTGTGATTCAAAATGCAGCTCCAGACGTAGCAGAATACATCAAGGCACCCTCAGAAGTAGCAGAATACATCAAGGCACGTTCCCTGCCATTAGCAGGCATGGTAAATGGCCTGTCAACACAACACCATGGGCGCCATCGCCAATAACAGCCTTAAACCTCTTTATTCTCCACTGGAAGTCACGGTTTAATTTATATACCTGTTAGTTAATGAAGGTCTTAAACTCGCAAGAGCAGCCCGTGGGGGAAAACGTTGGGACAGGCGCTGACAAGCTAACAGATGATGGGAACGGCAGGAGGCCTTGAGGTGGGTTGGTTATTGCAGGCTAATGGGCTCCTCCATCTTCCTCATGCCCGGCCCATCCAGCTGAACACAGCACCAACCCCTTTAATTAATGGGCCCTGCTAGGAACCAGGTCTTTTGCTTTTTTTTCTGCTTTAGGAACCGGTTGGGTTATAATTCGGAATGAAAAGGTTTCTTTGTGTGTTTTCTAATATACTTTAAGGATGATGGAATGATAACTTTTCTATATTTTTAAAGAATTGGCTGTCCGAGTTTGAGACAAAGGTCAAGGTTGTTGTACATGTTTACATTTACAATACAGACCGTATTATCATTATTACTATTATTATCATAATCATCATTTACAATCTACTACCTATTTTAAGCCTCAACTTGAATGAAATGAAAAACCTAACTAAAAATAAATACTCTGGCACATCAAGCACAGTGACTGGAGGGAGAAAAGTGTTTTCTTTGGAGGTTGGGGGGTTTTTTTAAGAAGTTTTATGGTAGTTTTACATTCTGCTGCCTTAATCACCAAAGAGGAATGCAGAGCCTGCTGTGCCTTGGAGCATCCTTTTGGTGACATTTATATTTGGACCAAAAAAGGGCTTAAACTGGTTCAGGGCGTAAAACAAGGAGTTACTCTCCCAAAGAGCCTGCAGCTTTAAACAATGAAGATACAAAAGGACACACTTAGGCACCTTACGGAAGGAATACATTAGTTTTTAACTAAGCAGCAACAAAATTTATATTACTGTTTGAATACCAAAAGGAGATGAAGGCATTTAAATGGAGAGAGACAAGTGGTGTGGTACGTGTGAAATGAGAAAAAGGACCCTTAAAGCAGCCCTGGCACAAAGAAAGAACAAGGAAGAAAAAATAATTATTAAGTCTAGCATCATTGCCAATGTTGGGAAAAGTCACACAAATCAGCAAGGTTCCCTTGCAGTGTAAGTTTTACATCCTCTGATTTACAGTAACCATTCATATATATTTAAGTAATCAAGGATTATACACATAAATAATCATATTCATTACGAATAATCAAGGATTGAGAAAAACTACACTTTGGAGCTTCAGCTTAAATTTGCTAACAGCACTTGTTATCATTTCATACCTGGTGTCACTGAAATTGAGCTGTTTAATTCATCTACCTAGAAACTTTTTTGATGAGTAAATAGGAATCAATACTGCAACACAAACCCTTGTTGAGAGAACGTGCACCAACATTGCCATCAAGAGAGAGGATTTCTTTCTGGATAAGCAAACCCCAGCAGTAGACAGGAGAGTGATACGCAGTATATCTCACACCTACTGGTAAGCAAAGTAGAATATTCTTATTCTAAGGATATCCAGAAACTGGTTGTCTGAGGAAAAGCCACCAAAAAAGTATCATTATAACCAATTTTTAAGTTACACTAGCATTTATCTAGTATGAAAGAGAAATAAACTATGAGTAAAGTCCAACTAAAGTATAATTGGATATGTTATCAGAAGAGATGTGGGATAACATTAGTACAGAATTTTTTTCTTTTCTGTCCTTAAAAATGACTGATGTATTGTTATCTAGAAACTAGGAATCTGAATAATAAATGATGACCACTGACCACCCTTCTCTGTTTAGTGAAGATCGAGACAGGTGCTTGAAACAGATGCACTGGCCTGGCATACCACATGATGCTAAATTATACATACAAGATGCAAGAGAGACTGCCAATTAAATAATCCCAGAAATTACTTGCTATAATTGCACCAACAGAAGGCAAAAAGATAATAGGGAAGCTATCTGTATGAAGGAACCACATATTACTTTTCTACGGGACCCACATATAGGTGAGAATATACAATTCCAATAACTGAATGAGCTAGTTTTCAATGCAAGACACAAAGACAGCTCCACTACCAACTTGGTACTAATTTTAAGGAATTCTGGTAGAATTTATATGGAATTTAGAATTTAGATATGGCAGTGATGATTTTGACTTTAAAGGTATATCATGAGCCTTCACGAAAATAGTTTAATCCTTTAGAGGTTCTAAAATATATTGTTATGAAGCAATAAATCATTATGAAGCAAAGGTTTCCTGCAATGTTTCAAAAAACCCCATTGTAATTATTTCTGAAATGTATTACATATTGTCATTACAATAAATTAGGAAACAATACTTTTTTTAATCTAATGTGAGCATTTCACACTCTACGTAATTAATACTTGCCTATGTATTTTTTCCAAAAAGAGATAATAAACTGGTTTATAATTAGCAACTTTGCTTTCTACAGTGAATAGACAAGTCATACAAACAGTATTTCCACAACTTCCTAGAAGTTATTTGTTGCTTTGAACCAAACATTTATTTCATTAATGCCTCTTGCACATGTTTCTGGTACTCCTGTTCTTCACAGTGCCCTTTTACACAGCAGGATGTAATGGACACTTCCGAAGCATAGACTGTTTCTGGACACAGAAACTACTTTGGAAATAAATACAAATATTTTAATACAAAACAGCTGATGCCAAAGAAATCTCATGTTAATTGTCTTCGTATATGTTCCATTTTATGTTTTACAGGTTATTAAAATGATTGTAGATTCTATACCTGAAATTTAGAGCTGTTGTTTCTCTAGTCAAGCCATAAAAGCTGTTGGAAAAGCTAGTTCTTATAGGCACTTCCTAAGTATCACCAACCTATACTACGTGAAAAGAAGAACACATTCTGATTTTTATCATCTTCAATACTCTACATCTAACGTCTTGAACAAATATTAAGATAAAACACAAGCACAGTGTCCTTCTAAAACAGTAATTTTCTTCTAAATGAAAATAATCCCTAAAAGCTCGTATTCCTTTTTATAAAAATCAGATTATAGCTCATGACCACGTGGGGGTAGTAGCGGGACAGTAATGCTCAGGTACGGTGTCTTGTGCCCAGCAGCACCCAGCAAGGCAAAGTGGCTGTATGAAATAAGTGCATTTCTGCAGTGGGTTTTGCATTATCTATAACATACATGCTTTATAGAACATACATACATGTGGCAAATTGCAGTATCAAAATCTGAAATTTCGTAGACTCAGGGAAGAAGTGTTTTAAGGTATCCTCTCCTTCTACAAAGGATTCGTTTTGGAAAACCAAACTAGTCACAAATTAACATTTAGTGAGAAAATACATAAGACTTTTGGCAGTGACTTACTGAAAGCTGACATTTTCCATCCATAAGTTACAGAAGAGTGAACATTGTGGCTAAGACAAGTTGGTAAATTATCAGTGGTTAGTCACTTTTGGCCTTCAATATAGTTTTGAATTTTCTATACATTAAAAAAGATGCTCAGGCTTTACTCTTATAAAAAGAAAGGTTAATTCCTATTCTCTTTTTAGTGTAAAATAAGGTCAATCTTTTTTCTGATAGTTACATCAGCCAGTATCATAAATAACTCAGAAGAGTTGGTCCTTATGAAAGTCCCTTGCCTTTTTTAAGATAAGTATATAAATATTTATTAGATTTGTACTGCACACAAACATAATAAAGGAGAAAAAAGGCGAAAGTGTTTACTTGCTATATAAATAGCTATAAGTACATACAAGATCATACAGTACAGCTAAGCATTATAATGAATCGTGCCATATGATTTGTTCTTACCCAGCCATGCTGATTCATAGGCTTTTTATTATTTTACTTACATATATTGTTTTTTATACGTAAGAACATACATTACAAATACAGATCATTGTTACACATGTAAGGGTCCCAAACGCATTTGATAGCACTCTTATACATTCTTATATTATACAGACTGCCAAGAGAATACAATCAAGAAAAGTCTTGAAGTTGGCAAGCCAAGCTGAGCCACAGGCCACCGATTTGTTCCTCTGCAATCTTTTTTTTCCCCCAATTCTTTTGCAAGTAATACGTCAAGAAGTCAATAAACACCAGCCTTCCTACCATCTACGTACAGGCAGCGTTTGTACTGAAGTCAAAGTAAGTATTGTTAAGGGCTTGCCCAGACTTGAAAGTCGATGCAGATTATGGGAGTGTTTGACACTAAGGCGTAAGAGCTGGTCCATAACCCAATGTGCAGTCTCACTCTTACCCGCAAGCAAAAGCATCACATTCCTGTTTTGCTTAATCCCCAGCTAAAGAACTTCTTCTTTGCTGTCAGGATGATTCATTAAATCAACAGCTATGTCTGAAATGATTCTTCATCAGAGCAAATTCAGCTCTGACAACCCAAGAAAAACACAGGAAAACAAAAAAAAAAAAAGGGGGGGGGGNAAAAGGGGGGGGGGGGGTCAGAATGGGGCTACGTATCTCATGGTAAAAACAGATCAAGTCAGGGTGGACAAGTCAGGGCAGCAGCATCTTCAGCAGTTACCGTTAAACATGACAAAATTCAATAGCATGAAACTTATTCATCACACCAACTCTCCCTGAAGAAGAGGTTGTTTTGAACAGAATTTTCAACTGCCTGGTTAATACAATGTCATCTCACTTTATCTGAATAATTAAATTATTTTATAATAATAATTCATTAATATTAATCAATATAATATTATGATTGTAATACATAAGGGCTTCACTTGTTAGTTAATACCCTTTTTCCTAAGCCAGACGTGATAAGCAGTTTGTGTTGGCACAAACATGTTGGTGACTAAAATGCCTCTGTTAAACAAGCTCAAAATGACCATAATTAAAGGGGATTAGAAAAGCTATCCTTGTTTTTACTTTGTGTGTTTGCTAAATCTTTTACAAAACAGCTGCTTTAATTATAAAATATGGTAAAGAGTCAATTCTTCCCCTTTGTAAAGCTCTCCACAATGCAGAGACATTCCAAAACAGTAATAAATCAGAAAAAAATGCAACTTAAAAAGACAAAAAAAACCAAACACACACACACAAAAACCAAACACACACACACAAAACCAACACAGAGTGTTGTAAGACTATGACAAGCATTTAGAATTATTTAAAGTACTACTGCCCTTTCGTTTGGAACAGTCAAAGCTTGCAGGCAGCAAATGAAGGTAAGAGGAATAGTGTATTTTTAGGCTGAGCTGCTGCTGTATAGAAAACTTAACTGACTTGCATAAGGTCACAGTGAGTCAGCACCAACAGAACAGTGAACTGAAACCCTAAGCCCATTCTCAAACTACTGGATTGACTCATTTCCCACATCCAGTTACTCTGCTTGTATTTTATGCAATACTCTGCTCAAATCATGAAGTTGCTTCGGTAAATGGAATTTTTTGCGTTACAGCCCACTCTCGTAAATCAATCAATGAAACATTTCATTACTTTTTAACGAATGTCTGTGATCTCACTCCCCATGTCATATTGTATATCCTTGTTTAATACTAGATAAATGAGTCAAGTTGGGCATTCCATGTGGCTGATATAAAAGAGTTTTAACGCATCTTCTTAAGAATATGTCTCAACAAAAAACCCTGACCACAAAATAAATGAGTTAAAACCCAGATATCATCATATGTGTAAATCAATGCACAATATTGTTCAGGAATAAGCTGCTCTGCCTTAGGGGAAAAAAAAAATCATAGAAAAGGACCTGACCATTTCAAAATGCAAAAAGTTATTAATAAATGATGGAAAAGATCCTAAGAAAGTTCGTTCTTCTAATTCTCATGAAAGGTCCCGTGCAGAAAAAAAAATAAAAGGCACTTAAGAAGAAGTCTGGAAGAAACCCAGCTTAGCCTGGATGCGATCGCTGAAAGCTCCAGTGTTATCTGTTACCCTGTTTCCCCGACAATAAGATAGGGTCTTATATTAATTTTTGCTCCAAAAGATGCGTTAGCGCTTATTTTCAGGGCATGTCTTATTTTTCCATGAACAACAATCTACATTTATTCTTGAACAAAAAATCAACATTTATTCAAATATAGTCACGTCTCCACATTCTGGAACATCATCATAACTCTCCAAACCCTGAATCCCATCATGAATTTCTTGTGACTTTATTTCCTTTTTCCACGTACAACAACCTACATTTACTGATATTTATGGACAAAAATCAACATTTATTCAAATACATTCTACTGCCAATTAATTTTACTTTTTTACATGTATAGCTGCCTGGAAACTATTTAAATTGACTTTTTTTATGAGCTGTAACTAGGGCTTATTTTTGGAGCAGGGCTTGTATTTCAAGCATCCTCAAAAATCCTCAAAAATCATGCTATGGCTTCTTTTCGGGGCAGGCCTTATTTTTGGGGAAACAGGGTAACAACAGGGCAGCATCTTACTGTCACACAACCTCCAACTCTTTAGGACAACATGGATCAAGAGGCTACACGAATACCAAGGGCTTCAGATAAATCTCTAAGCCTGCTTGTTTCGAACTTCATTGAGAGAGGCAAGAGCTGTTTCCCTTCTCAAAAGCTTTGAGGGAGTCAAGAAGAGTCAAGAGTCAAGAAGAAATAAATCCATTTCTGTACAGCAAAACCCACTGAGGTGTCAGGGCCGGGTGAAGGCAACTCCATGTGGTTGGTAGGAACCCAAAGGCCGTGCCCAGCCAGGGTAAGAAGAACCCAAAGCTTCACTCCGAAGGGCACCAGGGAGTCAGGCATTACCTCAAATGCTGGTATTTGCCAGCCACGATCCAGTTTCAAAATTCTCTTTCATCTCTTCACGAATGAACCAAAAGCACGAGACACAAAACTCGGTTGTTA
Source organism: Pampusana beccarii (assembly GCA_013399365.1). Classification (NCBI taxonomy): domain Eukaryota; kingdom Metazoa; phylum Chordata; class Aves; order Columbiformes; family Columbidae; genus Pampusana; species Pampusana beccarii. Next base: position 1,321,043 of record VWYH01011069.1, on the reverse strand, counting down.
ATACATTAACCGCTGCATATAGGAAATAGGTGAATTTCTTATCGTTCTGTTGCAATTTCCTTATACCTCCCAAGGCTGCGGCAGCATAGACTACCAGTCACATTATGGGAAGCAGGAAAGATGTGAAATTCTACCCGGAAATAGTCGTCAAACAAAGATTTCTTAAGCCGTACGTTACATTTCTAGAGCAAAAATCAGATGCACGATACACCTGGTTGTGTTAAGCGGTCTGGAAGCTACGAAGTAGTTCCCCGTTAAAAGAACACCCTCATGAATGCGAGGGTCTCTAAAGTACCTGAAAGAGTACAATAACATGAATAATACATGTTATCTATTTATATAATATATTTTAAAATATTTAAAACAAACCTAGTATGTGAGAAAATTCGAACATATATATAAGCAAAGAAAGGTAAAGAATACAAAAGTTGGTATACAGAGGAGCAGACAGTGGTTTTGAGGCCACTGGATGCCCTTCCTATACATCACCTCTTCACTCCTCTGAAGCTACCAATGTGAAGCCTTCTGTTACCAATTGCTCAAGAGCTGGAAAATGAGATGCTACCTGAGAGCACATGAGGTATGACGGGTTACTCCTTGAGAAAGGCTGTGAACACATGGGCAGTACAGCAGAAAACATTCAAAATCCAGAAGAAAGAAGAGAAACACAAGAAAAACCTTCTGACAGCTTCCACCAAGGTTTTCAAGACAGCGATCTCAAAACCACTCTGTTTTAGTTGCGTTAGAAAGTGGCAGAGCTGCCATGACACACGTCGGTATGACAACAGGCTTTCACAGATACTGTGGAAGTCAGACACATCTATTAGCAAACTGAATTTTCGGCAGCGTAAGTTTTATCAGCTATCTGAAGAAGAATAAGCTGTGCTAGGGAAGAATTTTAACAAACGGTACTAGGAAGCTTTTGGTGGTTTAGGTACAGGTTTAGATTCCTGAGGCAAAAATAAGGAGAGTAATGCCGCTCCAACCCCACGCTCACAATGACACCAGTTTCTCTTGGGTTTCACAGATCCCAAATCTCCATCAGATGCACGAACACTGGCTGAACAGATCCTACAAGAGCACTTGTCTAACCCTAAGTCTGAAGGAATCAAGCCCAGAAAGTTTTTCTGAATTGTCAAATTTGACAAAATTTGTGTCAGATCTATGTTGAAGAGATGGTCAGACTGCACACTCCACTCACTTCATAAAGCTGGACAGAAGGAAGGGTTTCAATTAGTTTAAGCTAGTATCCAAATTCAAGATGTCTGTGTTCCATTTCCAGGAGAAAACAACTCGAATGTCAACTGTCCACAAATCTTTAAGAAATGCAATCTATTTAACGCAAGAACGTGGAAATAATGAACTCCATTAAATGCCAGCCCCGGCTGCGCTCTTTCATGCTGCCCTCTGACACACAGACAGAAACTGAATTAAAGACTACATTATTTAATATAGTGGTAAAACACTCTTTCTGCTTAGCAAACAGATACCTGTTTTAAAAAATAAAGTCGCTGAGAGCAGAAAATACCCTAGACCAGTACACCAAGTATTGATCTGATTACATAATTCATTGTTCAGGCAGGTGCGAAACAAGCCTAAAAAATTTATTTATTTCTAATTATTTATCTTGGATTAAAGAAATGTTGGGACTTTTTTAGAAAATGAAGACTAGGATCAAGCTTTACAGATTCAAAAACCCTCCCTAATGATTCACTAAGTAACCTTGGAAAGCCTTTAACATCTTCCAAGTTTCCCATGATATGAAGGGCAGCCAAGGCCTCTGCCACCAGAGAAAGTGAGGAAGTCTTACTATTTAGCCTCAGTACACAGTTGATCTCCACATGTTTTACAGTATGTCAGGTTATTTTCAATGCATCCTGCAATGAATATAACCAAATGATCATTACTCAGAAATTACTACTTTTTGCTCATTAGAAGACCCGGCTCTACAGTCATGACCTCCAGAAGCAGAAGTATTTTCCTTATACCTTCTCCTTCTTTGTTTTTCTAACACAGAACACTCACATATATCTTTTAAAGGAATGTTCTAAAAATTGGACTATTTGAACCACAAGACTGGCGTGTGTCACAAAGTAATGGACGATCAGCTTCATGAGTGGAAAAAAATCTGAAAACACGAGAAGTTTGTGGGTTTTTTTAACTGAAAGGAAATAATTTCAGGAGGATGTAGAGGTGTGATACAGTCATCATTGTGTAATTTTAACATCTCACTTGTGCAAAATCTCCATATTCCGGCATATCTCAAGAAAAAGGCTTTTGCACAATTTTTTGGCTCTTGTTTCTCAGCTACCGCAATAAAGTAGATCCCTGCACTAGGTAAGGCCACTTAATAAAAGCCTTCAAGCATGTAGAGAACAGGTTTTTTTACACTGATGTGTCATGTCTCAAACCATGGAATATACAAATCAGTATATTCTATTTACTACCATGAGAAGTTTGCATCTCCATCTACACAACAAAACCATAGGTGCAACACCTTCTTTGCTAAATCGCTTCCTCCAGCTCTGTTTGATCCAGCATAGAGCTAGATCTACTTTTCTCTGCTGAAATAGTGTATTCTCAGTTTATCCACTGTCCCTCTCTGCAAGTGAAATGAATGCTAATTTGCAAGGGAAGGGCAGAGGACGACTCCAAGCACATCGCTTCTTGGGGAGGACTTCATATGAAGTTTGCTGAAAAGTATTTTTCAGCAAAGATGACGAGAACGAGGAAGGAGAAACTACATTTGAAGTAATTTCACTTTCTCAAATTGCTATGTTACTCATAACAGTAATTTGGAACAGCAGTTCCCTAACACTGCTTTTGCAAATTTTATAAAACTATGTGCCCATGGCACTTTAGGAGCCTAAAGACAGATATTACAGGAGCCTACAAATTACAGTCATATTGCAATGCAAAAGACACTTGACAACCACATCCACTGAGCCCTCTCCCGTTGCCTTAGAAAACAGAAAAACAGATGCATGTACTTCCTCTCCTCATGCAAAAACTAACACAGAACCACTCCCTGCTTTACAAACATTTTTTTTGCTGATTAGTTCAGCCAGAGCACACCCAAACTGCAGCCACACTCCCCCTGGCAGCGTGACCTCTCACAACCTTCCTGGTAGGCTTATGCAACTGGGAAACCAAAAGCAATTCTGTGTAACTTGGCTGATTTCGACCCATCGGGACATTTTAAATTAAAAGCAAATAACTGTCCCCAAATTTAGCATCGGCAGGAAAAAGTGATTTGGAAAACGAGCATAAAAGCACACTGAGAATTCTGAAGGCTCCGACTTTTCCTCCTATTTTCCAAATTCATAAAAGCGACTTGTTTTATTTTAGTTAATTGCTCTTTTCCAGTTGTGAAATACAGAATACTAGAATTCAGTAAGCTGTTAAAAATGGAAAACTCTGGATATTAGGTGTGCATTTCTGTGACAATTTCAAACGAAACTTTCACCGCACACTTGCATTCATCAGATGCTTTATGCCAAATTATTACTTCAATAAACCTTCAGAAATTTAATTTCATTAGTTTTACTTCAACTTCAGAATATCTTTCATCAGAAGACTACTTAAAAATTAATGTTAGAATAGCTTCCTAAGGAAATACAGTCCTTCTGAACATTTACACCCAGACTCAAAGGCTTGAGTAAAATTCTTACGTATACATGAGGTGAATACAGAGATTAGTTTCAAGTGTCACTGAACTACGAAAGAAGTGGTTTTCATAAGGATCTGTGAGCACGAGCTCATGAGCACTAGTGATACACATAATGCTTACAAAAATCTTCTAAGCTGCAAACACATCTGCATACAGAGAGGCCACATCTCCATCTCCTCCTTCGTAGGTGGCATCAGGTGACCCGATTTCTTCTGTCACGCTAAAATAATACCTTTGACGCACTTGTCTGTCTTTGGGATCAGCAGATTAAAATCATCCAAACAAAAAAGCAGCAGTGGGAATAGGGACAAAAATCGCCACCTGTAGACAACTTCATGGGAAGCTTGACAAACTTCACGGAAGCCTGAGGAAGTTGTAGACAACTTCATGACATGTTTGAAGAACTGCACACCACGTGCATGCCACTGCTACAGAAAGCAGGGAAATTATGTTTTTAGGCAAGGGATGAAGGGATAAATCAGAGCCAGAACATTCCTCATCATATCACACACATTGACCCCTCTTCCAAAAAAAGCAGATGAACATGCGAGGAGTCTGAGTTTTCTACCCAGCCTAAAAGGGAGAGAATGAAAAGAAAGGCCATCATCTAATTGATTCTAGCTAAGTTGATCTCACCACGGTAAGAGAGAAGATCTCTGGCAAACAGCTAGATTTTGCTATATTTCGCTAAAAATAGCAGCTCATTTAAAGCACTGCACAGCTGAAAAATGAAAACGTACTGTTTTTTTAAGTGGAGGTAACTCCAGATACAAGAAACTTCACCACAGTCTGGTTTACTTTCTGTCTCCATCTGCTGGTACATCCCATTGCCATGTTAGATAATTTGATATTTTAAAATGTTCATTAAAATGTCTTTAAAAATATAATAAGTTGGTGATCTTCAACCAGGATCAGCAGAATTACGGCTGAAAGTGGATGGGAAAAAAAGTCCATTAAAGGTTTCACCTCTACAACTGCATTCAACATCACTTCAAATAGAACACTCAAGGATGGATGCCTGGAGCAGAAAAAAAAATACACAGTCTCCAAATGGTTCATTTTTATCACATTTAAGTAATGATTTACTCTAAAAAGACTAACGAACATAATTTCCTTTGGCCTTAAAGCTTTCACTTTTGCCATCATTTTTAGTCTACTATTATTTTCTCACATAGCTCAAAATGATTTAAAGAAAATCCTCAAGTTTATACACCGAATTATCAAATAATAACAAAACTGAAACTTTTATACACACATACAAAGTAATTGTTTGAAGAGTGACTATAAAGCCACCACTGCTCACCGCTTTACTGTTACCTTAGTACTCAAAAGACAAATAGAAATCCCTGGCTGGTCCCCAAATTGCTCTGTACTCCCACTCATGCTTTGCGAGATAAAACTTATGTCATAAACCTGTTCATAAGCAAGTTCCTGATGGTGTTAAACTGACCTTAGATTCATTGCATCTGAATTTATCGAGCACCTATTTTTGTCATGACCACATTTATAATAATCATACCAGGTTATGGGAGGACAATACATCAGGGGAAAATGGAAAAAGAAATCAATACACTCAATAGATCACATTAATTTATTCAAGGTATCCACTGGAAGCAATGCCAGCTTGCCATAAGCTTTCAGTTGAAGCTGCAACTCCAAAGTTATTAAAAATAACGTTTTCCTTTGGAAAAATTGATTTTCATTTACAAGCCAGTTATTGTAGTTTTGCATTAATCCAATTGTTTTACTTCAAATTACTGAAAGACAATATAGGAGGATAATTATTTGGAAACAGACAGAAAGCTAGGCAATTTGTATTTAATATAGTGAAATAATTGGAAATTAAAAAACCAATTTATCTAAATTTGCCTTATCTACACTCAGCTTCTTGTCAGGGTGTAAGATTTGGTTCAATACTCTTCCTATTAAAAAGGAACTGCAAGGAGGAAAGAGGGTTTTAAAGGCCCCATCCTTTAAATATAAGAAGAAAAAATCTATTAAGATAATAATGCATACCATTTCTAACCACACTGAGTGATAAGATAGACAAGTAGAGCATCCATTTTTATACTGGAGCCCTCAGTACAGGAAAGACATGGGCCTGTCGGAGAGGGGCCAGAGGAGGCCACAGAAATGATCAGAGGGCTGGAACAGCTCTGCTGTGAGGACAGGCTGAGAGAGCTGGGGTTGTTCAGCCTGGAGAAGGGAAGGCTCTGAGGAGACCTTATTGCGGCCTTTCAGTACTTAAAAGTGGCCTACAAGAAAGATGGGGACAGACTTTTTAGAAGGGCCTGTTGCGACAGGACAAGGGGTAATGGTTTTAAGCTAAAGGAGGGGAGATTCGGGCTAACTGTGAGGAAGAAATTGTTTACAATGAAGGTGGTGAAGCACTGGCCCAGGCTGCCCAGAGAGGTGGTAGATGCCCCATCCCTGGAGACATTCCAGGCCAGGCTGGACGGGGCTCTGAGCAACCTGATCTACTTAAAGATGTCCCTGCTCATTGCAGGGAGCTGGATTAGATAACTTTAAGGTCCCTATTAATCCAAACTATTCTATGATTCTATGATATTTTAAAATAAAATATCCCATTTCAGTTACTCTCCAACTAGCCAACAAACAGCTGCTGAAGCCTTTGGAAAATGCTGAAGACATTTAGTTGGACACGTTCTTCCCAAAGCGCAGCCCAGGGCCAGAGAGAGACGCATGTGAAAAAACTCTTTTTTCTGTTATTTTGAGGCATTTTTAAAGAAACTGGGGCAGGAGGTAGTTTTATTTTAAGATGTCGATCAATTGCTCAGTTGGTGAGCTAAGATTTACCAAACCATGAGGCTGCTCGTCACCCACCACACAATTTGGCTGCCCACTTTGCCAACCAGACCCAGCTCACTCAAGCAGTGATGGGCCCTTCTTTGGTCACGATAAAGTATTTGTGTTCAAAATATTTCTTAGTTTCCCCTGTCCCTTTCCCAACACCCCTCCAAGGGTGTACACCAAGGCAGGGATGCTGCTGGAAGCAACCTCTGACCAACATCCCAACTTCTTATCCAAATCTGAGGAAAAGAGGCTTCTGAAGACTAAATATCCCCCTTTGTAAAACAGAGATTGGAACCAAAAGCTGGGCAAAACCACCTATTCCATCAAGCAGAGGCCATTTTACTGAATTTTTGCAATGCAAATTTCTTATTTCCATCCCATGTACCCAGGAAAAAACACCTGTAAGGAAGCCTTGGCTCTATCACGTTGCCACAGCTTTCAGTAGACAAATCAGACAAGCAGTCAGCAGCCCCTCCACTTTCTCACATGGCAATGGGAAACTAAAAGGGACTGTTGCTACCCATGCTGAAATTCAGAGGGCTTTGCTTAGCATTAGCTGTCTGCTGTAGAAAACACAAAAAGAAGTATAATTTTATTGATTCCTACTCAACTAAAATGCGTACCCTCTGGTAGCTTTACACTAAAAACACGTTACGCCAAAACGTCCGTAGAAGCTTTACAGGGCCAGATTCTTCAAACCTGACTTTCCCTTTTGCAGATATATCTGAGTATGTAGCACATCCACATGTTTAATTGATACTTGCAATATTATGAATACAAAGAAAAACAGCAGGTTTACTCTTTGTGTTCAAGCATCAGACTTTTGGTCTGTGAAAATCTCCAAGTAATTTCTAAAGGGATTATCACAAGTAATAACCTCAACAAAAAAAAGCCTTATTTCTGAGCATGCATTATGACTTGGTAAAATTAATTACTTTCCTTTTTAACCCGTTAATCATCTGGTCTTCATTCTGGAGGAAGCCCAGAGTTTCATCTTCCTTCGTACTACGACATTATATCACGAAAATTGCCAGTGGCAAAATAAACACCATAATGCTTCATGTAAGGTTTCCAAGATTCTGGTGGGAGCTCTGTACAGAAGTATTTCTGTACTCTGGGTTACGACATTCTGTTATTTAAATATTAATAAAACAGTGATGTAAACCGCATTAGAAAAGAAAACAAATCTTTTCAATTAAGTTTATTTTTAGAACAGGTCCTAGGATTCCGAATACAGCAGCATTTTCTGAACGCAGTATTTTTTTCCCTTAAGATTTCTCACTGGCAAGACTCCATAATCCACCCAGTTCGGTGGTGGGAGGTGAACTTTCGTAGAGAGAACAGAGGCAGTTTCAAGGACACCTCAGAACATTTCTAAATGGACAGTCAACACACTCAATAGCTGCTACAAATGTTTAATGCAATAGTAACTGTGATTAGAAGTAAAACTTAAAATTCTCCATGGCATGAAACACAGAGTTATAAGGACTTTTTTCAAGAGCATTTAGTAAACTAAACTCTGAGGGTTACAACAAAGAATATTAGCTCACAGCACAAGAGAAATGGGGATAAGCGGTGCTCTAACAAACCTAATTTATTCACACGACTGATGCCATCTGGCCTTGACCAGATTGTATTGTCACATCTTTCAATGGAAAAAAAAAAAAAATTCAAAAGCTGTTATTTTTAGGGGAAAAAATGTTTCTTTAACGCTTTTGGATAATAGCCAGCAGTACAGGGCTATGTCAAGATGATGGAATAACCCAACCTTACATCTCTGAGCATCACGGTCACAGGAAACAGAGGCCAAGGCTAAAATGTGACCTGCTGTGGGAGGATTGAGTTTAATCTCAGGCTTTAAGTGGAGCAATTTTTTTTTTTTTTGGGGGGGGAAGGGGGTAGGGTGGAGAATCAATAGTTAAGTATACGGGTCACCACTATGTTTAGTAACCATATATCCACTCACACTCTCCATGCCACATTTCCCTGAGGGGAAGGATGCGCACCTCTCGCATATGTTCCCCCGGCGGATCAGTCAGAAGCGAGAGGCAGCTTTGAACTTTGTTACTCAAGAAGAGCAAACACCCCCAAGAAACCACCGCTCCGTCCATGACCAATTGGCAAAGGCTCTACTGTTGATTTCTTAGAAAGGGGATTTTTTTAATTCCTTCGAAAACACCTGCTGCTGACGGACAGCTGGCATTTTAACCTAAGTAGTAGTAATGCTTCAAGCTTGATACCAAGCTTTTCAACAGAGGACCTGCAAGTGTTTGCTTATGCGCATTTACAAATTCATTTAGCACGGGATACGGGGGAGTAGGAGCCCCATGGTGTAATTAAGAGAAACTGCAGAGTTTGTGCCTCACGTGGGGTTAAGGAAGAAAGGTGGCAGCTGCCCAAACCTCCACTTTTCCATCCCTCCTCGGCAGCCGATGCCTCCACATCACTCCCAGCACCCCGGTAAGCGAAGGTGCACGCACAGGCAAGCACCAACAGAACGTGGCTCCGTAAGGGGAACCATAAATACTGTGTTCCCAAGGAATGCACAGCGTGTCTAAGTACTCCAAAATAAAACCAATCTGTCATTAGCGATGTAGAGAGGTTTCCTAGCAGGCAAAATTCTGACACTCTTAAGGGTCAAGCAGGCAAAACGCCAGAGGCGAAATGAAATAAAGGAAAAATAATTAAAAAAAGAAAAAAAATCTACCCCCAAATCCCTAAGCACCTCTTAAGTCTATGCAATGCTCATGATTCACATAATCATGCTTCTAATAATAGTGACATGCTGAGGTTTTCTTTCTCAAGTGATAAACTGGGAAAATTATTGGTTCTGGTTACTGTGCGCTGGGAAATCCAAGCATGAAAAACAGGTACATAGGGACCTATTGAAATAATTCAGTTTAATATGGACCTTTTTGTGGGTGTACCAATAAAACAGGAGTTGAACGAAGAGTCAAATTTTTGATACACAAATTACTTCAGTAAATAAATATACAAAAAGCCCTCATATTTAACAAAACAGAGCATAATACTCAGGTACCTCACTTGAGGACACTTCTTCCAGGAATTCCAGTTGTCCCACACAATCTGGAAACATTACATCAGTAAAGAGCCACGGTATTTAACAAGAATCACAACAGTAATAGTAATCTCATTGTGTAAAGGCTAAAGATAGGGATAAATGTCAAAAACAATAACAAAAACTAGCTTTTATTTATAGGAACTATATAGTAGCAGCAGGATACAGACCATATACCTTAAACGCATACATTTCTCTAAGGGGAAGGAAAATAGCAACAGACAAGATACCGGACTTCATCACAAGTCTGGAAGATAAGTGAATAACTAACGAATGTGGGGATATCCGAGAAGGAAGGAGAATTAATATCCCCTCAAAACAATGCCCAAAGGCAAGAGCAAAGTTCATATAATTATACTGCAAACAGTCCAAGTCTGGAACACGCTTTAAGACAAACCTCATGTACATGTGCCTCCTAAATACGAAAAACTTGAGTGAAGCACCGACAGTCCACCATGAACATTAACTTCAAGACATCCATGTAATAATCTTCCACATAGTAACACCACAGAAAACATAACCTGGAGGATCTGAATCTTATACAAATCTTCAAACTGCAGGTGCGCGATAGCCTGAATAACTATGCTATTAAAAAAAAAAAAAAAGAAGAAAAAACAAAATGAGTGTGAGAAAAAAGGAATAGTACAGGAGGATGTAAGTCCACTGTGTGGGTTTGCACTGCCACCCATCCCAATGACACGATTCACCACAGCACAAGAGCAAGTAATGGGGACAAGCAAAATCCGTGGCTTCATGACAAACTAGGGAACCATTCTGGAAGGCAAAGGGGTTAAGTTCCAGAAGTTTTATTTGTTTAAATTTCTTTCTAGCGTAGCAGGAGCGCGAGAGGTAAAGCAATATATTTTTACAGTTGTTGAAAGTGTACCTGCTACTTTCACATACCTATAAATACCACAACTGATGCAGTTACTGTTCTGCACTTTTCAGAATACAGTGCCTGCTTGCAGTTCCCACCATCAACCAGCGCTGTAGATAAATATAGAACACATCCCTACAGATTTTAAACCCCCTTACCCTAAGCACCATACATTTCTAAAATCCATCCATTAAAACACATTGTCCCACACCAGTTTTAATCGGTGCCTTCCTTCTGCCCTGCTCACCTCCATCCAGCAGGGAGATGGACATACAAAAACAAACCTCTCTGAACAGAAACTGCGCTTTTAGGTGAAAAGTACCCAGGAAGATAAAGCTCTTCTCCCAAGAAAACCAAAACCAAATCCTGATGAGTGACAAACACCCTCCATAGGCATTTAAGCTGACGGAGTAGAAGGCGATTTCTCCGGTTTGGGACAAAACCATTTCTGTGAAGTATTTAAGCTCCAAAGCATGGCTGCAAAAAAACAACACCCGGTTCTTCAGGCTCCTCGGTCTCCAAATAATAAAGTACTGTATAGGGGGCTAAAGCTCTATTTCTACAAGTGTCCAGATCGGGCCCCACTTTGGCAGCAGTGAGTGGTTCAGACGCAACCTCACATCAAAACATGCTTGGGTTTCTCATAATAGCCCACAAGTGTCTGATCTGGCAGGTGCTGTCAGCATCAATATGCGCAAAACCTACACCACACCACCAGGAAAGAGGTTTTCGTAAACGAGCCATCACAATCTCTTCTGTTGAGGAACATACAAAAGGGTTGATGGTCCAAGCAGGTCACAGTTTAAAGTGTTGGCCCACAATGCAAGAAACCTATAACTGCATCCCATTCTTCGGCTGGAAGGGGCCCAAACCCATATATGTCCCTTTTGAAGACAATAACTTCACTAGAAGCTGTTCAGCCACGAAACAATGCCATCCTCACCCTGCTGAAGGTGCCCCGCTTCGCAAAAAATAACTAGCGACATCCAAAGGGCTTCCAAAAAACCATGATTCCATGCACCAACAGATACTTCCCCAGAAAGCATCAGAACTAGGTTCTGACCTCTGCTCCGTCAACCATTTACGCAGTCTCTGTCATACAGTCACTGGATAAACACAGCTATGTGGTTTTTTGCAATAGATGCATCACTTTGTGGATTTAATACCATGATTTTCAGGCCATAACATTTTAATTATATCTTTTGCCGCTTAAGTCTTGCAGGAAGTGAGCACCGTGTCTGAAACATTACCAGAGTAAACTTTTAAACCAAAATCTGCATCTCTGAAGCTGTAAGAAAGCCAGTAATTTCCGCTGGCTTTGTCCTTACTTTCCTTCTATTTCTGCAGAAATATGATCTCGGACTGTATTTTCTATCCAGAATTGGTGGGGCAGTGCTGTAGTACATCCAGACACGCTATTTGACCTCTATTGAATCCATAAACTTTGACTATGAAAAAAAAAGTACAGTTTTATTTCCAGAAAAAAATAATAAAAATCTAGTTTTATACATGTATTTAGACCACAAAATGTTGCAAATTAGTGTCTCATTTTTACATCTGTACCTACTTGAGTCCCCTGTCATTATTGTTCATATGCTGTCAACAAGCCAATTACCTTAAAATAACCACCAGTACCCAAAAATAACTGGTTTTGAATGTGCAATGCTCTGTTTGACACTCATTTGCCAATTAATATTCTGGTTTTAGCACATCAGTTTACAACTTTTCAAGTCTCTTTTAAGCTCTACAAGTACGCTGGTTGCTGAAATTTTGATTTGTTTAAAATGAACCAGTACAGAAGTAAATGCAACCCCCTTCTACCCGGTTAACGCTCTAATGTCTCGGCTGCAGATAATCCCAAATAGATGCTTCCACGAGTTACTGAGCGAATTAGCGCCACGGCAAGTGAGAGGATTACATTTGCTCAAGACACAACAAAAGCACATGATATCCTGTGCTATACATGCGGCTACTACAGTTATGAACAGGGAAGCAATTCTGAGTACGGCTGCCAAATGATGTCTTTTTCCAGCATGAGCTCCCAAAAGGCTGCACAACTCCTTCCTTTTCTGCATCGGTACAGCAGTCCCAAAGGCAGACAAGGCAACCTGTTATACCCAGATCTGATTCAAGGTCCCCTCCCAGGTTAAAAGCAAAAATCCCTTTGTTTTCGATGGGAGGAGGATGAAGTTCCCAAAGCACTCGCAGTTCAGATTCTCTTGCAAGTACCTTTTCACCCCAGGTCCTACATGGCTTTTTGCAGCATCCCATCTCATCTTCCCGCTCCCTATCCTCAGCTCAGCTGTATGAACAGAAAAATCCCCAGGCAAACAGAAAAATCTCCATGCGTGTTTGTAATTAAATGGGGTGCGTACTTCATTTAGATGCAAATTTGGGAGCGCTCCAGAACTTTACGCTAACTCAGACACACATGAAGAATTAACTGCCTGTGTTATCCCATCTGTTGCCTACTGTACTTTAGAGGAGCCCAGAACACAGTTTGGCACATCTCATTTTCTTGTCACCTGAAGTCAGAATATTTTTTTTTTTCTTTTTGTTACAAAAAACCCAAGAGACTAAAACTGTCCATTTGTCTATACTTTGGGACAGAGACTGCTGTTTCAGACAATGTCACAAAGATGGGTTTCTTGGCAACTTACTGGTTTACGAATAGCGTTTGTTAAATTATTTGTAGTCTGCAAGAATGGAATCAAAAGGAAGTTTTATGCATTAGACCAATGAATAAATGTAAAAATAACTGTATTTTAAAAGAACTGGTTTTTACTTTCTTCAAATAAAAGGAGACAACAGACGTACCACACTGTATATTTAATAGTTTACATGTGTTAACGCTTAAGAAGTAAAGTCATATCTAATTCCTGAAACACATTTTAGTTCCTTCTAAACAGTAAGCAACCAAGACTGAAATGTCAATCATAAATATTTAGTAAGCACGACTACTCATTACGTTACTTCATTAACACTTCTGACAGAAAGAAGAAAAAAAAAATTAGCACCGAAATACAATGACACCATTTCGGATGGTGGCATCTTGGCTTTCACTGATATTGGAGACAATAAAACAGTGCTCAGAATCAGACTTGATCCAACAGCATACGAGAACGTTGAATGCTGATATGCTATGTCATTTGGTCTTAAAGAACAAACATTTCAAAAACAGCCTGTGCAAAATCTAGATTAAGGTTTCAAATGTTGCATCAAAAATTGACTGCAAGTACAAATAAGGTTTCTGTATTTCGCACCTATTTTTCTTATCTTGTATTCATCACAGTACTTCTAAAAACAACACCTCTTACAAATGCTCACATGAGCAACTACATTAGAGTCAGTCTTGAGGTTTCGATGACTCTTCGCTACGTTATCTCACAAAAGAGGAACCTGAAAGACACGGTGGATGGAAACGCAATTTCTACCCTGCCCAATCTTACGTCAAAACTGAAAGTAAATTAACAAGTACAGACTTCTTACGGAATATAGACAGTACTAAAAAAAAATTATGACTTTTACAAAGCACTATAAGACGTCCAGGAAAAACAGTGTGGCAAAGGCGTGATTTGTGAATCAGGGACGGGGACTCAGTGCCCACCTACCAGAGACTGACTGATGATTGCACCAGGAAAGTTTCCACTTCTCTTTTATGCCTTCATTTCACAGTTGGAAATAGCAAAAATACTTTTTTATTCATAGAAGAGGGAAAAGATACATTTAGTTACTTTGATGATTCATTCAGATACAATAGCCATGAGAGTCATTCTAATATGTCAGAATAAGTCAGACAGGCAGGTGTTATTGGCAGAAGTTTCAAATAACCCCTATGCAATATCAAATTATACTGCAATCTATTGGACACTTAGAAGGGAACCATCTATTCTTTTAAAGAGCATTCATATAAGGTTTCCAGAGAAGAGAAAAGACTATATGGCGTGGTGAATTTAACAAGTGTTAATTAAATAGTAATTTGTCCTATTAAATGCTTTTAATATACATCTTCCTAAATAACTTAAGAAAGAGGTTTTGTATTTTCTAGAAGTATCTAGAGTCAGTTCAATGCCTGCACAGATGACAACAGCTTCTTAGTTTACTTCACTAGCCTACCAATGTGGGAGCATTGCTTACCTTTATGCAACGGAGAGCGTATAAGTCTAATCAGGGACTTTCCACAGTAGAATACACAGTTTATTTCTAAATATAAAACCTTTCTCTGGGTATGTTTAAAAAACTTTACACAAAGCAGACAATTTTCATCTCAACAGTTTAGATGACCATTATTTTAGCTGCAGAAACCCTAGGAATAATGTTTTGAGACCGTTTAGATTAATACCTAATGAGTTGTTCAAGTCTAATCAGAAATTAAAAGTCATAACAAGGCCAGATACTCTAACCTAGGTAACAAATGGAAGGAAGCTCAGATAGACAGAATCTCAGAACAGAGTTTTAATCCAAAGCAAAGCATCGAGATCAAGTAACTGATCTAGGGATGTTCCCAGTAGTACTTACAGTTTGAAATAAAGGGCTATCTACACTTCAAAAGTATGAACACAATCATGCAATTCAACCTGCAACACAGTCATTTGAATTTACTTATTTTTTTTCTATAAAACATTGGATTTTTTACATATGTTGTTATATCGATTTTGAAAGCATATTTTGACACTGAAGTACCTTTGCCAACAACTTCAGCAAAGTAAACGTGTCTGTCTAACTGTCCTCAAGCAACAGTGGGTTATCTGTCGAGTCCTCCAACTATTCGTCCTCATACATTTCTGGCTACGTGGGCATCCCGGCTTTTTATCTAAATATAACAAAAGTTAGAGAAATTTATGAATCATATTAGGCCATCGTGGACCAAACATCAGCTTGCAATTTAAGTGCGAGCACAGAATCGGTGACTATTTATAATGCAGAATTCATACACAGTGTTGTATCTTTTATTATTTGAGTATCAACACGGCCTTCCGACCACCATGCCATTGGGAAGAAGTGTTTGAAAGTCCATCTGTATTCTGTCTTACTTTGTTGATAAACCTCCAGATCACTGTGTAGGACCAGTGTACTGAAGTGCAGCTCCATGTCAGTAGTTTTCAACCTCTTTTTTACCTGAAGGCCATAAAAACAAAGGTATAGACATTGAATAGCAATTGTACACTGAAAATAGGCTTGCCTTACTGTACAACTTTTTGGAAGCTTGTGTCCCTAGACACAAAAACGCTAGTTTTTGAGAAAGGCACTACAACAAGCTAGAAGATAACATTCCGGTTTCCAATATAGCTCTTGAGGCTGCAGTATCTATGAGACGATTTACTGTAGAAACATCTCACTGCTCAACCAGTACGTTTTCTGGGAAATTCCCCATCAGTGACAACAACAACAGTAAAATTCTTGGATCTCATCACCAAGAAAAACAAGAGGCATACATCCATGAAGGCCGTGAATACGAAGGCAAACGCTGGATGATACAACGCAATAGCAGGAGATGAGACTGTGAGGCAGACCATTCATAAAGTTCACGCATCGGACCAAGCACACTTCTTAACAGTCACCAAACTAATGCAGTAGGATTCCAATTCCACTTTTTAATGAAATCAACTCCAAATCATTATGTCAGACACTCTCCTGAGAACCAGCATTTCTCTTGTCATAAGACAGGCGGGTGCAAGTAGAATTGGTTTCCAGCTCTCTGTTTCTTTTCCCTACAGCTGCTGGCACGTTCTTAATATCAGGTAAATCATCCATGAAGAATCAAACATGTTCAAAGAATTTTTGGGATCTCCAGGGAAGGAGAGAAACTTTGAACAGATGGGTTCCCAAAGCAGAGATAAAAGAACAGATAAGGAGAGACAAGTTAAGGAGAAATAAAAGAACAGATGATTCTCACAGACAGGATTTTTGGAAATGGAAGAGCTGGCTGGATGATAACAAGATCACGTCACTAGCAATTGTCACATACTTTACATGCACTCTTGCAGTCTTTGGTCTTTCAATGCTTCTGAGGTACCAGGTATGTCCCTTAATGCTCTCCAAACAAGTCCTCTTCTACAGCTGTGGACAACAAGAGATTCTCTTTCCCCCCTTAATCCATCCCTGCATTCTTTCAGCGCTTTTCCTGTTCACAGAAGGCTTTGCCATCACGGATCTAACAGCCACTATATTCGTATATTGACTGTGTGTATTTGGTTTGCATGGGAAGGTTTTGGTGGCAGGGAGGCTATAGGGGTGGCTTCTGCGAGAAGCTGCGAGAAGCTTCCCCCATGTCCCATAGAGCCAATGCCAGCCGCCTCCAAGATGGACTTGCCACTGGCCAAGGCCGAGCCCATCAGCAACGGTGGTAGCACCTCTGGAATAACATAGTTAAGAAGGGTCAAAAAAACCTGTGCAACTGCAGCCAGAAGAGAGGAGCTAGAATATGTGAGAGAGACAACTCTGCAGATGCCGAGGCGGGTGAAGAAGGAGGGCAGGAGGTGCTCCAGGCGTTGGAGCAGAGGTTCCCCTGCAGCCCATGGTGAAGACCATGGAGGTCCATGGTGGAGCAGATACACACCTGCAGCCTGGGAGGACCCCACGCTGGAGCAGGTTTGCTGGCAGGACTTGTGAACCTGTGGGGGACCCAGGCTGGAGCAGTGCGTTCCTGAAGGGCTGCAGCCCGTGGAAGAGACCCATGGCTGGAGAAGCTCGCGAAGAACTGTGTAAATCTCATCTAAAGCATTCCAGCTTTGCACAATGCACACACCAGCAGGGGCAGCGTCGCCAATAAAGTTTCACACACAAGCAAAGCCAGATGTTTCCTGGCATGTGATCCTCAGAAAGAGTCCCTCTGAGCTGCCCGAAACATCCATTGAACAGCTTATCACGCTACCCATCCCTCCCAATATGCATGGGCTTGGATCCCTTGCTCTCAGAAAAGCCCGACCAAAACAGAACAGAAAAAACGAAGGCATCCAGGGAAAGGCAGATATTTTCCCTCTCCTTAGAGTGTGGCCACCAGATACCACAGTTCACCTTTCAGTTTTGCAAACGCACATTCTGTTCTCATTCCATAACCACTCATGAAATAGCAGCAGCACCTCTCTCCCACCCATGTGTCCTCCCAAAAAGGCTACAGAAGCAAAATTCTGTCACTACAAAACAAATCTAAACCACTCAAAAGTTTCACCTCGAGATTCCCTTCCAGGAAAAGACGTGCTGATGGTGCCAATAGACTTCTGTGACAATGTGTGCGAGGTTTACACTTTACTACCAACAACCCCCACTTGCTACTCAAGATGAGACAACTGAAAAGGTCTGTTGCAAGTCTACACACAGACACAATCAAGAAACTCAGCTTAAAGTGTTCAGCACTATCAAAGTGAAACCAATTAAAAGACAGGCTTTTTATACACACACTATGGGCTTGAAGTAATTTCTTTCAAACTCAATTAAGCTACCGGTATCTCCATTTTCAAATATTTGTCTGTCATTGCCCTTTATTCATATAATTCTGAGGAAAATCTGGTTTAGTTGATATTTATCCTGGCTAAAAATAAGTGAGCACTTATTTCTCAGCTGTTTCAACCTCTAATTAAAACCAGTTCTGCAGCCAGACACAGACACTACGCTAAGAAGAAACAGCCTCAAGCAACACAGTTTTCATTGTTAAAAGAAAGTGGTTCAAAAGCAATTATATCTTGTCAGCTCTAACAGTTAAACTAACCTCTTCAGTGACACCCAGTTATTTTCACACTCAGCATCCTGCCACGAACCAGTAATTATGGCCTATACTTGCTGTCTCCGCTGACACTGATTTCCAGCCTACAGAGACATAGGCAAATGAGTTTATAACCTTAAGATAACCAAAGGACACTAAAGAGGTTATTTTTTGCAACATGACATTTATTCCTGAACTTGTTTGACCATTAAACAACAATCATTTTGTCGTTTAATCTGATCCTAAGCAAGACACTCCTTCAAACGGAAAGTTTTTCCACTGTATCATTCTTTTCTATTTGCAGCAAGTCATTAAACCAAAATTAATACATGATGAAAAAAGTGCAATGGAGGAAAAGCAAGAACCTGTAGATCTTATTTTGCTCCAGGGAGATTAAGATTTCTCTTGCTAGAGAAGGCGGAGGAGGGAAAATTAAAGCAGCAGTTGCACAAGTACAGACTCCAACCCCCTTCTCCCACCTTCCCAAAATTGACTGGCAAAAGGCATCAGTTGTTAACATTTCGTTACAGTCTGATAGAATTCATGCCAGAACATCAGCAATCACCTCTGAGAAATGAGGGAGTCAGGGAAGTCTGGATACACCTCAGAAAGACCAAAGATAAAAACACCGTTCTTTGAAAAGAGATTAAAGGAAGAGCCAAAGGAAAAATGGCCAGAGCACTTTTTTCTAGGAAAATAGTGAAAAATACTATAGGGTAACAAACCTGCGGGTACAGCAGAAGCAACATGTTCTACAACTTTCTGACAATCCCTCGTGACATTCTCATCACAAGATACAAACTTAGTCTCGCGTGGTTGTAAAAGTGGCTGGAAAACTTTACTTGGAGAAAATATAAATGGCAACACGACATTTAAAAAAGTAATATAGGTTATTTACAAACTTTATTAATTTGAAGGTCATAATTCAAAGATGTGCTCTCACAATAGCAAGCATCAGTGGGTATTAACAGATTTTTCAATTAAACGTTGCAATTTCAACAGTAAGTATAAGCAAAATAAACTATAGGGTATATAATTCTATAGATTTGCCCGAGAACACAAGGTATTATATAAGCTGCGCCTGCAAAGACTGCAAAGGAATTTAAGGATGTTAAGCACTAAAAGAAGGAACTGAAGAGATCACAACATCCTATTCACCTGTTACATACAGTTGATTCGTCAGACACAGACACTTGGTGTATTACATGGACAAAATGTGATATATCACCTGTGATCTGAAGCGTTTCCTTTGGTGTCCTCTCCTATTTACAGCTGATAACCCAAGCCACGATACAGCTGATTTTACAAAGAATGATGCTTTTAGTAGTTATTCAAGTGGGAGGTTGTTACAGTTACTGCTGTTTCGCACATAAGGTCTGGTCCAGCAATTTTGCCTGAGTAAGATACATTTTCAAAAACTCCTGCATTAGGTTATTGGCTAAAAGTTTCATGTGTGTTTGTCATGTATATCAAATTTAACACATGTAGCTATTATCAGCAGAAGTCTGAAGCCTGTACACTGGAACAGGTTAAGCACCACAGGAATTCTGTGTTCTTGTGGAACAGATCTTCCTGATCTGTCATAAAATCAACTCATTTTATTTTAAAAGAGCTGAAAAATTTGAATAAAGTCCTCCCAATGGGTTACAGTTACCTAAATTTTCCTGATGCAGCCTTTTATACAAGGGGGCAAGTTTTTAAGGAACAAAGAAAAATGTTGGCTATTACTAAACAAAAGGAAGCCCTAGGACATCATGCTGGTCCAAAACGTATCTCATGAATACACTTTTTTCTGTGGCTTGGTGATGTTACTGGGAGTTCAGTTCCAAAGGACCAGCTCCCTTGGTTACCAAACTGCCAGCCCTGAAACTTTTCTGTTCCATCTTTCGTCTTCCTTTCCCACATCCACACTCTGTAGTTTGCCAACTGCCCTTCAGCGCCCAAATTTCCATTGAAAGGAAGTTCTAACTCAGCCAAGAGAACCGAAAGGACTTGGAGGCTGCACAGATGGGAAATCATTACATGACAACCGTTGAAGAGAATGACATTAATTGCTCTCTCACTTCCTCTTACAATGAGGAACTCTTCCAATGTTCAGTTAAGGTGCCACAGACAAGGGCACATCTAAAGAATCAAATTCTATTTTAAAACAGATTAAAATGCACTTATCCACTCAATACAATGAAAAACATACAATTAAACAAAAAAATCACCACGGAAATCAAGAGCCATAAAGACAATATTCCTCCCACCCTCTGCATCTTCAGGCTGTTGGATCATTCTTACTATATAGTAAGTATCTCAAATCTGAGATGTTTATAAACAAATTCAGTCTAATCAAACAATAACCAGTGGTTCAGCAGTCACACAGGTTTGGATATCCATGGAGAACTGCCTCGGAGAACAATTCTTCACCGTGCAACGTCCCAAAGAAAGAGATTTCACTAGAAGAGCAGAAAGTGAATTCAATCAGAGCATGATTTCAAGTACTGAGCATCTTTTCCCTTCCATAGAAATCTTCTTTTCTTTTGCTAAGAAAAGACTTATTTTCGAAGAATAAATTAAACACAGAGAGAAGATGAAACCCACAATACAGGGCACACTCTGGAAAACCCCTAACTAATGACAG
The DNA here is from genome assembly GCA_013399365.1 of Pampusana beccarii. Taxonomy (NCBI): domain Eukaryota; kingdom Metazoa; phylum Chordata; class Aves; order Columbiformes; family Columbidae; genus Pampusana; species Pampusana beccarii. The sequence goes on along the minus strand of VWYH01011069.1, from coordinate 1,300,272 downwards.
CGGTCACATTCTCCAGAAAACTGAGAGTAAAGAGGTCATGATTTTATAACGGGAAGCTGCTCGGCCCTGCTAGCAGCAGAGAGTGCTTTTTCTCCTCAAAACAGGTAATGTCTTCTCAGAATAAACAGGAGACAAAAAGTCTGTTTAAACATTCACTGTAGTGTGTGTATTAAGCAGCCTGCATAAGGAATACTTTGGTAGATGTATTTTCCTTCGTTCCTAAAGCTCTCTAGGAACATAACAACAAAAAAACACAGGAGTATAAACAGAGAGCTGAGCTATAAATAGAATTTTTTCCTACTAAAATTATTACTAGACTTTCTTGGTAAACAGCTTTAGCTGAAAGAAGCCTGAGAGAAAGTTCCATACGATCCCCTTGCAACCCGCAAAATATCCACTTCTAGGCAGAGTTTATACAAAAGCAGATAGAGAAGCTGCTGCCTGGAATAAGACAGGCCAGCAGAGACATCTAATTATGCTCTGTAACACTTCGCTGTTTACACAAAACAACAACAAACAAAATAAAAACCCACTCCCATCTTTCATACAGGAAATTAAAAGCCCTAATTATACAATCAGCAACACAAATGTTACTATTCAGAGCTTGATAAGCATTTTACAATCACAGGGAAAAAAAGGAGGAATAAAGAAACAAATATTTGTACTGGTTCTATCCTTATTTCAAAAATGTGATCACATTACATTCATTGAACACTTTTTTAAGTGACGAAGTCAAGTAGCCAGAAACTAAGTACAACCAGAACAGTGTGGCTGAGCGATCGTAATTTAGCTCTGTAAATCACATACATATTTTTACAGATCTGCAATTACAAAATGATATGCTATTTCTTTCCATTGGAGCCTCACTCTAGGCAGGTGAGGCAGTGTGCAGGATATAAGACTTGAGCTTAAAGAGCGAGAAAATTGTGTATTTATTTTTATCCTGATGATCTGGGGGTGCCACACCACCCAGTCTTTATGTCGGCTTCAGAACTGTTCATTTCCTTTTAATAAGACACTTTTCACCATCATGTCATTCAACCATCAGTGCATATTATCTTCTTATCTGCCCTGTGGAGTAAGAACATAGTACCTTTCTCCTTTTGTAAATAAGGACAGTGAATCACTGATAGGGCCGAGGGCAAAACTTCAGAACTTGTCTCCAGTCGCAGAATTGCAAATTGCTCTTTCCTGTAGATCACAAACGGACTTGGATTTTAATGTTCCCATGGACCTCAGGAGAAGTGATGAGTCCAAATCTGCCATAAATAGAGTCCCTCATCCTTACTGAACTTCTTGAGCCCTGCCCATCTGTTAACCATGTATTATTAAATTAAAAACCCCACCCTTCTCGCAGCTTCTTCTTCCCGGTGTTACCATTCCCTCCCTCCTTCCCAGTAAAGCACCGTGCGCTGCTGCCAGCACTGTGGGACCACATTTTGATAAGAGTATTTGTGCTCAGGCAGTGTTTTGACAAGCTGCCAAAATTCTGCAGACAACAAAAGCAACGACAGAAAAAGAATATCTGTTTTCCATCTTTTGTAACTGAGCTAAAAAACACTCCAGGATTTCAAGCAACAGAGAAAAAGCACTTCTTTTTTTTTGGCTTTGTGGTTATCTCTGCTGAATTCCAAAGACCTGCAGTAAATAAGAGACTTAATAGAAGGTCTTTTAAAAAATAACAGAGGTACAAAAATCTTTTATAATGAAAAGCATCAGGCAACCTAGCCTAGAATAAAAGGACATCAACCACAGACTCTTGGTGCCCTTAAAAAATAATTAAAAAGTGCAGTTCCTCAGACAGCAGCAGCAGCCAAGGGCTAGATAATGTGCAAATCCCAAATTCTCCTCAGTGAAATGATACGCTCCATGCTACACTGACCTCGTTTCTCCCTTTCCCATCTCACACTCTTACTGGTCTACCAACTATGTGCAATTAAAACAACGCTGCCTGAGGCCGTATCGCTTCTTCCGTAGGTTTTTTTTTCCAAAGACAAGGTAGGGAAACATCTGGGAACTGCTGGGAGTTCAAATTCAGAAGAGAGAGACAATCTCTGAATGAGTAGCTACCAAAAGTGCAGCCCCTGGCACAGTAAACCAGCACAAGTTTAATCCCTAAGTGTTGAATGACAAAGTAAACTGTACAAAGAAATCTCCACGGACGTTTCTATGGAAAATATTCTACAATGCAGCTTCAAACAGCTGGAGAGAGGGAGCAGAAACAAAGTCCCCAAACTCTGTGTAACATACAACGCTGACATCTCCTTGTTCTGGTGCTCAAAATATTAAACCCAGCGAAAAAGAAGCCCCCCTTCTTCAGCAGAACGACATCAAGGAGTGTTGTAAAAGTCTAAAAACATGGACTATACAGGATGGTGACTGTTTCAAAACTGTGTGAGTGACTTCGTTTTCAGTGATCCTGTCAAATCATTCTCTTGTCATTCACAAAACAGCCACACAGAGGCATCTTCCTTCAAAACTCTCATTATTTAAATGCATTCAACGGGTTTGATTTGGCTCTGAATTGTAGGAGATTCATTGCTCTGAAACATCAATATACCATTAGATTGCCCTAAACCAGCCAGCACCGTGTTGCTAATGACTCAACAGGGAAATTACAACTGTGTGGCTCTGCACATCCAGTCTCCTCTCGATACGAGGACAAAATGCCTAGAAACTCCTTCTTGAAATTCAAGCACTTTCCCCGCAATGTCCAATTAGCTACTAGAGTGAAATTTATTTTGCTAAGCAGAGACAGCAGGCAGCCTCTGATACAGCCACGACTCGGTCCATTAACCTCTTTGAGAACTTCAATCAAGTTCTCAGCTCTGCCTAAAAACCAACTGGGGATGTAATAAGAACTGCAGAGCACAGATGTGACACAGCTGGATGCAGACACAACGTGGACATCCGAGAACTGCTATACAGCTGTTCTCCCTATGGCAATCAGTGGCCCACGTGCTAATGGTGGCAAAAAAGGGGACTAGTATGTCCATCATCCTCCTCATAAATCTTCCCCAGCAGCTGTACAGGAAAGAAAAGCTCCCCAACACTATGCAAGAGAAAACCACCTCCCATCCTTCAAATCAAAGACAGGAATACTTTAGTCAATAGATTATTCGGTCACAAAATAAAAAAACTGAGTGATGTTTTAACGTGCTTTCAGCATGGTCTTGGTAAACACATCAGATCCTCTTTTGGAAGGATGGGACGAACTCTACTAACAAGATGAAGTTGGAAAATGTTAGTTCACCCTCTGCCATCACTTCATGAGGTTTCTCCCTATTGTTGGAGGCTATAAGGCTTTTTCCTCTAATGAGTTTCATTTTGTGGGTCGTCAGGCTGCCTCCTTTGTAAATCAGAATCCTACCTGTGATTATACCACAAGCTTGACTTCAAGCAACACGGTAAAAATCCTCCGTGAGCGAAACATCTTTTTTGATACCCTTTTGTTACCCTTCCAAAAGCTGATGCAAGTAGCAGGCAGTCTCGTGGGATCCATCCCAGCCAGTGCCCCCAGCCTGCCTGGGCAGACAGTGGAGAAAAGGGTTTTGTACCATTTGATGTGCTTTATCCTGAAGAAGGCACCTAAACCAGGCCAGACATCAACCTAAACACGCCCATGTCCCTCCACTGAATATAAAGTGGAAGTGACTGGCTCAATATTAGGTAAGATTAATATTAGCTCTGTCATTTTTCCTAGTCTAGACTCATTTCTGCTTTGCCTTTTTTTTCCCTGTTACTGAATAGCATAATCTGTACACTTCTAACTTCTGCTTGCTCTTCTTTGCCAGTTGTCTCTCTGAGTTACAAACTCCCATCTCTATTTTCCACCACCACAGATGCGTTCTTAACAAATGTCAGTTGCATTCTCTTCATGAAAAATACTGTATCTTAGTTTAAAAAAAAAACCAAAACACAAACCAGCACCACCCCAACCCAACTAACGAACAAAAAAGCTAATTATAAAAGTGATATTTGGATCCAAGGTTTTGGCTGCAGGAAAACTTCAGGATTTGCTTTGATCAAGGCAGATGAAAGCCAAACCTGACAGTGCAAACACAAACAGATGACTTGTTTTTGCAGAATCCTGTCTGCATACAAATTGCCAAAGTTTGATGATGTACCCAATGCAGGGATTACAGTCACTGCAAAAGGGTGATAAACAGATAAAGGCCTACTCTTTACTTATTACTACCCACTGTAGGTTTTTATTATTATCTTTCATACTCCTGGGATTTCTGCATGTAAATTACACGCGTATCACCATGTTCATCCCTCTTTCGCTGCCAGCTTGCCTAGATAGTTCCTCCCTTTGGAGAGGAATAAGGAAAATGCTCCATAAGGAAGATCAGGCTCAAACCACTTATTTTTCACATCGTGCTTCTTGAATAAAGCGCATTAAGGTTAAGACTCAAGCAGCTGAAAGAGTCTTTATACATATCCCAGCAGTCGGGCCGAAGCAGATTGCTAACAACTGTAAGTTGCTGTTTTATCTGAGGTATTTAGAGTTTCAGAAGGGAGAGACATTTTCAATTCACACATGCGATGGTTAATGGTAAAGACAGAACAGGAAGAGGCGAATATCATGGTGAGACACAAAAACACATACACAGAATTAACAGGGCTAAATTAGACCTTTCTGAAGAGTATTTTATGCTGTTCTACGTACGCTTCAGTGCATAAATCAAATATTTCCAAATTATTTTTAAGAAGAAAAAATTATCCTCTATAAAAATCTTAAGACAAATAATTCTGAAGAGCTACAAATCTCAGATTAACTTGGTCAATGATTAAAAAAAAAATACTCTGATTTTTTGCACTTTCTCTTCATTAGAAATACATCATGGACCAAACAAATAAGCTGATAGGTTGACTATTTAAAGCAATGTGATTTTAAACTCTTTTCAAAGCATACAGGCATATGTCTAAGGAAATCAAGAACGTCAAATACTCCTTCTGTTGGGGACACTCAGCCTTTAATTTCATGCTTCAGATCACTGCAGGCAAGTTTAGGAAATCTGTCGGCCTTCACATACCCACACAAGGTGGAAATACGGTCATACGCCCCAAAGAGAAGGAATCTGGACATTCAGCACACGAGAGCAATGAGGAGACGCACGTAAAGAATCTCAGTCCAGCTCACTTGGTAACCAAGTTGCATCCAGCAGGATGTTTAAAAATGAAGCGTTTGTTCCTCAGAGTAAATCACCGAAACATTAAAGCAGAGTCTTTAAAATAGTTTTTTCTATCATTTGAGAATTTACATTTTTATGTCACCCTGTATTTACAAGCAGCTTCTCTACCCAAACATCAATTTGACATTAAAAAAACCCACACATATCAAAGGAATGATACGCAGAATAATCCCTGAGCATCAGTTAGCAGAAACTAATTTTAAAAATAAGACTGTTCGAATAGATTATTCTAGCAATTTAAATGTTTACTTTTTCTTAGAAAAAAAGTAACATTAATACTACATGGATCACTTTCCTCCAGATGCTACCAATTGTTAGGTAAAAGTATCTGTTGCTGTACGTAGATGAACACAACAGAGAAGACACACAACTAACATAGAAATAACTGAGACACAGGTAATTTATTAAGCTGTTGTACCTAAAGTCCGTTTTCAAGCTTCACAGAGTTGTTCAAATGCAGTCTAGTGACCAGTCAAAAATCCACATATGAAGAGATTTATGGCTAACACTTTCCTGCCCAATTCACTTTCTAATTAACTTGTCTAACTTCACTTTTAGTAGAGATGTTAAATGTCTACAAGTCCTGCGAATTAAAAACTGAGATAGTGGGCTCCAGCACTTCTAGGGAAAATGGCAGATATAAAAAAATAACTTCTCATTGAAAATGTTAACCCAAGCTTTCTCCAAGTAACAAATAACTATGCCGCTTATTAACTCATTTCATTCAGAAAGGCTATGGGTAACTGGCAATACAGCCCTACTTTTTAAAAAATCTCTGAGGCTGGAGAATGAAGAGGAGGGAGAGCAACTTACTTTCACTTTAAGATGTGCAAGCTACTAGAGGAAGAAATTTTAAAGGTGTTTTTTTTAATCACTGAAAGTTTTCAACTATATTTCAGCAACGCATTTCAATTTGAGTAAACTGCAAAATGATCTGAGAATACATAATTCCAAAATTCATGGTTATTAAAGGTACACCTCTGGTTTTTTCTACCTAAGACAAACATGCCTTAATTGCAGTCTCGGTGCATAAGAACTCCCTAGCAAGGCAAAGAGAGAATTACAAAACTCCATTAGCTCTTCAGCAGCAGTTTAGATTAAATACGGAATTTGAGATGTAAAATTGCAAAAACTAGGTGAATTCTCTCCAACTAATGCTAAAAGTGTATATACTGCTTTACAGTTCTTAATACAGCACTACAAAAAGCAAACAAAACCAGGTGCTGATAAACCCCAGTTTTTAAATGCTTTTTACTCTAAAAATTATCAAGGTAGATTATGAGCAAAATAGATGAGCAAAATCAAGGTAAATTATAAGCAACATTGTCCGTAGATTATCAGCAAAATAAAATTAAATTTTATGATCAAAAACACACCAGACAAATTATCTTCTTGCACCACCCAGAATAAATTGCACAACAAATTTAAGTTTAAATCTGAGCTACAGATCAGACCAAGGTTTGCATGCCCTGTAACGTAGCACACAACCAGTGGGCTGGAGGTAAAGGCATTTCAGATGGAAAGCAGGCACAATGCAAAAATATAAAGAATAGGTAAATTGGATGGATTATGGCGAAACATCGCACTAACAAGCTGAGAAAAATACTACATGAAAGGCTTTTTTAAAAATAATATGTTTTAAAATTATTTGAGACACCTAAACAGGTAGATAAATGAAAAGGAAACATCTTTTTATCAGCCTGATTATCCTACCTCACTAACTCCTCTGGATCCCATATAGGTTTTCATCAGCAGTTTAAGAAAAGGCATTTGCTCTCAGACCCTTTTTAATGGTTTCAATATTTTCCTACAATGAACTCACAGCATCCCAGTTAACACAGTAAGACCATTTAAAACCATGATTCTGTTTATTCTTTCTCTACCAGACTCAAAAGGAAAAGTTAGTCCTTGGTTCTCATATTAACATATGTAACTAGCCATGCAACCCCCCCAAAAGATGGAAAACGGGTTATTACTGAGTAGATACTTATGTACAAAATACACACATCTACAAGCAAAATGAATAATCTTTGGGGACAGTCACACTGCTAGTAACTCAGCCCTAACCACAACAAAAAAAAAAAAAAAAAGGCAAATTAAATTAAATAAAAGAGAAGACACTGGAAATTGATAATTAGAAAACAACCATGATCCAGAAGATCCTGCCAGCTTGCAGCTGTAGTGACTAACAGAATATTGACAGAAAGCAGCTAACCCTATCCACCAATTACACATCTGTTTAAAAACTGCAATGAAGATATGGCCTTTCAAACCAACATTAATGCCCAAACAATTTTCTTCTCTTTGAGATAAAGCAGGGATGCCACTGATGTTGATTCACCTCAGTGGTTTTTGGGGTGAAAAAGCCTGGAGAAAACATGAAACAAAAACAAACACGTGCTCCCCTGCCAGGAAAACATATCCAAACCCCCTAAGCTCCCTAAAAATTTCCATGTGTGTGTCTAATCTATATAGTGCGTGCACAGGTATATTTATACACACACAGATATGTATGTACATGTCTGTGTACACTGTATGCACAAAAATAACTCTGTATGTATATAAACAAAATCTTTAAAATATGCAAATATAGATAAACTATGTATATTTGTGTATATATTTCTGTATATGTTAATATGCATATACATACACATATTTATATATGTGCACACACACACACAAAATCTCAGCCATGTCTCTTTCTCAAAATTTGCATCCCAAGAATAAGATTAAGTTTGCTTGGAGGGAACTAGATAATAAATAATATATTATTTATTAATATATATTAAATTATGTATTATTTATTAATATATAAATAATATAAGTTGGACTGTTACCTGTTTCCACAGGAGAGTGCATTAACCACTCTTACTTGCAGTCCTCTTTTTGCATTGCTGCTCTGTACTGACAAGCCTGGAAAAGAGAAGAGCTACTACACTGTAGTCCTGTCCCCAAAGGCACTAATTAATTCATAGGCCATAGCTTAGAAATTTATGAAAGTGAGTCTCTGACACTTAATTGAAGCAAAGGAAAAACTCTTCCTTTTTCGACTTGTAGGAATCACACACTGGCCTCTCTTCGTTTCTAAGCTAACCTCTATGTTATATTACTGTAGCCAACTGTTAAATTTATTTAAACCTATCAAATCATATGAGAAAAAATGTCAAAAATGAAAGTGCTTACACGACAAGGAACATCAGCTTTAAGTATTACTTATAGCCAGAGGAAATTAAGCTATCAGATTCTACCCCTATATCACACTCCCCACCGCATCCTTTAAAGTCACCTATTTCTTGAAACCATGGGTTTCTTATTCCACATGTCAAGTGCTGACCCCCTACTTTTCATCACAAACAAGTGGTAGGTAAAGCAGATGAGCAAAAGAATAGCATAAATAAACTATTAAAAGCTAAAAAAAAAAAAAAANAAAAAAAAAAAAAAAAAAAGGAAAATAAGCAGTGGATTTGGGGAAAGGGTGCAGTACCAGGTTATCTCCAACTCACTAGACCATCCCATCTGACGCATTTCCAAAGCCTTCCCACCCTGCGGGGAGACGGAAGGGTTATCATCGCCATTGCACAGATGTGGAGTTTCATCCAGCTGTGTAATGCACCAAGGGAAGCCGAGCAGAGTCTGGGGGCTTCATCTGAATCCTTCCCCAAGGTTTCCACTGACTGCACAGGGACTTTATTTACTGAAGTTGAACAAAAAATTCACAACAGAACTAGCAAAATGTAACAATGGGTTTGTTCTCATCAACTTAACATCTGGTTTCTGAATTAACATGGAAGCAGTTATAATTATTAAAGCAGAGTAATCACAACAAATAGCAAGAGCTCCCTGTCTCCAGAGGGACTCACCCTATTTGCTTGCATCCATTTATTACTTTTTCTTTTACAGATTGTAAACACTCTCAATTATATCTCAAGCAATCCATGTTTCTTGTTTTTATTGATCAGCACTGTCAACTGGCTCAGTTCTGTGCGTCAGAACTTCATATACTGTAAAATGCCTCAGTACAGTATGAATTCTAGGTACAGTTACCGTATATATGGTCCCATGCATACAGGTGTTCTCCTTCTGGATAAATAAGCAAACACTCCTTGGTAATCTGGTTAGGACAAGTTTTGAATTTAAAAAAAAAAAATCTCATGAGAAATAAAATATTCCAGTCCCCAAACATCACCTGCTTAACGTGTAACAGTCATCTAATCTGTATTTTCTGTAATTTCCTCAATTAGTTTAGTTTGACAATTGTTCTCCTGAATAGTAGGACAATGTCCCACAAAAATGGATAAATGAAACCTTCTTCAAAAGTAGTTTTCTGACAGAATCAGAAATATTAAAACTGTTGGCAAAAATTCTTCCTCCTTTTTTTTTTTGTAAGCCAAAAACTGTTTGCGTTTATACAAGCAGAACAGAACCTACTGGTGAACACTGATTATACTACCAAGACCCCCAAAATAAGGCGGCGTGCTTACTCTTACTAAATTGTGAATTAAATTAACAACAGAATTCAAGATACTGGAATCTACTCCATTGCCAAAATACTACATTATTTGGATGGAAATTCTAACCTCGTCCTTGCTCGAGTGATGAGCAGGATGGCAGTTAAACCAGGCTTGGGATAAACGAAGTGGAAAAATTGGACTTTATTCCCCTTCCCATACAATTCATGCTCTACAAATAGTTGTTTTTCACTTCCTGGTGCACGGCAGTTCTGTCCCAACTTGCTCAGTTCTAATAACCAACACTGGCAGGGCAGATCATGCCTTTCCCTCTTACTCATTCCATCTAATCTTCTGCCCTTCCAACAAAATGCGTCCGCTCTTTTTTTTTCCCCCTCAATCTCATTTCAAAACAGAGTGCTTCTTTTCTATCTGACCCTTTTTAATTAGGTTTAATAATCCAAGAAAATACTTCTTAGCACAAGTGGGGAGAAAATGTTATATCTAGAGGAAAACATTTGCTTGGACAGAAAAAATAAAAATAGAGGATTACAAAAAGGCATGCAAAAAGCATAAGAAACAGAATTAAAGTGTTTGCTCTGGTGATGCAGTTGTACAGGCGTCATGAAATCTCCAATTAATTTCCCGTTTAACCAAATTCCAACCACTCAACTGGACACAGGCTGTTTTAAGCTGAGCCGGCACGAAAACGACAGATCCACAGACACAGCCCAGAGCCCCTGAGCAAACATCCCGGCTTTTTTTACTCACTCGGTTCTGCTTCCCAACTTTTTCCCGATCATTTCTGAGCCAGATCGAGTTCACCACACGGGCTGCACAAACCTCCCTCTTCCTTTCCCCATTTCCTCTCTACTTTTAAACCAACAGACTGACGTAGCTCGTCTCCTCTGTTAAAACGCTGTGTTTATCCCCAGTTTAACATAATTCTCTTTTTTTTTTTTTTGTAAAATTAATCTCCAGCACGCTCAACGGAAGTTTTCCACATGTTCTACTTGGATGAGCGTGTATTAGTTAGTGGGTCCTATTTTTAGCTGTTTTGCCTTACTTTACAGTTTATTTCCTTAAATAGCAATCTGGATATCGACACAGAGCTACGCAGATGAAAAATAAAACATATTCCCTGTTTCACATACATTTAGGGCCATGGAATTTTAAGCTTATAAATAGCAATATCTGAACTGAGAAGGACTGAAATTCAGGTTCGTAAGGTTAAACTAAAAATTTGATTATTATGACCTGTTAACTTACACAGATATTTTTTTTCACGGGAAATCAATCCACTCGATTTTAGATTTTTTTATTTTTTTTTAAACAACGGAGCAGCAGCAGCTGCTACAGAATTTACTGGTAACCTTCATTATACTATAGGCTTTACTCTGAATCCCCTTTAAAGTTGAGGCACCTCAACGGAGGTGGACAGGATCTCCCTCTGGAGGCCTTCAGAGGCATCTTCCTCCCTCTCCTGCCAAGGTAGGAAACTTCACTTGGTTGCACAACAGGTCGGCTCCCGCATGCAAACTCAGCCTAAAGATGCTCATTCTCTCCTTCCCGCTCCCCATCACCCACATACTGACCTGCATTTCACCCCCCTGTCAACGATGCTGATGGAACCCGGATCAATGAAATGACTGAGGTAAAAAAAAAAAACAAAACAACAAAAATTCTTTTTAAAAGAAGATCATGTCAAAAATCTCATTTACAGAGCGAACCAAAAAAACTGCACCAGCATTAACGAAGAGAAGCAAATGGCAACACCACAAAAAAAAAAAGCCCACGAAAGGAGACCACTGTGGGAAGCACAAATTTCTTAAATTTCTGAGTTTCATCTCTGAATGGTGATACCAACGGTGAATAGAATCAGCCTGGCTTGACCATACTGCTGGTAGTTTGAGTACAAAACACTGCAATGAAGTCACAAAAGAAAAAAAAAAACCTGGCAAAACCTCACTTCAAATCAGAGGAAAGTGCAACTCCTCATGGTTTTGCAAAGCTCTGCCCAAACTAGGGAAAAATGGTAAGTTTTCTGATGAAGGTCTCCGGTTCAGTGAAGCTGAGATGAAAGAAAATCAGATGGTATTTTCAAACGTGTTCACAAGTCACATAACCGCATTAGTTAACAACACAGGAGTTACCTTCTCTTGCAAGACAGATGTGGCAAACACAGGACCAGGAGGGGCTCCAGCATATAACGGAGCTTGCTGCTCTTCGTAGCTTTGGTACAAGTTTGAATTAACCAAAAGCCCCTTCCACAAACAATGCAATGCATTTACCCGTGCACTTTTTAGATTGGTTCGTCTCAAGTTTTTCAAGTCTCTTCCTTATCCTTATTTTCACTCTACATCCCAGTAAGGTCATCTTCCATATTCACCTAAGCACCCCAGTGATAAATCTTGCATTAATCTACCTTAATCTTTGAGAAATCAGTCCTATCTTCTATATGATAACATACAACAAGATATGATCATATAAAATAACCCCCTTCTCCTGTGGGGATACTTCTGTGCTGCCAATAACTTCCAGAACATTCTCGCTGACTCCAAATGGGGTTCCCATTTCTACAGTACCTTTTATAGCACTTAAGTGGGAAACTTAATTAGTCAAGACTGAGACTGGAATATTTTTTATTTGACTTAATTTTATATTTTTTATATATATAGCTTTTTACTAGAACTATTTAATGAAATGAACAATTTAAAGAAGATGTTTTTGATGACGGTGATATCCAGAGCACACTTCTGTTTCACAGCAATGCAGACAGTGCAATATGGATTATAATAGAAACATGAATAAATAAAACATATTAAAGTGTTTAACACTATACAATGCTAAAAGGTGCCATTTAATAGTCACATGTTAAAGTATTTGAGTAAAAGAAGAAAGCAGCTGTGTGTTCAACAAGCAACTGTTATCTTGCTTCTTTGTGCTTTGAAAATAAGGCATTTTAAACTATCCGTTTATCTACTAGTACATATCACTACGTATTTAGCAACACAGTATAATGCCCTCCTTGATAGGTTCTAAATTCCTGTTCCTGCAATGTCAAGTACATACTTATTGTAGTAAAGTACGATTCCCAAGCATCCGTCTTTCGAGTTAAAAGCTTCAAGAGGAAGCTGATGATCTAGCCGTTGCCAAAATGCATTTTTTTTAAATTGACATTATAATTAACAAAATTAGCACGAAAGCAGTCACAAATCACAAATCCCTTGTAATAAGTCATTATACAATGTTTTACACCAAGTGTTCATAACTAATCATTTTCATCTTCACAGTAATGGGGACCAAAATAAAACTAGGATAATATTTTTGTACCTCCAGCAGACACACAAAATCCTAAATTTAATTCCTGCACATCACTATTCCGAATCTTTGCTACTGTCAGTGACCGCAAAAAGTTTGAGAAGAAAAGACTACGGCGGTTTCAAGTAAGTGACATTTACATACCTCAAATTAAACTAAATCTTAAAAGACGGGTGCTGCACAGAAGAACCAGGTATCTACTGCATATTATTAAAACAAACCAGCTACAGGTAAGAGAATATATTACAAAGAGAGACATAGCTGTAGATTAACTTAAAAATTATAATAAAAAATGAAAACGAAACAAAATATAAAGCATAAATAGACACAAGACCAGAAGGCACCGAGAAATACTGAGACCAACACAATTTCCTCCAATATACTCAAGATTATAAAACAAATCTATTTTAGAAGAAATGATGCTCACTGCACGAGTTTACTAAACTTAAATGCTACTGCTGAAATTAGCTCAGTTAAAATCCATCATTCGCAGACACACTTGCCTTTACACAGAAATCCAGTTTTACAGATGTACACTTATAGCTCGCAGGCTTAATTTCCTTACAATACTTACTGCTTCACTTATTCTCTAGAACTATGTCTTCGACAAAACCCAGAGTCTAGTCTAACTCTTATTTCCCAGGAGTTTCCTCACAAATCAGCTAAATACAAGATTTCCAGTATGTACCGGGGCTATTCTGTGTCTCAAGGTTTTTATATGCCACTGCCCTCCGTCAGATTTATTACTCCCCCCATAATCTAATATAGAAAGAATTCACCCGATTGGCTAAACTGCACAGCGAAATGTTTCTATATAAAGCAATATTTTGAGCTTCCCGGTTGGGATGTTCCATGAGCATGACACTTTGAATGAAAAGAAAATTTCCATCTACGAGTAAATAGAAAGCTACGCTCCAAACATTTTCAGCTATTTGAGATATTTTTAAACATCTGCGTTTCTTATCAGTATGCGGTTCAAGCTGGAGAGAATCATAGAATAGAATCATGAAATCATTTCAGTTGGAAGAGACCCTCAGGATCATCAAGTCCAACCATCTCCCAGCACCCTTCACATCCACACAACAGCCTTCTTGCAACGGATGGCCTCTATCCTATGGGCAATTTAAGGACTGAAATACGAAAGGCACGAGCGGTACAGGTGGGAACCCAAAGTGCACACAGGGAGGATGGATGCTATGGCACAGGTGACTGAAATGCAAAAACACTGGAATGAGGGGTGAGGGAGAAAAAATACGGAGAAGCGGAAATATTGGAACTTTTAGTAAATCCCCCTGCCTCCCAAGGTGACCTCAGCCAGCTGACATCTGAGACCTTGAGTCATCTGTACATCCTAAAAACTTCCACTAACATCTTTTAACTAACACCTATATTTAAAAAATAATTTTTCCTTGTCTAAAACAGCAGTTGATTAAAGCAGTCTTCTAATAAAGAATATTCCAGCACCAAAGAGCCGTACTTGCCTTTGTTCTCATTAAATGAGCCGCATCTACACATATTATCTATTTACTTATCTTTAAGAGAAGTGAAATGGCTTAGGTGTTCATTACAAGATGCATTTTCCCTGTTTTGCAGGCACTCTTTTTTAATGCCTATCATACAGTCTGTGCACTCCTGCAAAAGTCAGCCGAGCTCCTAAGCCTTGTGTAGATTCAATCCACCAATATACTTAGTGAATGAAAATACAATTCTCTTTCCCATGCTATTTTGATTCATACTTTCCATGAAGATATTAACGAAATCAATCATGAAACGCCTGACACTTTGTACTTCTACGCAGCAGTCTTAAACTGGTAGAACTGCCCTACTGAAAGTCGTTTTCATGTAGTGGAAAAGGGCACGAGAAAGATTAGATCTGGGAGGTTTGCCTTGAGCAGTGAGTGAAACCATGACCCGTGAGCATTCAGAACGTTATTTGTGAGTGAATTGTTCCTGGCATCCAAATACACGGCTATCTTGTTTGGGTTCTTATTGAACCCGCTCTTCTAAGGTAATTAACACAGCATTTCCCCAGGTGACCTAAATGCAAGGTAAGATGTGGTAATTCCCTACTGAGCACCAACACAGCCACCTTTTTGGGAGCAGAGCAGATCACTTCCAAGTCTCTGGAGAAATTATGTATATTACAGCAGAAGAGAATGAATGAATGCACTCCAAAATGGCTAATGCACACCTGAAAACTAAATTTCTGGGAAGAGGGAGGAGAAGGGAAGCAGCAATATCCTACAGAAACCCCCGGCACCCATCAGCCTTCATGTTAGCAAGTCTCGTTGCCAACTGATTGCCATGTGGATAAAGTAAAATCTGACCAGGTAAGAGAAAGTGATCAAAAAGTAAAGGGATGCCCAAAAGATGGGGTGGGAAACAGGACAAATTGCTTTGGAGAGGCACGTTTTCCTTTCCACTGGCTATAGAGGGAGTTCAGATGACAAGGTAGATGACTAACCTTGGCACCAGTGAAATGAAGTGACATGAATCCCACCTTACCTACTCCTTTCAGAGGTTATAAAAAAAGTTATTGTATTCACAATACAAAAGCTAAATTTCCCTCTGTTACGCTGTTAGGATTGCATAATTTTTATGTAAAACGCTTTGGTTCAGCAAAGTAGATTTTTAATTAATTTTTCATATGACTTTTCTGACAATATATTTTCACCTCAAGAAGCACTACGGTTTTATATTCAGCCTAATGGTTAAAAGCATTTCAGATGACAAATATAATCTATATTTATTTGCATCATAAAGCAGTTTCTTGAAGGCAAAGCATGATAAAAGGAGTATGAATTCTCTAATGAAAAAGACATTAACATTTGTACTTACGAAGTTTTAAGTATTTAAAAGTAATTATTCAAAGATTACTTGAGAAATGTTGCATGGACATGATATGTGGACAATGGGAACCGAAGTGGCAAAAAGATCTACCTAGAAAATTATATCAATATCAAAAACCAAATACCACTTTCCCTCAAAAAAACACATAATTTAGACTCCTTTTCTGTGTTGTCAGTAACAAAACAGATGAAGATCAGTCCATTACTACCAGACACTTTTCCAGATACATCTGCTGTACCTCAACTCTGAAGTTTATTAGTTCATTACTTTATTAGAGAAGCCTAAGAGTAACCAGGTAAACGGAACGTAGTTCATTAGCAGCTCTGAACAGAATACACACTAATTTGGTGTTGCAACATGCAAAGTGAATGGAATTAAGGAAAGCAATTTTAGATAATGAAATTTAAAATACTTTATATTCTATTAAGTTCCTTCCAGACTCCACTGGACAAAAGACAGACAGACAGAATCAGCTACAGAGCTAATTATCCCTCTTTTAGATCTTTCTAGTGAAATAGCCTGTTCTATTGATAAATTGATTCCCCAAGCTAATACTGAGATTTAAAACAAAGTTCATTGAAGTGCTGAATTATGGCTGCATAGCTTTTTCTGAGAAAACTTACGGTACTGGCTTTGATAAAATCGTTGGACACAATAGCTACAAAGTGTAAAAAAAAAAAAAAATAAGGTGGTGTGATGCATTTTATTTCAAGATCATCCATGAGTTTTTATTGCCATCCAGGCCCTGCAACCATTGACACATTCACTGGGAAAAAATGCTGGGCACTGCCAAGGTATATTGTTTATTGGCATAGAGACCAAGAGCTCAAATGAGTAGTTCCATCAGGTATGCATTCAGCATAAACCAAACATCACTCGCGACGAGATGATGTAACGAATGTAAAAGCGAAAAGAAAATGAAGCTGCGAAAGAGGAGCAAGCGCGGCAATCCCAGCAGCGCAGGGGTGGAAGGAGGTAATCAGGGCACTAACCCTGGCAGCAGCAATAAAATACCGAACGTGAAGCCCACCGCTGTTTCTTGAATCGTTGTTTTTCTTGACACTGTGAGATGTTGGCTGGCTCCCGCTCCCGACAGGTGCAGGAAGGCCGCGGCCCGTGCCAGGCCGGCCCGGGTGACTCACGGCGCCAGGTGCTGCCCATCAATTCCCCCCCAGAAAAGGGAAGGTGACCCCTCCAGCCGTGCCACCCGTAGCCGAGAAACAGAGAGAAACCCGAAGCTCCCGGTGGGTGCCCAGCCAAAGGTCATTCGCCAGCGCCACCTTCTTGAAAACTCGCCGGCAGCTTCTGTGCGCCCTTTTGTTCTGGTTAAAGACGTGCAGTAAGAAAAGGTGTCTGTGGATGCATAACCGGGGCTGCAGACATCTCACAAGCCCCATGGTAAAGAACTACTTCAGCAACTGAGCTTCAAAAAGGAGAGACAGTTCTTACTCTGGTACAATAGAACATTTAATTCTGCTGCCTTTGTTTGCAAAATCAAAGTTCTCTTAGAGGCAACTATGCTCATGTAACAGAAGCGATCTTTTTTTTAATTGGTTTTTCAATTAATTGGTTTCCAAGGCTTTCGTAATTTCCTGCAAGGATAAAAGGGCCATATTCTCTGTCATATCCAAGATTTTGCTCAGAATAAGAACTTCCATTCACTTCATTCACTAAACTCAGGAGAAGCTGTTCCTGAGCAAGGATTAAAGCTTCGGGGTTTGAATCACCAGGGCAGATCTACCGAGGTCTTTTGCTGCGAGTCTGGGAGCTCAAAACAAACCAGAAACTGCCGGACACCGTTCCCAGCAAGAAGTCTTTTGATCATCCTCCCATGCAGTTCAGAAGCTGCAGCAATGAGGCAGAGAAGACCTCTCTTTATTCCATGCCAAAACATTGGGCTACTTCTCCCCTTTCCAAGGGCTTCCATCCTGCCTCCAGTTTCTCTCACAAATCATCGGATAAGCCAGGCTTGTCCACGCACCGATGGGAAAACAGACAATTGTTCCATGTAATGGCTTCCTAACAGCCTCTCCAGACATGCTGTTCTCTCTTTCGGAGAACGGTTTCTCTCTAAAAGGGGATCCAGGTGGTCCTTAGGGACTCCCGAGTCTGTCACAGCTGCTTCCTCTTGCCTGGGAATGGAAAAGCTTTTGATCTTAGCCTAAGCAGTCATAAACTGAGGTTTGGTGGTGTGACAGAGCCGCTAGCCATCTGGCCTCTACATTCTTTCCCTTTTGGTGGGCATAGCAAAAGGCACCAAACAACTCTGAACCCTGGAACTGATACTTTATTATAGCATCTAATATACCTATGAATAGCGAAAATTCAGAACTGCCAAGTGAAACATCTAAAAGCTTTGCATACAAACCTCTCCTTAACCACCCACAGCATTAGAGGCCAAGTCTCTGCTTTGTAGACCAGCAGTTCTCAGTCTTTTCCTCAACTGAACATGTTCTTCAGAAGCCCCTCTGGGGTTCTAAGAAGCCTCTCCTTCCATCACTGCTATGGGTCCCCTGTCATCCTGCAAATTCCCAAAAGCTAAAAGTACCAACTCCCCTGCCCTCTTCTCTCCTTGCAAGAGGTAGAAAATGGTAAGCAATCTGTCTTCTACACTGTTTCCTACACTCCCATTCATCTGAAGAAAAAATAGACAACATTCATACAGGTAACTATGAATAAATCCATTTAAATACTTCTACCATCTGTCATAGTGTTTCTTGTTTCCTAAAGCAAATGAATGACCTGAAAACCTGGTAGGAGGTATAGTTGGCTCTTCTTGGAGGTCCAGAAACTACCTGTGAGAACAGAGCAGAGATTCTGCAGAACAGGTGTTACGACGGATGGTAAGTCTCTCAAAGCAGTGAGTCTTGTACCTCCATTTTCACAGAGATCAAAATCTCAGCTCTTAAGAAACAGCTGCTTTTTGGCAGCCTATATATTAGCAGGATGTGTATACTGGCCTCGTCCTTGAATTCACATTTCTGTTTACGAGAAAATAAAGTTAGCCAGGCCCTTTGTTTTATTCTCCAACTTCTGCTCTGTTCATAAGAGACTGCTTTAAACACCATCCGATTTTCAAGAGCATTCAGCATCAACAACTCCCATTCAGGCATGTAAATAAGTCACTTTGGATTTGCTGGATGCTGAGTGCTCTTGAAGAGCTGCCCCATCTACTACTTCTGTACCACTTCACATACTACTCACTGGATTTAAAGATGACATTGACAGACAGACAGTGCACTACCCAGGAGTAACTTTGATCATTAGGCACTCAGGGAGAACAGTTCTGTTGTGTTGCAGAAACGCCTTTCAAAACAATACACTCTTCCTCATATCTCTGAACCCAAGTGTTTAAATTACATACTTTGTACAGATGTCAACACTGAAAATAAAATGAACTTCCCAAGTACCCTCATTTTTCAAACAACTGCACAATTCATCCTAGGTTGTAGCAAGTGATCACAAAACAGAGACTTCTCTCAGTGCACATGCACACGTGCATTTTAATTTTGCTCTTTTGAAACTTTCTTGATACTAAAACACTTGGGAGAGGCCATTATTGAATGGCTGAAGGGAATACGCCATGATTAAAACTGCACAGCTTTTGCTTCCAGGCCTTTCATTAGGAGGGTAAGAATTCATATTCTTCTGAAAACTGAAGAGGAGACATGGACATTCCCAGTTGTTGTCATGGATACAGCTGCCGAGAAAAATGTCATTGTACCCCTGCAGATAAACGCATGTGCCAACTGCTTGGAATACACAGCGGTAAAACCACCACAGATGTTAAACAGTCTCACATAGCCATCAGGTTCCTCTTGAAATGTACACTACATACAAAAAGAAAAAAAATTAAAAGTTATTTTTAAATATAAAGGTTATGGCATGAAGAAAGAAAAGGCTAGGCAGTTAAAAAAAAAATGTTGGCACTTTCATAGTTCATGATGTCATGGAGGAAAAAATATTATGGAACAATAGCATGAGTAAAGGATCAAGTGTCAGCCCAACTTAGAGTTATCTGGATTTTGTCAGTGTGTGTTATAACAGTATTGTTAACTACAATAACTGTATTTCTTAGGTCAATGGACAATTAAAGAAACCAAACAAATTTAAAAAAAAAAAAAAAAGGCAACAAACACACATTGGAAAATTCTGAACCAGGGAAGCTCTGATCCTGATTAGACCACCTCATAGTGTCAGCATTTTTACTTGGACTAGAACACTCCAAATCTCTTTCCACTTCAGCTTTACATTAACTATTTACTGGGGACACAGATCACAAAAAATGAAGAGTCTGAAAACACGAGACTGTTCTTCCTCGTACCATTTTCTACATCCACTGCTGGGAGAGGTGCTTGAATGAAGTGAGGCAATTACCAGGATGTTCCTGGAGTTTTGCTGCACATCGCTCAGCGGTATTTCATTGCACCAAGCAGGTGGGAAAAAGCAAACACTGTCCCCACAGAGAGCGGGCAAGGTTTTGGATTCTCCTCCCCTGGTCGAGTGGAAGGACACAACTCTCTCCTCACGTAACCCTTCAGATATCAGCTGCTAAACAAGCCCAGAGGGAAGGGAAGGCAGGTGGCTCCAGGGCAATTGTTACTATGAGTGATCAAAGCACGGAGGCCTGGTCAGGATATGGAAAGGTGAGGCTGGTGGTGAGACACACAGAGACAAACAAGAAAAGACTGGCTCCCCACCTGCAAAAAGAGGCTTTCAGGAGCATGGAAGAAAACATCCCAAACTGAGGAGCTAATTCACCGCTGTGCAAAGACCAAAGAAACAAGGAAGCAGAACTGAGCACCCTGTTATAAATCTCTCCTCATAAGTACTTTGGGACAGGCCTAAACAATACAATGCCGTGTTTTGCAGAGATATGTGAGCTATCGCTAAGTGAAGCATGTTGGAACTGGAAGCAAGATAACCGCTTGAGCATGATGTAACACCCCAGCTAATTAGCTCCGTTAGGAACAAAGCCTGAGAGGGCTGCACTGCATCCAGAAGACAAGCAAGTCCATGTAGGACTAGCTAGGGCACCTCAGTACTGCGCGACTGTCTTCCAGGTAGACACCTCCGTGATGTATCAGTTGAAATTGTAAAGCACGCTACAGTAAAAATAATAATCATCATCACTATCATCGTCACCACCACAGGAAGAGGCACAGTTTCATTGGAAAAGTAGTTGTGAAGTACATGCGGTGAAAAAGAGGTGAGAACATCCAACTACACCCCAAAATATCAGTTGTTCTACCAAAGCTGGAAGGGAGCTCTTCTGTTTGAGGAGCAGGCAGAGCATGGATCCTGCCTTAGCACAGATTCCTACACTGCTTCTTTCAGAACACGTCATGATGCTTATCCCAGCCAAGAAAATAGCTGTTGATCGGCGTTCTGCCATATCTGATCATCACTATGGCCCAGCACCTTACCCTGGTGTCCACTGCAACACAAAAAGTCCTTTGAAGCTATCCGGTTGTTTTAGAAAAGAAAAGCCACAAGAACAGAAAACAACTTGAAACAGCTCACTCATGGCAGTCATCCCCCTTCCCACCACTGCAACCAAGAGACCTCACAGGCATTTGGCCTAATGGCTAAGCGCTGCACAATTCAACTGAAGAATAAGTTTAAAGGCATTTTAAACAAGTGTTCAATAGATTCTACACTAGTCATCTCAGCTTAGGAGTTGTAACTTCCTCTTCAGGAATTAACATGTCTTCTGAAGAACCTCCAAGCTCATTCGAGGGGGGAAACAAACAAACAAACAAACATAAAAGGAAAAAAAATCTGGCTTTTCTCGTTTGACAGATAGGCTTTAAAACATAAGTTCATGTCACAAGTACAGATAATTATGGCATGAGAATACACGTTTCAGAATGCACACGCCTCGCAAAATGAACATTTCTTAGTAGCTACAGAAGGACTTTCAGTACTTGCACCCACATCCCAGTCCTTTGATCCCACTAGCCTACCACACCTCCCACGCTTGTGTAGCAGACAATTAGGGAAATAAATGTTTTTTAAGTTAAAATAATTTCTTATCCTCAGAATACATACAAGGCTTAGAACAGCATCATTTCACTCCTGAAAGATGGAAAGGTTTAGCTGAATTTTTGAGAAGGCAGGCAGTCTTGTTTTACTATTTAGACTCCAATATCAGCAATTAAAAATATACTCTTAACTGAAATGACACCATGAATTCAGGGGCAGGGACCCACCTGAGGAGAAATAAGGAAAACAAAAAATGGATTGCCTCAGGAGCTACAGATTATAGAAAAATCAAGAAAAATTTCATAGGCTGAATGCTGCCCACCAAGCAACATCCTCCCTTTTAAGAAGAACTAAGCATGTCCCGTAAGCATCACTGCCTTCCAGGAGAAAAGCTGTTACGAAGCCATTACAACAAGCAATACCTGATACAGTGCTAGAGGTGGAACACCCACACATCACTTTCCTGACCAAGCTGCCCCACAATATTTCTAGGCACACATGTGCAGCAGCCAGTGC
Source organism: Pampusana beccarii (assembly GCA_013399365.1). Lineage (NCBI taxonomy): Eukaryota > Metazoa > Chordata > Aves > Columbiformes > Columbidae > Pampusana > Pampusana beccarii. Next base: position 1,277,954 of record VWYH01011069.1, on the reverse strand, counting down.
AACCTACGGGCACTTAAATCCTGTCTCTTGTTTGCTATAAACGTCCTCAGTGTGATCTGCTTACTATGAAAGCAGAAGGTCAGGTGCATACTAAGCACACTGCACAAAGCATTAAAATCACACACACTCTCACTCCTACTCCAGAGATATTCCTTATTTCTCTGTGTCTGGTTCTCTCTCTGGAGCAGGAGCTTACACACACGTGGATCATAGAACCATAGAACAGTTTGGGTCGGAAGGGACCTTCAAAGCTCATCTAGTCCCACCCCTGCAATGAGCAGGGACATCTTCAACTAGACCAGGTTGCTCAGAGCCCTGTCCAGCCTGGCCTGGAATGTCTCAGGGATGGGGCATCTACCACCTCTCTGGGCAACCTGGGCCATTGTTTTATCACCACCATTGTAAAAGATTTCTTCCTCACATCTAGCCTGAATCTCCCCTCTTTCAGTTTAGAACTGTTACCTCTTGTCCTGTCGCAAAAGGCCCTGCTAAAATGTCTGTCCCCATCTTTCTTACAGGCCCCTTTTAAGTACTGAAAGGCTGCAATAAGGCCTCCCTGGAGCCTTCTCCAGGCTGAACAACCCCAACTCTCTCAGACTGTCCTCACAGCAGAGCTGTTCCAGTATCAAGTACTATGTCCTTCCTTGCCGATGCACCGAACACCCTCTCCTCCACTGAGTCTTCATTTAAGCCTCTGTTGGCTGGGACAACACGTGAAGGGAGGAGGTTTAGGTTGGATATTAGGAAGAGGTTCTTCCCCCAGAGGGTGGTGGACACTGGAACAGGCTCCCCAGGGAGGTGTCACGGCCCCAGGCCTGTCCATTTTCAAGAAGAGACTGGACAACACCTTCAGACACATGGTGTGAACTGTGGGGTTGTCCTGTGCAGGGACAGGAGTCGGACTCCATGATCCTTGTGAGTGCCTTCCAATTCAGGACATTCTATGATTCTGTTATTCTATGAAGCCACCTTTAGAAGCTACAACAGTCCTATTCATTGACAACATTATGCCCATGCCCAGGCCAAAACAGGCTTAGAGGCCACTGAAAGAGACAGTCAACTTAAGCATCTACTGGGATGCGTAGTCCCAGGTCTCCAAGACATTGCCCAAAAAGCTGCTGCCATGTTACTTTGCTGTTTGCAAATGATCCTCTGCCTCTGCTTTGATCCAGCTTCAGAGGGAACCTGTCCCACACATCACGCCATTTAAACTGCACTGATGGAACGCGCTGGCTGCCCTCTCCGTCCTCCTCTCTCTCACACAGAAACCTTTAGGAACACTAAGCATATCCATCCCCGTTGTCCAAAGCCCAGGATGCTGACATTTCAAATCACACTCTCCTCTATGCAACTCATGAAAATAACAATGCTCAGGCAGCTGCTTGCCTGTATGCAACGAACCCGGCACAGGTTGCCAAGAGACTGCAATGATGAGCAGCATTTATTCCTGAATGCTCTCAAATGGGCTTTCACTATATGTTATTTCTAAGCCATAAAACATCAAGACCACATTCTTGTTTCAGTTTAGAATTAGTTTTTACAGCCAACATATAAAAGGAGGTAGCTGTAATAGACATGCTATGATGTTCTTAGCTGGAACTATATAAACAGTGCTTCTATAATAGGCGCTACTCTGAACTTTATCAGGGAACTGCCTGAACTTCAGGCTTCATGCCTGGCACTGCTTTTCCTGAATTTTAAACCTGGAAGAAATATCTGCAAAGATGAGAATAACCAAGCTATACAAAACGGTGAAGAAAAAAAAAACAACCTGAGAATAAGCAGTTTTCAGACAGTGTGTATAGAAATTCTCCCTGTAAGATCCGTTCCCTAGGGTAAAAATTAAGTGCAGATTCAGTCAAATTCAGGAGGCTCCAAAGAACAGAAAAACTCAGCCTATTATACCACCTAACAAGATACTGCTAGTGATTTTCAGCCTTTCAATCTAAAAATAAGGTAATTTTGCAATTAAAAGCCACCACTAAACCTTAGGTATCAGAACATTTTTCCCATTTATACCTGTAAAGATGAATAATAATTTTATACACTGTGTAGCTACCTAGAGAACGAAAGTTCTATCACATATGCTTCTAATACAGCCTTGCACGTATTCGTAGGCGTTAATCATTGATCAATTTTTTCAAGCAAAATTCAGCACTACCAACTATTTTTTTCTGTGGATACTGCATATTATTTTTGTCATAAAGCTGAGTATAAATTTCTTTTTGTTTAAGTTACATTACACATCTCCCCAATAAAAGAAAAAACACAGAAATGCTTTTCTGTATCTGGCAAAATTCTGCACACATCAAGAATGAGAGGTTTAGTATTGCTTAACACCTTGGAGAGAGGAGTTCACATCAGTATTTCTCTTTCACCATATGCTGCGGTAAAATCGATTAGTGGTATTAGCGACAATTGACAAAGTATAAGTGGTCCAAGGTCAAGCAAAATGGAAGACCATGCTTGGGCTCAAACAGGACACATACAGTCTTTCGACTACACTGCACAGTTGGAGAAGTTTTATAATCACGTTCATGACAAGCAATTTACCAGAGGAAAAGCATTAAAAGGATGCCCAGGACACAAACAGCCAAGAAGTCTCCATTTTATCAAGCCCCTGTGCCGAGCATTTCCTTGCTGCTTTTCAGCGGGTCTTTTTCTGCACCATACTCACGACCCGCGAAGTCACCTGTCACCACCTGCAAGAGATGCAGAATCACCCCCAGTGATGCGGGAAGAACGGTGAGGATGGGGCAGCACCGCCCAGGCACCCTCAGCCTCATCGTGACCAACCCCATCTCGCTTGAACCCCAGCTCATCAAACGTGATGCAGAATGACACCCACAACAAAAGAAAACGTGGAAATAACTTCGGTTCTTCCAATTTACTTTTGTAGGAAACTTTTGTTTAGTTTAGTTCCCAATTCCCCCGAGCACCTCTCGAAATTCTAGCTTTCAAGTTTTAACTGAAGCGGCGTACTAAGAGTCTTACAGCAAATAAATCACAGGTATAGTAGTAAGGAGAATATTTGAGAACAGCAATCTGTCCAGGGACTTTTCATTTAAAGAGAGAAGAAAGACTTTAGACCTTGATAAGGCATGACATGATTCCATGCCATTGATCTGCAATCACACAGCTTTATCTGTAATGCAAACAAAAAGTTATTTAGAATACTCCTAATTAGGTATAATAAGTGTACACTGGCACACTACTGAATCTATAAATAGACAGCAACCACACCGTCTTTCCCCTGCTCCATTTTATAACGTATGGGAGAGGGGGGGAAAAGAACAGCACTTTCCTTTTTTTAAGACCTTTCTTAAAGTTGTACCATTGAAAATAAGTTGGGGTTTTTTTTCTTCTGAAGGTATTAAACCTCAGCAGACATAGGCTGTCCTCAATACTTGTGTAAAAGGAAGAGAGAGAATACCTAATTAGAAATAAATCAGGAACCATATTCTAGCAATCTGTAAGATATTCCGAGAGACACAGCTCCAGGAAACTGAGCATGGAGCTGGGACCAGATGACCTCTCAAAGTGTCTTCCAACCCAAACTACAATTATGATTCATAAATATTTTTTCCTAGAAAAAAGTCCCTCTCTATAACCTCTCACACCTACACGCAGTAATTTAAACTGTGGATTAGCTATAAATAACCTTGGTGTATATTTCAAAGAAAAGGTATAACCATGCTTGCCATAAAATTCAGCAGAAGCTCATTTGCCTCTTGCCGTGGCTGTGAGTTGTTTAATTTTATTTTTTTTTACCCAAATAGAAAAATATAAGATTTCCCAGTAATTTCCAACTCCTCGCTGCAGAATTACCTCCCAGGGACACAGGTTTATCACGGGCTCAAAGGGTAATTTGAAATAGGAGCCCTTTGTAAAACTGTTGGCAGCAGATCCCTGGCTGACGAAGGGTGGGGAAGGAGTAGAACCTGTGATTTTAACTCCTTTTATCTCCTCCTCAGTGGAGCACACAGTGACCAAGTGAAAAACTGATTTTTTTTTTTTTTTTACCTTAAGCAGGTAAGCAAAAAAAAGAAAAAGTCTTGGTTTGCATGGACACACACATGTGCACAGAACTACCGGTCTCTTTATGCAAGTAAGAAAAGTGTACATATAATCAGAACTATGGAAAAAATGCAAAGCTTAAAGAAACTGGAATAAAGATTACGTACTCTTTAAAAAAACAGACAAAAATAAAAGGGAAAAAAAAAGCTATTCATTGCCATTGCATTTAGCTGGCAACATCAGGTAACATGAGGTGATACATAAAAGCAATGATGGGTTTTTAAGCATACAGCTTGACATTGCCAGGACATTTAATAGTTTGCTTGTGACAAGAGCTCATCAGAAGTTCTGTAATTTTTAGGATCTTCTTTTCCCTAGAAATGCTGAAGAAGCAGCAGAACACAGTTTTGCAACGCAGCATCAGGGGCATAGGTAGAAATCTGACAACCCTCTGAAGCCCAGAGTATTTTTAATGTATTTTATAAAATTACTAAGTATAGCAAGGGAAAAAGCTTGTCACCTAGTAGACAGGATGCAATCACAGCTCCTGAGTTTTATAATTGCCTTTGAATGTTTGAAAGCTTAGTTGCCAGTGGATCAGGGAAGATTGGAGACCATGGGCCTAAGCAGAAAAATATCTCAAGTATAAAGGGTAACTTGCCTGCACATAGTTTCGAGGTGCACTGATTAAAATGTTCTCTCTTCAAAATGTTAATTAGTGGACTTAATACAGGTAAAAGTCCTCTCTGTGTTTCCAGGAGCAGGCAAGAAGCAGCATACAGATATGTGTATTAGCCCAGCATTCATTTACAACCAAAACAAAAAAACCAAAACCCAAAACCACAAACCCCACAACAAACAAATAAAAACCAAACAAACCAAGATGCAGTCAACTGAGCTGCCTGAAGAAGTTTTCTTAAATTCTGTTTTCCCCCTACAAAAACATGATAACGAAGACTTCTAGGTTATATAAAAAGTTTGCTTAAACAAGTTCACTCACTCACAAGAAAGAAAATCAAGTTTGACAACATCAGATAGATGGCTATGAAAGTTATTCCTGTTTGTCTGTAACGAGAAGCTGCGTAAATATCATTTTTTTATTATTATTTCCATAAAAGACCAGGTGTAATCACAAATATTGGCTCTTTATTTCACACCCAAGTAACTTAACGCTAGCTCCCTGTGGCAGATCTGCATCCCCCCAGCATTCTTCCCAGGCAGAATCCACATATTATAAATATATCAAGTTAATACACAATAGTAAGGATTACTGTTTACACCACGAACACTACCATATTCTTTCAGTGATGGGATCTCAGACTCACCAAACCCCCTTTTACCCTTCTCGCTCTCTCTTTTTTCACTTCAACAGACGTCTGAGCCCCAGGCCAATCAATGTTTGTCTACAGAGTAACTCGTGTGAAGATATTAGGCAAAAAATGACAATAATAGCTGGAAAAGTCACCGAAAAGGGTGCATTAGTTTTCAAGTCAATAGCTGCCCGGTGAACCATCTGCTCCCAAGACGGATCAGTGCCACAGAAGGAGGAGGCAGCGCAGTGACACTATCCAGAGGAGCAACCTCGTACATCTGCACCCTCTCTAACGCTCCATGCCCAAACTTTTTGGTCATGGTCAGCTCCCCTCTTTATGGGGATTATTGGGAGAAACCTGGCAGAGGCACAGGCTGAAAGGAAAAGCGATGTCACCCTTTCTCTGTTCAAACTCCTGAAGAAACCGCGACAGCGGCAGGTGGGAAAGGAGGGAGAGAACGAGAAGCAAGATGTCTCTATGGGAGCATTAAAACAAACACAGAAGTATGTGCCCGTCCTCATCGTCGACAGAGAGCGTGCACAGGGAAGGAAGAATCCTCTGCCCGACGGGCGGCCGGCACTGCTGGTGATCCACGCTGGTCCTTTCCAACACCCTTAGCTGAACCAGAACAAGCCGCCCCGCTCACCCAGAGCTGGGGAGACACCGACCTCCCTCTCGCTCCGGAGCACCGCAGCGGCTACAAGGACAACCAGCTGTCAAGCTGAAGCCAGCCAAACTCGGTTGCTAAATTTAAGCGACCGCACAACAGGACATAACTGACCAGAGCAGCGTGACGGCCCTTTAGATCCACTTAAATCTCCACAGGCACGAAAAACCTCGGCGGATCTTCCCAGCACGAACCTATGCCAGAAGTGCAAAACGACACCGAGGGCACGGCCGGCTCTCCTAGAAAGACCTTGGCATGGCTGGACACGCATCCTCCCGGCGGCTGCCGACTCGGCAAGTACCGGGGAGACTCACCACCCACAAGCACTATTCGGCTTCAAAACCCTATTAAGGTTGCTAAGTGACAATAATGTAGCGCAATCTCACACCATTTGCAAACCCCAAATGTTTAAAGGCGAGGAAATGAACAGTTTCAGATCATCATAAATATCACGCCGCCCATCGAATAAACAAATAAATTCTCATTAAGCGTAAAAACCTTGCTGAATTCATTACAATAATAACATTAACTCGCCCAATAGTACAGCTCAGGTTTTTCTTATTGTGCTTTCAATATCTAAGCGGTGAAATATTCCTAAACAGGAACATTAGTCAAACGAAAAACTTAGCTGGAAAAAAAAATTATTTGCTTTCTTCATAATTGTGCAATATATCAGGATAATTCCCACACAGTAAAAGTTTTATAAATCAACTACATTCTGACTTCGCATATGAAATTTTTATGGCCCACATCCAATAAGCACTTAAGGGCCGGCTTAATTTTAAGAAGTAATTAATCATATAAAAGTGTACAGGACTGAAGTGTTTCAGTATGTGCCTAAATGTTTTACTAGAATAAATTTCTTATTTTATTTTAAATAGCATCCAATGCAGTAGTCTTATTTTTTAGCACACGAATTAAATAATATTTATTTTCGGTCAGCATTAAGCTTGTTTGCTGTGATAAATGCAATGTTTACATTAAGAAAAAATGAAGTTTCTTTTTATCATTATGTAGAAGATGTAAGTTATGAATGCCTCCAAGCCAGGTTTTTTTTGCCATTGCTAGAAAATTGAGAGTTGTGGCTTGACCTTAGGATAGCAGAGCTACAGTTACTTCACTGCTATTTAGTAGCTTGTTCTTAGGTTTTTAGAGGAATATTTTGGACAATGCAACTTACTTTTTGGAGGCATGAGAGGAAAGGATAAAACAGTAATGTAAGAACGTGGCAAATACAAAAGTGAAAGAAAGAGTAATCTCTTTGCATAAAAGACAAAGTCCAGGTACCAAAGTATCAAACTGAAAAAAAAAATGAACAAAGCTAGCCACGCTGTCAGTAACTTTATAGCACACATCCACCTACATGATGAAGCACACATCCACCTAACGATGAAGAATCTCAAAAATTTAATGGCCAACCAGGACAAAATATTGGTCTTGTGGATTCTCTGCCAGTGAGCTACCGAACTACCTTCAAAAGACACCAAACTACGTCTTAATTATTCCTATCACAGGAAAACATCCAAACCAGCAGAACGACTACAGAAACATTATTTTGTAGCCAAAACTCCATATTCTGAGCTTCAATGAACACACACACACACACACACACACACACACACAAACACACACACAAAAAAAAACACGTAACTTCTTCCTGAACTTAGATTTTGAGGTCTCCAGACTTCTCGTTCTATAGATCACTTACCAGAAGCAGGGTTGGTCAGAGTTCAAAGAAAATGACAGTAACATTAGGGTTTTTTTTTAAAAAAAGTTAACCTTTTGGAGCATTCCAGAGCAAGAATATTGGTCTAAACTGCCTTTTATCATCTTCAGCCAGTCAAGAGGACTCAATGCTTCCCTTCAGATAAAGACTTAGTGATGGCCAGACAGACTATTCTTTTGATCACTGTCTCAATTACAAAATCGCTGTAATTCTACATATTCAGCTACAGATACCCAGACTAACTTGGCTAGTCCAGCTAGTCATACAGTAGTCATACAGCAGTCATACAGCAATCTTGCCTCTTGGATTCTGATGTAACTGCTGGAAACAATTCAAAACGCCCGCAAATGATCTATATAGCTTTACATGGACAAAGACCCGGCTACAGAACAGTCCTTTCTTGAGTGAGCTCTGGCATGGCTGTTACGTGTCTTCAGGACTGTGCGCAGGAAGTTCAGAGGATAAGGCATCTCGGAAAGAGATTCCCAGTTGTCACTTGATCTTCCAATTAGTCTCTTCTCGTGATTCTCAAATCGGGGGATTTTCTCTAAGCTACACAACAAACTCGATGTGTTTCACCTGATCTTTTTGGCACAAAAGCATTCCCCAGCTCCTTTGGGAAAAGAAAACACAAAACAATCAAAATCTCTTACATTAAAGGATGGAGAGGGTGATTATCTTGTCTTTTTCCACACTCACAGCTGATCAGCTGGTTGGGGCAGGGTGGGGGTGAGGAGAAGTATAATTCACTTATCTTTCAATACAAAGTAGCATTAATCCTTCAAAGATTCTAGAAAGGGGGGAAAAAAACCCAAAACACCAAAAGTAACATTTTCTTCAAAGATGTGCTTCCAAATATCTAGTAAAAAACGTTATGAGCCCCTCCTTTCTGGTACTTAGCTAGCAATTTAAGCTTTGCCAATGCATGCATCACTAAAATGCCTTAGCAGATTTCATTTCAGCTTTATACAAACATGTGTCAGAATTTGGAGTGGTAATGACCACTGTGCCTTAAATAGTGTAACTCTTTCCATTCTAAGCCTGCTCGCTCCTACATAGCGCATTCAGTCATCTTTAACTTCCCAAAACTCCCATGTCTTTGGCTAAAATTTTCCATTAATGGACCCTTTTTTAAAAGCTTATGTAGAGACACAGCAAGTATGAGAAACAACAAATATTGCACACCATTTCACGCTAAAACCTGGTTTGCTTCTTCCAGGCATACTCTAGAACTGAATAATATATACATACATGTATATGAAACCTTAAATATTTTACTCTGTGCATGAGTACCTGTCTGCATGTATCAGGAGCATATACTGATGAACTGACTCTGAAGAGAGAATCAAATTTGCCAGAGCTTTTACAACAGTTGTGAAAAAAAGCTGATGAAACACTTCACTAAGGACGGATATACAGTGCGTGGACTCATCCACTAATTGAACTGCAAAGTGAAAATTACAGAAAATAGAAACACTACAGATGGACACCCTGCAGCACCCTTCCATCTTTTCTGTAGGCACAACCAGGTGCAAAGAACTTGAGGACGGGTGCTGTGCATTTGGTCGCTTCTGTTCTGCTCCATGCTGTGTAAACACAATGGTAAAGTTTGGTGACACTACATGTGTTACTGCAATTGCAAAATAAGATGCAAATTACAATGCATGTTGAAGTCATGCAGATTCAGACAATCCTAATGCACACACAGGTTCCCCATTAGGGGTACCTTTGTTATTGTGGCATTTTCCTGGGAACTTCTGGTACATAAAAAATCAGGTTTCCTTAACCAGAAAGGAATCAACCACTATTCAGCTGAGTAAAACGGGAATTAGCAAATAATAAAAGCTACAAAAAGCAGATTACATTGCAGAGAATGGTGTTTGTGAAGTCCAAGGCTGGTATCAACCACAGCACTTTACATTCAGGTGAATTAACAAGCTATAGCAATCGCACAGAAATGTGCACCAAAAACAAACAGGAAGTGACTACTGGGACTTGGCACCATCAAATGTCACCATATGGAAAAGGTTAGAAACTTTTTGAAGGCTGTTCCTAAACGGCTGGTGTTATCCACTAAGCGAAATAAAAACACAGTGGGGAATTTAATTAATTTAGTTTTATTACTCCACAATTATTTAGGATACCTAAAAAAATATATTAAGATAATTCTAGTAACGACTCTTTCCATTTAACTAAACAACACTGCGTCATCTCCATTAACTAGAACACATCCATGTTTCTGAACATCTCCCACATCACAGCAATTTCATTATTAACAAAAACCACTGGGGGTGAAGGAGAGGAAGAAACTATTCTCCCAGATACGTTACAAGTGTATTTATCTCATTTAATACGCCCTATTTTCTTGCATTTCCTGATTTATATTTTCTGCTCCAGAATGTCTGCTTCGTCCAAAAATAAACACGGGTCACATACCCAATCACAGATTTGAGAGAAAAACACGTATCCAGCAGAGCTTTCCCATTAAGTGCACACGGACCCATTAAAGCAGGAAGCCAGGTCAGCGATGCAAGTGCTATTCTTCATATCCACTTTTTAGCAGAGAATATTCAAGACCAGAGTAGGAACTACAACTGTGCACATCTGACAAGTCTACTTCCAAGTATCCAGGGACCGTTTCATTTATTAATGTTGTGCTCGCCCCAAAGATGAGCAGAATTTAAAAAGTGTCAACTCTAATTCGAACCTTCCCTTCCTGACAGGCCCCATCTACAAAGAACTGAAGCAAGACCATCTTTGCAAGGAACGTACTTTGCGCTACAGCGATTAATTTTAAAGAAACTACAGTCCCACTCGTGATAGGCAGAGCTTTCAGGCTGCAACCCCAGAGGACCAAAGCCATCTGTTTCATTTAAGAAAGGCATCAACGCTGCTTGTCTTAACCAGTGTCTTTAAAAGTTAAGACGACAAATTTAACGTAGACGCATGAAGAACTTCACACAACTTAAATCCCTAATATAACATCGTTTGTACAGCATCGTAGATACACTACTGCAAAACTGACTAGTTTCCCAAAGTCCTCATAAAAACAAAGTATCTATTCCAAAAAGCTTTTTTACCAATAGTAAAAATTTTATGCACTAAATATTCAGGTCTCCCAGAGGGAGGGAAATTACGGGTAGACATCATGAAGTCAATAATTGTTCCAATGCTCTCCGTTGGGGATTTCAGCTCAACTGCTCGAATTTCACAAGGTACCTGCCACCTGTTTTATTCCCTTGCGTTTCCTCAGGGAACACACAGGAGCTCCACAGATGCAACAGCTTCCAGGGTGAGGTTTGAACATGATGGGTTTAACCGCACAAAAGTGCTAATTAATTCTGGTCCTGACTCCCCTGAAGACACCTTCTGCTACGGTGTCACTCATAACCACCTACAAAGCTTGAGCAAACAGGTCATAGGTACAAACAAGGTGTCGGCCCAAAGAATGGTTTAGTCCTCCGCACCGCAACTCCTTCTCAGGTTTGCAGACACCAAAACATGTTGATCTCCAAGTTTTCTGTTTGAGGAAATTAATAACGTCCGTACTTGGAGACAGACATGCCTTTGCAGTACTCTAGAAATGTGAGGAATACACACACATAAACCAAAAATACACCCAGAACAGAAGTAACATACAAGTAGGGCTCTATCAGCTGTTTCTCATAGCAATTCAGGGTAAAAGTAGTTGTGCTGAAATCGCGTTAGCAGTTTGCAGAGGAAGTTGCTCTCCAACGTGGGCAAGTTACAGCAAAACTGGACAACAGACTTCTAAGCAGAACTGTGAGCATGTGATCAGCTTATCACAAACAAGCAACAAACTCGGTGTAATTATGTCTGCCAATATAGTATTCTTTCATCTTCCCATTCCGTTTTTCACCCGCTGGCCTCAGTCAAATAATTAAATTGTTTTTATTTAGGAAGAAGGCAAAGCTTAAAAACTCCCTTTGAGCACTACAGGTGTTAGAAATCTTTAGCGAAAGCGGTTTGCTTTCATACATACATTTGCTAAATCTTATTATACACGTGTTGAAAAAAAATCCACTCCTGAATGATTCTGTCTGCAAAGTATCACCATATGGTGGCTTTCACAAATGATCAACTGTACCAAAACATCTAAAAATAAGATCTTCCTTAAGTAAAATAAAAACAATTACCAGCAGAGACTTTCGGGTACAGTTCTGGGCTAAGGAATCAATACCACGTTGCTGAAATGCTTCAAGTAAGTATACGGGCAACCTCTAGAGAAAAACAGAGCATTCAGCGGCCCACAGGCATCAATGCTAAATGCAATATACATGTTTTGGGTTCTTCCAAAAGTCTATTCTTATGTAAGACAAACCAAATCCATTTAATTAAAACCTTAGCTTACAAACACATTCACGGAGTAAGTGAAGCTTAACAAATCTAATTTGAATGAAAGGGACTAGCTGCGTAAAAGAGCAGCTCCCTGATGTTCCTTGCTCTAGTGGTTTCATGTAACCACTGATCACCAACTACTACAACAGCAAACATACAACACCCTGAACTAAATGGGAGTTGTCTGTCTAAATATAGCCACTTTTAAATAATGCATTGCGAGTTATAAAATAAAGTGCTACTGAATTATTCAATATGGGTCTCATCTTTAACAAAGATATATCACTTTTAATTAAATGGAAAGAAAGATATTTATATTCAGGGTTGCATATTATTGTAAGTTGCAACCAGTAAAGCAGCATTTTATGACTCCAATTATGTCAGCAGTCAGTTTTTCCTATATATATCTGATTCACAGAAATAGAACTGAGACACAAACTAAGATAAGCAAAAGCATCACTTGTAGAGCTGCCTTAGAACTTCAGGCGATCCCAGCTTCACATTCATTCACAGCCCTCAGACACAGAATAATCCCACCAGCCTGTAACAGTTGGTAAGAATTGGCTGGGATCTCGTGCTCACAAACCTGCTTCGATAACCTTCATAATCCACGTTTTCCTTGCGCAAGTATCAATCTCCGCGAGAGCAAACCCCTGAATACGCTTAACACCACTACAGCTAATAAAGCATCATATTCTGTCACTTTTAAAACGTTTTGAAGACCGTCACACAGAAGCGCTGTTAAAGCTGAAAGTTTGTGTAGGACTAGGTTTTCAACATGACACAACAGTTGTACATTGTTTACTATAATAACCCTTCAGCCAGGCCTAATACCTGCAAATGCAAAATTAACATTTAGCAATAAAACGGGATGACACGTCACATTTAGGAGGTTTCAGGAAAAAATGGCTTTTCACCTCGCATAATGGGATAACGCTACTGTTTAACAACCAATGCTTTCTGTTTAAAGGTGGCTGCTTCTTGGATATACGTAGCATGTGAAGCGCAAGCTCAAAGGAATAATGACCTCAATCAGACAGGACTCCACAAACAGCCCCTTAATAACTTTAATGGGTGCTCTGTAAAGGAAACACCACCACATGACATATTGTGTAGAAACCAAAATGTAAGTGTGATCTGCCTGGGCTTGCATGGAGTCAAACAGCAAAAAAACCGATCTTGATGTCACGGCACCCAACGGGGCTTTGTGCAGACCCCGTCACGGAACGTGGACCACGCTTTGCAGAAAGTCACGGGATCCCTCTACACAGTAAGTCAGGTCTCGTTATTTTTTATACTTTTAAATGCATGCTTGTTGAAGTGCATTTTACAGGAAAAAAAAAAAAAAAAACGTAAATACATCATGCATCAAAAAGCCAACTCAACCAGGACGACTTCAGCAGCCCGAGCCAGCCAAAAGGAAAAAAACAAAAAACCTGCATTAACCTGACATTTTGAGAGCCGCTTTACCTCTCCAGCCCCGCCAGCCAGGAGGATGCAGAGCAGTTCGCTCCCGTCCCGCTGACACAGGTGCCTTTCAAACTGGAAAGCGCGTTCCCTCCCCCGCGGCGCTCCCGCTCCCGCTGCCGAGCGGGATGGAACCCGATGTGGCACCGCGGAGCGCACGGCGGCCGCTCCCCGGGGCCGGGGGGAAGGAGATGAGCGGGCAGGGGAGAGGAGGGCGAAGGAAAGTTGGTGAGGAAGGGCTGGCTGAAACAGCGCGGTGAGGCAGGGCGGGATCCCCGCGGTAGCGGTGCCCGCCGCCGAGGAAGAGGAGCCGGAGGGGAGGCAGCCCCGCCGCTTCCCCCCACACCCAGGACGCGGGGCAGGGCAGGGCGGCTGCCGGGGCAGGCGGCTTCCCCTCCGGCCCCGCGGAGCTGCGCCGCCCCGGGGGGCTCTTCCTGCCAGACGGGGACAGATGTGGACGCAACAGCTGGACGGGGAGGAGGGGAGAGGGAAGGAAGGAAGAGGCACGGCCGCCTCACCGCTCCCCCCCCCCGCTCCCGCCGCCGCCGCTCCCGGGGATGCGGGCGGGATGCAGCGGCCGCCCCCGGCTCCGGGCTGACCCGCTCTAGGATGGGGATGGAGAAACTTGCCCCGGAGACAGCGGGGCTCGCCGGCTCCTGCCCCCCTCACCTTGCTGCGGATCTGGCCCGAGGTGGACACTTTCCGGATGAGTTTCTGGGGGCCCTCGTGCTCCCCTTCGCTGTCCGACGACTCGTCCGCCGGTCCCGCCGCCGCCGGGGGTTGGGGCTGGGGCTGCTGCGGGATCCCGGCGCCGCTCATCCCGGCCTCGGCCCCGGCCATCTTCCCGGACTCCTGCCGAGAGAAAGCACACGAGTCCGGCTCAGCCAGGGCAGCCGCTGCCGCTCCCCTCCCCGGGGAGGAGGAGGCGGTGCGGGAGGGTGGGGAAAGAGGCGGCGCGGGGGGGAGGAGACGGAGACGGAGGCGGCGGGGACAGAGCCGGGCGCTGGGGGAGCGGAGCGGACCGCCCGGCCGCCATCTTCCGCCGCCCCCTCTGACGGGGAAGGGCCGCGCTCCCGCCTCGGCCACGGCGGCCGCCGCTGNNNCTGCAGGGGGCGCCGATGGGCGGCGGGTGGCGGTGCCGCCTCGCTGGCCGGGCCGGCTCGGGGCGGGGGGACCCGCCGCAGGTGAGCGGCGGTGCCGGGGGGGATGAGTCCGAGAGGCGAGGCTGGCGAAGGCGGGTGGGGAGGGTCCCCGGTGCCCCCGGACCTGCCCGGGCGTGGAGCAGGGTCCCGCGTGTTTCGGGGGACGGGACGAGGCACGGGCAGAGAGCGGCCCGCTGGCATCTCCCGATCGCACCCTGACGAACCCCGCCGGGCGGCTGATGGAGCCGGGTGACGGCGGGAAGCCGAGTTGTGAACGTTTCGCACAAGCACAGCCGCCCGGCTCTGAACACGAGTGGGCTTCCCACGCGTTGTCCGGCCACGGCTGAGGGCGGCGTCGCCCGCCCTTGGCAGCTCAGGCTGTCTTCTGGGGACTGGATGGACGGCACCTAAAGCAATGGGTTCCTTATCCACACCCCCAACGCGGCAATCCCACGGCATCCTCCAGCGTTTGACAATTTTGGCAAATGCATGCATTGCTTTCCAGTTGTTTTCTCCTCTTTGTTTAATTTTCTTATTACTCTATTTGTTTCTGCCTTTGCAAAAGAGAAGCTTTTCCTTTCGGGGTCAGTTTTCCCTTTTAATCTCAGATCTGGCAGCTCACACCATCTCGAAATGTCACCACGTGTTCTGAATTGTGGGACTTCGAAATAACTGTGGCTTGTATGTAGTCAGTGTTCAAAATAAGCATTTAAATCACAGCAATACTAAATAAAACACACAGCTCCTAGCTGCATGGACCGGATTAAACATAAGAAAGCAATCAATACTTGTGGCTTCTCTATTCCCACAATTCTATTTATATTTCTAGAAAGGGAACTGACATCTCTTAATATGCTAACATAATGCTGCAGTATCTAAATACAAAGCAGTTCATGAGAAACAAAAACAAAGCCATAGTGTACAACCTATCCTACACCACAGACACCTTGCCACGATCTTAATTTGGTATGTTCTGGAGCATCCCATTGATTTTATTGGGGCTTTTATTCATAGTAGGGGAATTTAAATATTTCCACGAAGCCTCGCAGCTCTTGTGGCTTAATTCTGCGTTACTGCACCAGGTACTTCAAGTGTGATTCTACTACCTTCCTCCACGTAGGAATCGCTTCTATTAAGTTACATTTTTTAAATTGTCACAATTTCTATTATATTTTAAAGGAATTTTGACCATATAACCTACATTCCCTATTAGAATAATTATAAGGCCTAAATCCTGCCATTAATACCACATCTCAAAATAGATGAACTTCTCATCTAGTCCCTTTTCATTACAGGCTAATTGTGAAACTAAGGGATGACTCTTGTCGTGTCTCACTCCTCACCTGAGGGAGTTTTCCTTTTTCAAAAACATGGGATCAAATTTGGGCAACCACAAGCATGCACTGCTCTCAGGGAATTAATTTAGGGCACGGCTAAGAAGAAAGATAGGTTAAGAGCAAAGTTTATGAACACTTATTCTTTCCATCCTCCTTTCCTCCCCTTCTCCACCTTCATTTCAGGAATAGCAAATTACACCAGAACATGTCTCACTGCAGTTCCTTGAGTCTGTTGAAGGTGAATGACAAGTGAACATTGCAAGAGGATGACAAGACAGGGTTTGCTAATTAACGCGAACATGTATTATATGTAATTGTGACTGTGATTTGAGGAACACTTAGTGCTAACAGAACGCCAGCAAGACTAACTCTGTTTAATTCAACTGATAATTCAACTGGTTTAAACGGCGCTAGCTGAACAACGCTAGTCACTGTTAGATTTGTTCCCGTACTAAAAAAGCATTCAAAAGATCAGTGCATGCGACTGCCATGTATTCATATCACAGGAGCAGGATCCTGTGAGAAGTTATGTGCAAAACTGTTTACAAGTAGACCTTTCAAGCACAGAGGATACCTTTCCAAATTCAGTTGAAAAGGAGAGATGAGACAGCGGGGGGAAAAGCCACACAAAGACAGCATATTACTCAAGTGTATAATTTGGGATTGTTACATTTGAACTCGGGGAGATAATGAAGTTGATTCTATTGGCGACCCCAAATTTGCACCTTTGGGTGTGTGTTTGTTTGTTTGAATAAAACGTCATCTGGTTGCTTGTTTCTTAAATATTTAGACCTCGATCCTAAAAACAGTAGGTGGTTCAAGTGTATTTCCAAAAACAGACTTCCATTGAAGTTTTGGAAAAACAAACAGCACCAGTATCTTCCAGACTGAGACACTAATCTGGTTTGTTGTCAAACAGCTTTTGCAATTGGTTACACTGCAAGCTAATTTAAAAACTCATCTTGAATTTTATAAAACATGGGACCATTTAGCAATGGATGTAAATGCATTGCTTCATCATTTATTACATGGAAAAACAGAAAGAAGTCAATAATTTGGGTTTTAAATATAACAGCTCCCATGACATGCAGTGGCTATTATTACAATGCCAGCAGAGGAGCTGGAGATCTCTTTAGGTACCTGCACAGTCAGGTCAGATTTCCTTCACTAGATTTCATCTCAAATACATCAAAACTGGTAAAAGTCTATCTGTAGGTGAAATGGGGAAGAAACACAGCTCTTCAACTTCGGTTCATTCAGAGTTTAACTATCAGCCCCAGCTTCCGTGCACCTTCTGCACCATGCAGAGGGCATCGCATGTCCTCGTGCGGGCTACCCCATTGTGATCTTCCTCTCTCCTGACTGCCCAAAGGAAAAAATTGGGTTACAAGGAGGGAACACACCAGCCTTTCACTTCCAAGTGAGTCTCTTTCATCGTATCTTGATAAACGCCAGAGCGCTACAAAAAAAAAATAAATATGAAGTACTAGTTATATTCTCTCAGGTCACTGAATGTGAAGGTTTTAGTACTAATGACCTAAATCTGCAAATGATAGGAAATGTCTCACAAGTATGGTTCAATGAGAATATGGTTTCCGCAAAGTATGTAGTGGAATGTGCAAAATTACAGGCTCTAAAATCTGTAATCAGCTAATATGTACAGAGTTCTTCAAAATGGAGAAACAAAGCAAGTGTTAAGCATTGCTGACTGTACCCAAGTTATTCATTCATGTTAGCATAGAGATTTGTTTCTACAAATATATATACGTAGTCCATGCATGAAAACAGCTTTAAAGATATTCACCATTTCCACACGTTCTGCTTTCTAAAGGCATTAATAGATGATCAGGGTCCAGTGCCAGCCTTTACCAAGGTAAAGCTGCCTGAAACAATTATGAAACTTTGCCTCAGTTAGGGACTGCCAACTTGACTTCCATCCCTTCATCTCACAGCTGAAATTCTGCCAGGTGGTCGATGTCAGACTCAGCATGAGAAGTATTGAATAGCACATTTCAGCTCAGTGAATACGGCTACGGGTACTGCGGTACTACAAATGGGTACCAACAGACTGCTGCAAGTCAGGGTCTTGAAGAATTTGGGGCTACATGCAGCCATTAAAAAAGCCCAAGTATTTGCAACATGCTGTGTCTTTCATTTAACATACTCAGTTTCACGCTTCTTAGTAATTGCCTTAAGTTTCCTAACTGAAACAAGGGACGCTTGGTGAAAAGTGTAAAGAAATGTTCCATTTAAAGGGAGGTGCTCAACTGATACAAAAACAGCTCTGCTGACATCATTTGCGCTATGGCAATTGGTATCAGCTGATGATCTGCCCTTTATATTCAAAGAAGCTCAAAGTGCTGGGTAAATATATGCACTGTGAGAACGTTTTAACTCGACCACATCCAGTCCCAATAATAGAATATGTGTCACCAAAATGCATATGCAATGTAGAAAAAACTCCAAATACACAAACACTCTAGCTGAGCTGGAGATTATAGTTTATAATGCAGATTAACACGCTATTTGATTCCAGGAACATAAATTATTCCAGCTCTAATATTGATTCCCTTTGCAACAAGCATATTTGCCTCTTTTTCTCTAGGTCACTTTGGCATTTATAAACTGAGGAGTAACACTTTTTCTTCCTCCACCTCAAAAAGTTGTTCTGAACGGATCTGGATGAATAGTGGTTGGTATGTGTGTCAGGTTAACAATGCATTATTCATCATGTTTAAAAGACTTTATTGAATCTTTCCTAATTTTGGTGGTTAATGATAACTATAGTTTTTAACTGGGCTCTCCAGACTGAGGAAATTCATTTCAGGTCTGCCTGTCTGAGCTCCCTCTGCAGATCAAGTTAGTGCTGATAACACTTCTTGCCATCCTTACTTACCAAAGTGGAAGCCAAAATATAACAAAATGTATGCCTACCACTGTTAAAAAGAGTAACTACATCTCTTGTGGCTGTTTTGGATGCAGCCAAGGCAATCCTGTAACCTGTGGGTTACAAAAAAACGTGTTGAATGCTTCAGAGTGAAAAGGTGTCAAACTGTTCAGGTCACCAAAAGAAAGAGTCACTTTGCAAATGTGTTAGGACCCATCTATGTATTTGAAGGGAAAGGTAAAGTCAGGACTCGAGCCTCATACAACATATGGAAGTCAGGTCTAGAACATATTTGCAAGGCATATATTATGTATATTTTGAGTACAAAGCCACCAAATCTCTCTTGGAAGAATGCAGGATGAGCCTTACATTTTCTGTTACTTTTATTTAGCTCTGTCACAGAGGGCCTAATGCAGATCTTACCGGAGTGAGGAGGAGGTTTTCCATTCAAAAGTGAAGTGTGAACTAAGGAAAGGATTTAATAGAAATTTGAAGTTGCACACAGACAACTCCAGCCCTGAAAGTCAAAGGAGAAGTCGTGGCTCCATTTGATGTCAGTTATCAGTTATTTCTCCAAACAGCCATCGGAACAGCACTTCCCAATGACTTCTGACAATTTGCATGGATAATTAACTTGTACAGATTCAAAACCTGCAAGAAATGGTTTCCCCTACCCTGCTGCTCTTTTTCAGTGTTTGAAGAGGGAGGGAGAGGTCTGCGCACTTTTTTTTCCCCCCCTCATCATGCTGTTCTTCACTTGAATCTCCCTTTGCCCCCATTATAGTTAAAAGCCTGCTTATGAGCAGATACAAAGAAGAACAATGTGGCTTCTGCCACAAAGACTATTTATTTTACAAGCAGGTTACCAGGTAAAAGATTGAGTGGTTTTGCTGAAATGAGAGCCTTGTAAAGGAAATCAGTGCAGGAGTTAACCTTAAAACTGCATTCATGTCTGTACCCTTCAACAAATGCAGCAATGAAATGATAGACCTGACCCAAATCCTGTTCCTTAATGGGGGAGGGGGAAAAAAAGAAAAGAGAGATGTGCTCCTTGTTTATCTGAGCCCTGTGCGCAGAAGGAAATGGGTTTGGGTTTGGATGCTTCAGCCAGGACTCCACATTTCCAAGCAGAGGGGCTGCGATCCATCTGCCTCCTGAGTTTCAGCTGAGTTTTGGATGACGGCAGCCAATTTAAATGGCACTGTTGAACAGGATAACGCGTTTGCGGGAATCAGCTTCCCCGCCTTCCTCTCATGATGTCTTCATCTCTCCAGGCAAAAATCTCGGGTTTCCCTTGCCTGATCCTTTCGGTGTCAGCTCCATGTTACTGGAACACGCATACAGCTGTTTTGCCTATCACAGCTGCACCTCCAGCAGCAGCTTCAGGGCTTGAGGACTGCAGAGGGCACTGAAAGGGGATGTTCAACTTCACAACAAAAATGGGGCTAATAAAAATGTATTTGGGAGGGCTACAAATCTTAACAGGGAAAAAGGTGAACTTAGTTCACTGTGGGTATCTCCAGGGCTGGGCTGCCGCTTTCCTGGGAACACGGAGACCCAGCCACCCAAAGTAGAGCTCTCTCCCAGCTGCTCTTTAAAACTGGCTTTACAAGTAAAACCCAGGGGCCCTGGATCAACACAAGGAGTTAGCAAAACATGGCACAGCCATCTAAAGGGGAGCTTGGCCATGGCGTGGGTCTGTGCTTCGCATCGCCTCAGCAAGTTCAGGGCCAGAGACAGCCTAGCCCTGACCTCTCAGATAGCGTGAAATCTCCCAAGCAGCTACCCAAAGTCTATTTTTAGCCCTGCCTGATGTGTGTGTGTTTGCACAATGGAGGAGAGCCTCACGGCAGCACCAGACGGCCCTGGAAAGGGAAATCTGATTTTATCACCTGCTGGGGATGCTGGTGACACTGTTTCCTCTGCTTGGAAGGAGGGTCTCCGAGCTGCCTAAACAAACAGCAAAGCCACCGAACCGCAGCTTTCCTCCCGGCCAGTTTAAACAACCCTCTCCCTCCCTAGCTGCTGAAAGGCACCCACCTTCCCCGCACCCCACAAAGCAGCGGGGTACCCCGGCCCGCTTTGCCACTGCGCCGTGACGGGGGTGATTCCCAGCCTGGCTACACAAGAAGAAGGGGGAAAAAAAGTGCGTCTTTCTGGAAACCGCCTCCCAACACTGGACACGTTGCTTTTGCTCTGCTAAGAGCGTTTAACGGTATCAACATCCAGCTCCCCCCCCCCAACCCCGCGCCCCCCCCGGCAAAGTTGAAGGCAAGGCTCTCGGTGCTAATCCCAGGCTTTCCACCCGGGCAGTGAAACTCAGAAAGGGCAATGAACTCCCCCTTCCCCAGAGGGACGAGCCCGCCAGCAAATGGCCGGACACGGCGGGGGCGAAAGGCTCCGACCCCCCCGCGCCCCGCGGGGAGAGGACGGGAGCCGGCGGGCGGGCTCCGGTGCGGAGCGGGGTCCGGAGAGGGAAGGGGCGGGGGGGGGGGAGAGAGGGGCACTGATAAGGATGACAGCCCGACCCCCCCGGCTGAACAATACAGGCAGGAAAAAGGGTAGGAAATGCCTGTGCAACTGCAAGGCACGCATGTACCTACCAGTTCCTCCCAGGCGGGGCTGCGGGCGCTATAGCAAGGGTACCCATGCTCTTCCATCCCCCCGCAGCAGGTCCCCTGCCCCCGCGGGGAGAGCGCCCAGGGGCAGCGGAGCGGGTCCCGCCGGGCTGCGCTCCCTCCGGCCGCTGCTCCGGCTGACAGCGCTGCCCCAGCGCCGCTCGTCCGCCCCCCTCACCCCCGGCCCCGCTCCTCCCTTTTTCTCCCCCGGCCCCGTCCAGGCCCCCTCCTCCCTCCTCGCCCGGCTCTCCTCCCTCCCACAGCCACCGGGCTCAGCCCCGGCTCCCGGGGGAGCCGGCCTGCAGCTGCCGCGCCGCTCACATCATCATCACCGCCGTGTCCTCCGGTGCACGGCGCCGAGCCCGCCCCCGCCGCCCCCTGCCCGCCCGCGGCACCGCCCCGGGGGCTCCCCGGGCGACGTGCACACCCGCCTTCCCCGCTCCCGCCCCCGGGAAACCCAGCGGATTACGGGCAAATCGCCTTGGCCCTAAGCCGCTTCACAGCCTCTTCGGCTGCCGGCGGCGCGGCGAGGCCGGCGGGCGGGGATGCTCCCCGCGGCGCGGTGGGGGGAAGCGCCCCTGGGTGCGCCGGGAGCCGCTCCTGCCCCGCCGGGGTGATGCCCCAGCCCTCTCCCCCGGCCCGGCCCGTGGTGCGGGGGCGGAGAGCGGGGTCTGCGGCCCCGACGGGCCCGGCTGGGTGTCCCGGGACGCCCCGGGGAGATCGCGCAGCGCTGCTCCTCGCACCCGCTCTGCCCCGAGCTGAGCCCCGTCAGCGGGCAGCAGGCGTCGAGGCCAAGGTCCTGGTGCTGGGGCTGCCCGCTGACCCTGCGCCAAGGCTGTGAGAGTGGGGTACCACGCGTTTTAAGCCCCTTCGGGCAGCCTCTTTTCCCCCACAGACGTGATGGGTGGTCCCACACGTACCGCACGTACAAGCAGGTGCTGGGACACGGTGCGGCTGTTGTGGAGAAGATGGTGTGGATGTACAGGCCACGTCTGACACGGGGTGCCTTTTATTTCCAGGGCCACCACAGCTGCCTTAGGGAGTAGCAGGATTTCTCTACCCTCCATCACACCTTTTATTAATACACAGTGTGTATAGTTCAGTCTTCTCAGTTTACTGGTTACCAGCACAGCCTCGAACATGTATTCCCTGTAGTACATCTCTTGAAGTGAACGTTTTATCTCCTACAAACTCAACATTTTCACTCATTTGTTCCTCCCTGTTGTTGCAGAATAGTGGGATATGTTAAAGAGTGGGACTAGAGGAGAGAGTGAGAAAATGCAGCTCAGTCACTGTCCAAAATAATGGTGTTCTTCACCCCAATTCTGCTGTATGCCTTTTCATTCCAGCCTGCTCTTTTGAATTTGCAGCTGTCATGCTTGACCACAAAAAGTAATCTCTGGGTCATCTACGTGATAAGTGTGACCATCAGAAAAGGAGTTGGATTTCAGAAGAAATAAGAAATTCGTTTGTATCTAAAATAGGTTTTAATTATATATTCATTCTCGCTGTGTTTTAGAGCTTTTTCATATCTGAGCTCTAGCTTTCACAAAACACATCAGCAATTTACAAAAAGTAGCACTATTGCCAAAAAAAGGTGAAGTCTTACCTATGCATTTAACTAAGCCTATAGAAAAATGCCATTAAGTTAGGATGGTGTACCTGCAAGCCAGGCCCAAAGAAGCACCACAGTGGCACAGCTCATTTGAGGAACTGAAATTGCTGCATTTCTTTCAGCAGTAGAAAAGGGAACTATTTTTGTTGATAATAAGTTTATCAGCGGTCTGTTGATGGACTGCTTTGATGGTAAGAGTGTAACCTCAGAAGGAAGCAAACGAGATGTATTTTGCTTTTTAGAAGGCGGCTTTCACAAGCTGATGATGAGCAAGAGTTGTCCAAGGATGTCTGGGCTCCTTCCCTTTGTCTCCTGAGTGTGAGATACTGTTGAGGAATGTCATACTATAACTAAGAATGAGTGTCAGAGTACTATTAGTCAGCTCCTCTCCTTTCCTCATGATGCATCGGAGGATCTCACATGATGGTTGTTTATACCTCTCCACATTTGGCCTCTTTAGCCTTGGCCACACTGGGGCTTTGTGGCAAAAATGGCCTGTCATTAAATATATGCCGTGCTAGCGCCCTGCGTTTCCTTGCTTGCTGAGCCACAAAAACTGAAAACTCATAGACAAGAGCTTTAATCAACTTGAAGTTACTTCTTCAGCTCAAGCACTACACGTAATCTTTTGCCATGAAATTCAGAGAGATTCTTCCCGTGTCTGCAGCCCCATTTGCTGTTTCTTGTGCCCTGAATCTTATACCTGTGACTAAACATGCAATTACATTCACCTCATTTCATCCCCTGGAGTTCAAAGCTTGATTTCCATAAGTGGAAAGCTACTATAGGCCCCAGAAGATTACAACAGCCTACTTAGGCTGAAGGTACATTTCAAGGACTTGTTGGATAAGCAGGACATCAGCCACTGCTCCGACACTGCTAGGCCTAAATGAAACCTGTATAAATCTGTCAAAGCTGACATGGAGTTTGAGGACAGATGTCAGAATCACAGCAGTTTTTTAAATTATTATTATTATTCAGGAGCTTGCTGCCACGTTTACAGAGGGGCAAGGGAACTGAAGTCAGGCCCAAGGCAAGGATAAGCTTCATTAGTGAAGGGGTAGAGGAGCTGCCTGCTAAAACAAGGAGTGACCAACTGTCCCCTTGAGAAGATGGGGACGTTGGGCTGGGAGAAGAGCGCTCTGGAGGCAAGGTCCTAGCAACTGGCTTGGGAACAGACAGTGATTCTTCTAGCTGGTCTCCCGAACTGCATCAAAACATCTCCAACACAGCCTGGGGGTTGGTTTCATTTCGTTCAGATTTTTTTATTCTGTTCCAAGTCATGTTGGTTATTCCGTGGTTTGTTTTGGTTTTGATTTTTTTTTTTTTTTCCTTTTCCAATTTTTCCACTTAGTCTAGACATTTGGGGTTTAATTTCTCAGTAGTCTGCTCTATCTGCTGTGTTCAAAGATGCCTTATCTCTCTCTGCCTCTCGTGTTCCCTGCCCTTTATGACTCAGTGAAAACTGGATCAACAAAGCGAATGTTTCATTATTGACATCTTTTTTACATGAAGCGCATTGAAAATAGTAACACACGCTTGCCTTTTCTAAGCAAAATATTTTGGATATGTTTGACACACTGAAATATACAAATTCAGACATTCACAAGAAAGCCCCCACCTCCATAGGTACTTCCCCTCCTTGGGGGAAGGAGAAGGAACTTTCATTTTTTTTTCCTTAATTTGAAGTAGAAAGACATTAAAAGGATGAGATTTTTACAGTTGTCTGTGTTTTCCACCAGCATTGCCTTTAGCATGTATCACATAAAGAGTAGACACTAATTTTCATCAATTTATGCAAACATGAAACTTCCTCCTTCTCTTGGCACCTAGTATACAAGCCTAATTTGAGTAAATTCTTCAAGGAAATATCATTCTTCATTCTCTTCATTGTAAACATGCTAGTTGGCCGCTTTTTTTTTTTTTTCCCTGTTAAATAATTTTGCATAACATGTGAAGGTAGGATTTCCTCAACGTGGTAGTTGTGTAGTTGCTGCCAGACAGACAGGTAGTAGCAACCCACAGTAGGTCATCAAAATTATAGATGTATTTAAAGTAGAGCAAAACACACATTCTCCTCAATCTGGTAACCTTTCAGATAGAACTGAAGTAACAGAATGAGTTAAGAAAAACATTAAAATAATAAGGTATGGTTTTTTCAGTAATGTTTATATGCAAAATCCTGATAGCTGCTTTGAAACTCACTATTTTCTGTTTGTGAGAGCATCCAAGCTATTGTAGAAATTCTGCATTTCTCTCACTTTACAGTGTCTGTTGCTTGGGATTGCCTCACACATGGCACCTGAGAAATGTTTTTAGCCTACAGTTTTTGTTCATAGACTTTCTCTACCACGTGCTTTCTCTCTTCGTCGTTATTAGTCCTCTTTTTACTCTAATAGCTTCTTCTGCCCATACCTGTAAGAGACACGATGCTTTTAAACAGTTCCCCGGAGCTCCGGATTTCACAAGGGGGAAATTATTTATGCACCTAGCAGACATTTGTCTATTTTCTAAACAAAGAGCTTTAGGAAGAAAGAAGTCGCAGTGAGAAGAAAGCTTTGGGAAAAAGTGTTTTACTGGAGCAGCAGCAGAGCTGTGGAGGGACAATCCCCCAGCCCCTTCACTGCCCTCCCACCGGTTTTATTTCCCCTTCCCATTTTCCCCGCTCCTCTAGTGCCAGCATCTCCTGCTTCTTCTGCTGGCATGGGTGACCACCTCAGTGCCTCCTTCTGGGTGGCACCGTCAGGGGCTAATGGGGCCGAATTGTGTTTTCCCTTACGGACTTAATTCAGAGACCTCTGGGTGGGCTGTGTTTGTCATCCCACCCCTTTGGCCCCCCTGACCTGCTGCTGTGGTTACAACAGGTACCCCGAAAGTCAGCAGAAAGGTGACGTGAAAGCACAGGTGGCTGCAGGTGGAGATTTCTCAATCTGCTGCTAAACGTCACCAAAGACCTCCACCAGTGCCCCTGGCAGAGGGCAGGGACTAATACTTTTGCTTAAGGATACTGCTGAGCCAGATTTAAGGCATTCTACCTTGCCATGGATGGTTTTAGACAAAAAACCTTTGGAAAGAGTCATTCACTCCAATCTCTTGGCCCAAGGCAACACCAACTGTATCAAAACCAGCCTCAACAGGCATTGCCTGTTCAAACCCTGATGACCAGGGCTTTATATTCTTCCTAGTTAGTGAACGACATAACTGCTGTGCTACAATCTTCATCTCATCCCCCGTGAATACAGAGAACCCATTCCATGCTTCTTCGGTGACAACTTTCGGTGCATTTGGGGCCTTTTGTCACCCATTTCTACCCTAAACCAGCCTGATTTCATTCTCGTCATTGACTTCTCAGCTCACACTTCCCAAGGTGTTGCCCGTGCCTCGCTTGACATCGGGCACCGTGCTCCGGCTGAGGCCTCACCTTAAATAACATCGGCCTGGGTTTGTCCAGGGGTGATGGGCATGCTCCTTGGTTGATCATCCTGACCATTAACGAGGATACTGAAACATCCTTCCAGCTTGTACGTGAAGCAGGGCTTCCTGCTCATGGCGTGTCGTTGGACCTGCGAGCGCCAGGGAATCTTCCACCTGAAACATGGTTTCTTAGGAAAATGTCACACAAGTGACATAAGTCACAAAGTACATAGCGCCTATCCTATCCACAGGCCTGATTTGTTTGACATTATTTGCTCTTGAAAAACTTGTATTTTTTACACCCCTCCCCTGTTTTATTCTAAGTACTTACAAACAGTTTATTGTTGTTTTTATTGTTGTTTGGGGGAGAAATTAAGTTTGTGTGACGGATCAATAACTCCCGAGTTCCTCCCTTCGAAACTTTCACTTCACAATACACGAACTGAACCAATTAAACACAAGATGTATCTTCACCTCATTTTTACTTATGAGCCGAATACCTCTGGTGGAGTGTTGCATTTGTGGGTACAGACTTTGGGAAGCCTGGCATGGATTTAAGTATCTGCTCCTTTGAATTCCTTCAGGCCTTGCAGATGCAACTTGTTTGGACAAACGTTTATTCTAAAAGAGAAAGAGAAACAAATAGTAAAACATAAGCGTTACTAATGTCATATTTTAAAATCATGTACAAATTAATAAATGTGTTATTTCTGAAATGCTCAGAACAAGAGTAAACATTTTATTTAAAGAATCTCTAAGTGACTAAAGGTTTATAATACCAAAATCGGTGGGAGGGGAAAGAGTTGTTCTTTGTTCTTTGTGTGCTTTTGTTCTTACTCTTAAAAAGGAGAAAAGAGATGGCAAAATTATTTGTGTGGAAAACTGAAAGAATTTAGCCCACCCAACAACTTGGCACTGAGATGGAGCCATTCCTTTTTCCTTTTTATGTGTTCTACTAAGCACAATATTTAGGAGCTTTCCAATTACAGCAGATCAATATGTAAAATTCCTATTTTGACCAGTTTTCTTCTTGTAGTCTATCATGGTGAATGTTTGACGAAATATTGAAACATATATTTTTACCAAAAAAAACCCTCCTTACTAGAGGAAAGAGAAAGAGATAGACTTATCCCAGGGGACTTTTAATTGCTTGCACAAGTGAAAGGAAGAAGCAACAAGATGTGCGTGTAGTGGTGGGGGAGTATAAATGCAGCCCTGTGGTCATTGTGAATAAGTAAGATGGACTTGTCACCATGGTCCTGATGTACTTTGAAGATGAGCTAAAGGATACTGAGACAAATATTGTTGTCATAACGAAAAAGAAAAAAAAAAAACAACCAGTTTTCACAAGAGTGCGTGGGTGTAGTGCTGAAAATCACAGGGCATTTTCGTGGCCAAGACAGCGAGGTACATGCTTACTTTTAAGCACACAGTTTGTCCCGTTTATTTCACTTCCAGCACACGCTGAAAGCACATCCTCTCAGTAGGGAACCTTGCAAATTGACAGATTTGAGAAGAGAAATATTTGATCTATAGAGAAAGCATGGAAGGAAGAGAGAGAGCTATGAGAAACACAGCAGAGAATTACGTGTCTGTTCACTTTTCTAGGATGATACATTTTTTCTGATAGTAGCAAATAAGTCAGTAAATCCACAAATACCAATATTAAGTAAAACTGATGCTTTCAGTAATTGAGCCAAGTATAACAAGATTAAATTAATTCTTATACTACTATAATTCCTGTGATTTAAATTCAGTTATCTCAGGGACAAATTGCTCTGCAAAGTTTTTCATGGAGTCTATCAACTTAGTTAATGTGGAGTTGAAATTCTGGCATTGCTTTAATACTGTTCCCACATTACTTTAAAGGGATCCCATCAGATGGTTTGCATAGCTATTTTTATTTTTTAATGAAGAGAGGATGCCACATGACTTACCAGAAAAGAAAATACATTTTTGCTCCTTTAGCCTCATTTGACTTGCATTTCTAATTTAAAGAGAGTCTTAATCCATGAAACAGCGATAGTGTACGGGAGAGTTCTAAAGTAGCACTGGGTAGATATAGCCAAGCCTAGTTTAGATAAAAGTGAAAGTAAATAAAAGGGACGTTTCTGTGCATTTTAGATTATTAAAGCTGAAATATGCAGGGAAAGCTCGCGTTAAAAAAAAAGGTTCTTAAGTTGGCCATCGTCTTGCCATTTACTGCAGAAGTCACATGTGAATAATGTTTGTTTTTAGGAAAAAAAAATGCATTGTCTTACTGAAGATTTGCAGAGTTAAAATTTTGATGTTATTAGTACTACAACAAGTTGTAATGAACAAGTACGTATCGCTACAAGGGATTACAGACATAAGTAGTTTATTAATACAATTTACCAATCTGCATTATTACTGCCAAACGAAAGCATATCCAGGCATGTATACTTCTCC
Organism: Pampusana beccarii; assembly: GCA_013399365.1. NCBI lineage: Eukaryota > Metazoa > Chordata > Aves > Columbiformes > Columbidae > Pampusana > Pampusana beccarii. The sequence goes on along the minus strand of VWYH01011069.1, from coordinate 1,248,962 downwards.
CCCTTCCTTGGTATTTTAGGACCAACAACATTCTAAGAAATTAGCCCGCCGGGCTGTGAAATACCTGAGGAGCTGGTTCTTCCCTCACCAGGGAGGGTGAAGCGAGGCAATGGTGACCAGAGAACACATTTGCGACTAGATGAATAGCAAAAGGGTAAATTAAGGACAAAGTTTGAAGGTGCCTTTTTGCTTTATGTTTTTTTTTTCTTTTTGCACTCATGCAGTGTAAGAACAGGGGTATGATTTACAACCAACCTCTTTTCCTGCGTGTGGTTTGTGAAACTTAAAAGGGGTTTCGTGTTTGTGACCTGTGGGTGAAGCTACGCGAGGAGGAAAGGTTTGTGGTTTGAATGGAAAAGTACAAACCTGGTGAACCTTAGAGAGACTGAGCAGTTCCTGGTCAACCAGATTTATTAGGCACCAGTTTCTAAGATGAAAGCATCTGAATCCCATAGAAACAAACCGAGAAGGAATCAGACACAGACAGCCTTTGAGTGATAATATTTGCAGATGTCATGAAGACCAAGGGGGTGGTAAATCATGAAAAGGGTAGATCATTGAAGTAAATTATTTGGATTGGCTGGTGAGATGAACATATGCAAATACATTTCTAAAAAGCCAAATGCAAAGCTGAGCGCCTAAAAACAAAGTCTGTGGGAAACACCTTCATGAAGGATTCTTTAGGGGATGCCGTGATTTTGAAAAGTTCTTACGGCTTACGGTGATTAACCAGCTGTGTATGATCTACAGCCAGAATTGAATGGTAAATTTGATTTATGAGTAGAATTGGATCGATGAACGGAAGAATTTCTGGTACTTGTAAATGAGTGATATTGGTTCTGTGCTTGGTACTGAGGTACATGCAGTTGCAGTACAGCATCTGGTGCTGTTGTCCACACTCCGAAACAGATGATTATTGTTTAGGAAAGGTGCGAGGACGAGCGCACAAAGCACCTGAAAGACCAGAAAACATTCTTTATAGTTAAAGACTCCAGGAGTCTGTTTTGATTAACAAGAGAAGTTGAGAAACAAGTTAAGCTTCTAAGTCCCAGAAAAGGAAAGAGGTCAAGGGGTTCCTCAGCTCTACATATGAGCTATCAGGAACTCTCCCTACTGTAAGTTTAAAATTAGGCCGAGAAAAAAAATTGTAGATTTTAAGATAAGGATTAATTAATCATTGGAATAACATACCGTGGTTCGTGGTCCAAAATTTTTAGATAAAAGACTGAGTGTTGTCTTAAAAGAAGTTCTCATTCAAACTCAGGTATATCTTATGGCTTGCTCTATGGAGAACAAAATAATCAACCACAACTATTCTATGCACACAAAATCTTCTATAGTATATGTAGTGTATAATCTCTACTGACTAGATAATAACCTAGATAATGTTCTGAGTTTATAATCATGGAAATATGATACATCTTCTGTAGATTAGAAAAAGATCTATTTTATTACAGCAAGTAGGGGCATACGAATATCCTCATCCTGCCGCAAAAGTAATATTTTTTGTCATTAGAAGAGGTCTGGGTCACTACAAAAAACAGAGCATTAAGAATCCTACAGCTGAGGCACATTTTCCGCGTCTTCCATCTTGTCCTCCTGCTGACTTCCTAGCTGGTGATGATTGAAACTGTCTATCTATTAGATATGACAGCTTCCACTGACAAGGGTGTTTGTAATTCTAAGTGAAGAGCAGATGGTAGGATGAAATGTCTTTCATTTTCTAACCACGGAGTTGTTGCTTTGGTAGACTACTGAGACAGCAGTTCTGTGATCATTTACTACCAGCTCTATGTGGTTGTACATTGTGTGGCAGTACAAATTTGATAAAACTCAAGCAAGAGCATACGATTCCATTTTGGTTGGTTTAGCCAGAGCACACAGCACAGTGTTTCCGTTCACTTTATAATTTTATGTTGAATTTGTTCTGGCTGTAGGACAGCATGAAGTTAGAGTTGCCTAGATGGAGAATGCTTGCTCTACATTAAATCTGCTGGAAGAAAAATGCTCCCTTCGACGTAGTGTTAACAAATTTGAATCAGTGGAGAGACTCTGTAGCAGTATATTGCATTCTTATGATTACAGTGGCTTTGGGATCTTACACTAAGTGCCTCAAAAACCAGATTTACTGTCTTGTCAAACTACAGCTTGAGAGCTAAGCTGAACTGAGAGTTAAAACAGAAACACGGAAGAGTAATCTCATTCTGCCCGCCCTCCAGCCACACATGGTAGTACTGCCAAGCCCTGTGAGACCTTTGAAATTGCCAGTGATTCCTGAAAAGAAAAAAAAAACAAGCAAACAAAAAGCTCCAGTCAAAACAGGAACACTTTCAGGAAAATAGCCGGAGGTAAGGATGGTTTACTTTGAACTTCCTGTTTCAAAGTCAAGTTCTGTCTCTTCAGATGTAGACCATTATTTGGAAGAGGTTAAACTCCCTCGCGTGTGACCTACATTGAGTTCTGAGATTTGGGAGGGTGCTGTGTGAGCTGGGCATGCCAATTAATTTTAAAGATCGTAGTAGTTGTAGTAAATGAATGATCCGCAAGAATGAATAACTTCTTCGTCAACTGGCTGAACAATGTTAGAAACCATAAGGGTGAGTTGGCTGGAGGTTGGGCCACAATCGTCATGTTGTTTTTCAAAGCTGAAAGGAGGAACGGTGACAAAGAGGCACTTTGAAATTAGCTTGGGAGGGACTATTCCATAAAACCCAGCAATATAGGCGTCAGTATGGGGATGAATTCTGGTGGACTGATTTTTAAGGATGAACGCCTTGGACAGTCTGGAATTGCAACATCAGAATTCACAACGTAGGCAGCATCAGAAACAAGGACTTCAAGAAGTCTGGACAGGTAGTGAGCACAGCCTTTGTGGTGAAAAACTGGAATGACACCACCGATCTCCATGGCAGTAGACGAACTTGCCCCTGTGAAAGCCAGATCAGGCTCCTCCTCATTACTCTACTTTTTGAAAATGTAGAATTAATTTTAAAAACATGCTTCAGGGCACGAGTCAGCCAGTCCTCCCGGAGAGGAGAGTATCACCTTCTGATCTGCTGAATTTCACAGGGCTTTTAATACGTGAATCCACAAAGACTCAAGCCTTTGTGAAGAAGTATTAACCTCCATGTAGCTACAACAGTTGTGTGCCAGGCCCTCAAAGCACAAAATTCACGACGTTACGGGGTAGTTTTTGGAGTATCATTTTGAAGACCGCTGAAAGCACCACTTAATAAAAATACGCGGTAAGTCTCGTGGTCTTTTTCCTCCGTTACTGTGAGGTCTGAGGGCTCCCATTCTCGTGTAGTTTCAGAATTCAGAGTCTCTCATACAGTCATACAGTTCATATGATACATCTTCCCCCTTTTTTTTTTTCCCTTTGGCTTATTTTCATCCCGCATTGAGCAAATACATAGCTAAAAGATACATAGCTAAAAATACTTCAGGACGCTTTCCAGGGAATACCAGCCATGTGTCCCTCAGGAGACTCTTCTTTAACATTCCTTAACCCACATGATATTCAGTGTTTCCAATGACAGGCTGTGCCTCCATAAATAAGTTGCACAAGTTCCTTATATGAGCTGTGCATTGCATATGGTGGAATAATTACCTTAAAATAATGTTGAGGCTACAAAAGGAAGCAGTCATAGAGGTAAGAAATGCGAAAATGAAGGTAATCTGTGCAAACTCAGTAGGGTCCTGTTGTGCAAATGCCCGGTCTGAGCCAGTCTCTCATTACGGCCTATTTTTTCCTCATGATTCATTCCAACTACAACATACCTGTTATTCACCAGATAGGAAGCTAATTGATATTTCTTTTTTTTTTCTTCATTCATAGTAAACCTGCTTAGTGGCTTGACATATTACCTTTTACTTCCCACTCACATGGACTCAAGGTAGGTAAGTCAGTTGACGTGAATGTGACTTAGTTCATGAACCCATGGTTCTGATCCTTCGATCCTCTGTGCATGCTTTCCCTCTCTGGTGTGAAAAAGCTGTATTCAGATCTTCACGGGACACACAAAGTAATTAATCTGTATTTTAAGGATTTTCCCTGCTCTGTTTCCAAACACCTCCTTTCAAACAACAAGGCCCTGGTGTCTCTAACAGCATGAAGCATTATGCAAGCCAAGCCTAGAGATGCTACCAGCTCTTTTCTGCCTCACATTGCTTCACCCTCATGACTGCCATAGGAAGGAAAACTCATTCCATACATCAGTAGTGTCTGTTCATGAGCCGTACACCTTTGAACTACTGGGTGGAGCGCAAAATCCTGCTTCCTGATGCACCAAAGCTCTTCAGTGAGTATCCCTCCTTTCTTCACCCTTTTTGGTTTCAGAGAACCAAATCCTATAGCGTTGGTCCCAGGAAGAAGCAGACTTTCACCCCAAAGCCAGGTCTGCATTTTTTTCCATGAGCAGGCACCTGTCAGTGCCAGGCTGCAGAGAAAAATCCCATCACCCAAACCCTTTGAACAGGGAAGACAATACATTCTGTTTGAGAGATTGTTGGGAAAACAGGTATCTTAAAGGGTGCAGATCATTGCTGCTGCTATTAATGATTAATTATTGAAATATCTGGGATACAGCTAACCCTTTTCATCCACTCACCTAGGTGTATAAATAGAACTTGTAGGACTTGACTTCTTCCTAAAAGCCACACACAGCCTATTTTGCATTGGTTTACAACAGATTCGGGGACAAATATAATAGCGACGTGCAGAACTCCGCAGAACCTCCCTTACCATTGAAACAGCCCTCAGGCGCTCTGCTCCGGTTGTGGAAATCTTCCCGTTCGGCTGCTGGAAGGGCGCAGGAGCCCTTAATCACATCTTCTGGGGAGCAGTGAAGACGACAAGCCCTACCCGGCTTCTGGAAGTCCAGTGCCTGCGAGAGAAGGGAGGCTCCCGGGACCAGGGAAGGAGAGCTGCCCGCTTTGCCTTGTCCTGATGTTTTCTCTGTAATGTTACCGAATGGGGCTTCAAAACAGGGCTGTGCAGAAGCTGCGAGATTTATTTTTTTTCCCCGCCGTTTTCGTAAGTTGATTGCTTACTGTGAGACCAAACGTGCTGCTTGCTTGCATCTTACTCGCACCTCAGATAAGGCTCCTTTGAAGTGGACCTGCCTAAAAAGGTTATCCACACGTGTCCGTAGCTTCCACTTTCTCAGGGAGCCTCAGTAATCCACATTTACGGGGATAAGATCAGCTCCCCCTGAGATCATGGGCTGAAAGCATGCAGAGCCTGCCTAGTGCTGGTATCAATTTTACACGTTGAATTGTTGCAGCTGAGGAAGCTGCAGCTGCCAAAAAAATATTATGGCACCACATGGGCCCAGGAAAATTCTTGTTTAGCAAACGAAATGAAGACAAACAGCAAAAGAGAGGAACTCCATTACTGATTTTATCAGCTAACTTTCCCTCAAGGGTGATCAAGCTTCCTTTTTTTGCTCTATTTTTTCCAGCTGGCTCTCCTGTTGAGTGTCGAAGGGAGAAGTCCAAGGCCTCAGTCATACATTCAAAGATGGTTTATACCGTAGTTGTGCACGGGGAGATCAGTCCCACCACACCAAGCGTTACAGAGAGCGGCCAGCCCCTGTTTTGCCGCGGGAAGGCAGACTTCAGCGCTCTCGCGTTCTGTCCTTGGGCAGAGCGGCATCTCCTCTGGTACCTCCTCCTGCTTCCACATCATCAGCGGTTCTGGGGGCAAAGTCTGTGCCTGAGCCAGTGGGAGTTATCACAGCGGACTGGGACTACGACGTAAAAGTGGCCAAGGCACACGCTTGTTCAGCTATATTTACGCCTTATGAGAAGGGAAGTGGAAGTAACAAGGAGAGGTGTGTTGGTGGAACTGAGCAGCAGGAAGGAAATGACATTTCGAAGGAGGGAAAATGCAAATGGGAATCTAATAACGGGCAGTTCTAGGGAAGGGGACAGAGGAGGAGCGTACATATCCATCAGTCATCGTGCCGTCTATACATACGTGTCGTGCTCCGTGTGCCTCTGCATTGCCAGCAAAGGACTGAAAAGAGCACATAGGCTTCTTTCTCAAGTACAGCTTTCTAATTCACTCATCCATACCGATTACATATTCCTTTCCACCTCAAGTAAACAGGTGGATACAAGAAGACAGAAATAAATGAGAATGTAAGAAAGACGCACTCTTTCACACTCTTACAACCATCAGACTGAATGTATCATTTCTGCAGCTCCATGTGAGGCAAAGAAAATGAAATTACTTCTTCATGCACGGATTACAGTATTGCATACTGATTTTTAGGCATCCATTAAATGCAGTGTAAATAGTTTGTGCTCAGTCCTAAGGGTGAGGTGTTTCATTTGTTTATTTCTGTTAGACCATGGTTATTTTGCGAGCTCAAGGAAGTATCTCATCGAAAATTTTAGTACAAATGAGGGAGTTATTTTGGAAAAAGGGCGGAAAAGAGCTGCAGAGTGATAAAATGAAAGTCAAAAAGTACCTCAATTTGAAGAAAGCTGGAAAAAATAGTTTAGAAAAATACAGTAGAGGTGTGTAAGCCCAGAAACTACAGAAAAAAAAAAAAACAAAACAAGCAAAGTTATTGCACTCACTTTTATTTGTTCAAGACAGAAGAAAATTAGAGAGACACAGAAGGCAGCAGAGGGATCATACCAGACAACTTTCTGATGGATAATGGTCAATCCAATCTTGTTATTTTGTGTTATTTCTTTACGTATGCCTACCATCCGCCTGTTAAGTTTGGCTGCACATCACATCCACATCTTGAACACAATCTCAGATGGACTCAATTCTCACATTTTGTTCCTGAAGGAATAAGAAGTTCATTGAGGTGGAGGAGAATTGGAAGTCAGTAACCTTTAACATAGAACAGGCTACAAATTCAGGTTGTTTCATAAAAAGTAATCAATTACAAAAAAAAAATAAATTAAAAATCAGATTAGCAGGACAGAAACATAAACATTGAACAGAATAATAACTGATTTAAATTAAACGTAAGTACATCAGGAGGCTGAACCTTTCAGTCACAGCCTGTTGTGCTAGAGCACAGATATACAGACTAGTGAATTCTGTTGTTTCTGGTTCTTATGGAATAAATGTCACTTTGTGTCCCCTGACTGCATCTGAAGTCAATAAATCCATCTGCTGCCTTTCATGCATGTAGAATGCATTTACATCCCCTCCAAGCCATGTTCATTGACCAGCCTGATATAATTAAATGGTCTGCATGACACATTCAGATCATCGAATTTAAGCTATTAATTTAAGTATGCATATTGCAGCCTCTCCCAGCTACAGGAGGAAAGGGGGGCACAAATAGCAATGGTCCTAAGGTGCATCCCTTGCCATAGTAGGTTGTCAAGTGTGCTGCTAAGATATGTGACAAACAGCAAGTAAAAATAGCAGCTAATTCCAATGAGTGCAGTCTATTTTAATTTCTTTTTGTAAAACCCTCTCTCAGTGTTCTTGGTACTGTCTCTGCAGATTGAAGTGTGTGTGGAGAATAACATATATCTCCTTCTGTTCAATGAATATAACACCTTTACTCAATGGCAATATGTTAGCTCGTCAAAACTCGTCATCCTCATGCTACGCAATAAAACGTTCCTTAATGCAACACAGTACTATGTTGTTACCTACCTCACCTAGAAGGAAAATTCCACATAAAGTATTTTGTACCATCTGTTGCTTTGCCTAAGCAAGCTTTCCCTTTAGAAAATAATCCAGTGAGATGTTAATTAACATCTTGTTTGGAAAAAGTCTGAATAAACCTCTTGCATCAAACCACCCTTAACATACTAAATTATTTTTTATCATTCCCTGTCTACATCTTTCTTTTGACCCAAAGCATATTTTCTCTTTTTTTCAGAAACACTTGAATTTTGTTCCAATTTTGGGAGAAGTGCAAGCCAACCAGCTGTCAATAAATATTGCCCCATCTTATTAAAGACTAAAACTAGAGAGAATTAGCATTCTTTGGATATTGCTCCCACAAATACTATGGTTGCTTTTCATCGGTTCATGTGGACGTAACTTGGTTTTTCGAATAACGCCATTGCTAAGGTACCTACACAACTCCACTCCTGAACTGATGAGTCACAGAATGGTTTGGGTGGGGAGGAACTTTGAAGATGATCTAGTTCCAACCCCCCTGCCATGGGCAGGGTCACCTTCCACTAGACCAGGTTGCTCAAAGCCCCATCCAACCCAGCCTTGAACACTTCCAGGAATGGGGCATCCACAACTTCTCTGGGCAGCCTGTTCTTGTGCCTCACCACCCTCAGAATAAAGAACTTCTTCCTAATATCTAATCTAAATCTGCCTTCTTTCAAAACCATTACAAATCCATAACTTACGTTTTATATCAGGTTGTTTGGCACAGAAGTAGGATTAAAACCCTTAAGAGAAAAAGTGCTTTTCTCAGTCAGAATTAACCTAGATACATTTGTGCTGCATGACTGAAGTTTTGTCTCTTTGTTCACATTTTTTTGGCTAGGTCTGGCATATCCCTCACGAGAAACTGTGGATCTCAAGGGAAAGAAGAAGGGAAGAGACTGCAACCTATTATTCACCTGGGTGTTACAAAAATATCTTCCGCGTGTCAAGTGGTGCAATGTAGGTGGTATAATTTGACATTAATGTGCACTGCTACTCATCACCACACTTTTTAAAACTGTCTATGTCATTGGAATAGTGTCTACACACAAAGCAATTGCATTTTCTTGCCTTGCTGCAAAAAAAAAAAATCCTGATTGCAAAATAGCAGAAGCAGCTCAAAATAGGACTATCCCCCACTAAAATGTACATACCTGTATAGAAATATACATATGAAATATGATTTCCAAGTTTTTATTTTGTAGGACTTTATAGAAAGAGAGGTTTCTATTTTATAGTTTATCAACCAAAATAATTACTTTGCAAGTCTTCACACTGAGGATTTAAAGCAGACCCATGCAGTAATATGGAACTGAATTCTGAGGTTTAAATTAGATTATTAGCAGAATTGATAATTTTACAATCTACTTGGGAAAGTACTAGGCAAAAAGGTTTCATGGCATTCTGCCTTTCCATGAGCCATGTAGAAATATGGGCTCTGGTTACTTGGGCAACTGATCAACATCTTCACCTTGGCTGTAAATGCAATGCTGGAAAGAGATTAAGAAACGGAAACACAAAGAGGGAGCTAATTTAAATAGAAAAAGAATAATGCCTGGGATCATGAGCAGGGAAGTTGTTTTACTTGTTCAAAAGTACTAGAAAATGACCCAATTCTTACAACATGACAGTAAATTGTTAGGTGTCATTTAAAGAAGAGGTGCCAAGACAGTTTCAGAGCCCTTTCTCATCGAGTCTTAAAGAAAACACCAGATTCTAGTTACATAGAGGATGAAGAATGAAGGGAATACTTTGTACAAGTACAAATAAAACACATACATATTATCCTCTTCTGGCAGTAAGGAAACCTGGAACTTGAGAAGGTCAATGTTGCTTCTCTGGCGCACATCTTACTATTGTGAAAATAGATAGTATTTATTCGAAAACTACTTGATAGCATTGGACTACAACCTGGTTTTTTTCCACCTTATAATAGTGGCTGTATGATTCAAAGGGACTGGATACACATACATTATATATTTAACTTGAATATTATCAACATTATATAGATTAGGGACACAATTCTATTTCAATTTCTTGTTGTATTTTCTCTCCACTCCACAAAGCCTGGATTTTCAGTATTTTCCTAGGAAAGTTTTAGGGCAGCAATGTACAAAACAGCACTTTGAAGAACGAAGCAAAGCATCCGAGGTCATGGAAGCTTGAGGCTGAACATATGCTCTGAGCCTGATCCTCTTAGTAAGGGTGGGCACAATCTTTACTGTATAATAGGAAACTGTATTATCCCTGACATCGCTGCAACTGTCACTATAATACAGTGGCCAGCCCTGACACTGTAAGCGTCCGGTAAAGAGTCACCCAAAAAAAGGATCACAAGGTTACAAAGCTTACAAACCGATCTTAATAAATTGTTCCACCATCTAACCAAGTTAGCCTTTATTTCTGATCACTGGGACTTCTTGCACCTTTGTCTGTTGGAAGAAAGGCTCCTCTGTAACTAAATCGCTGTTCCATATAACAGGAATTAGAAATCGTGATCAAGCTAAATCGAACTTTTGTTTTAGCTAAGAAGATTGAGCCCACAGTTTTATTTTACTTCAATGCCTGTTTTTTAACCTCTTGATCAATCTATGTGCTTTCTGTATGCTCTTAATTTCTGTGGGAGGTAGAAGGGTTGAGGGACTCTGCTCTGATATTTTTTTGGCTACAGTTGGTGCAAAAGGATCTTCTTGTGTCCTGAGCGAGGAAGAAAACTGTGACAAAAAGGTGGGGCCTGTTGCTGAAAATACCCCTTATATGTTTCTTTCCAGTCTTATTAATCCCATTGTTTCAGTGGGTGTGCTCTCAGACGTGGTCAGACATCTGACCTCACACTAAGGTTTATGCACAAATTCGACTTCACGCACTGCAAGTTCAGAGACAAGATGTTTCTGCTGAGTAACAGTAAATGTTGTTCTTTGAGCCCAAACTTCCCATTGTCTCTCTGCAGAAACGAGAATGCAATTGCAAATACTGGTATCAACTTTAAAAAGCTCGCAATATCTCAAAGCGAGCTTTGTCCCTTCTGCAAAGATAAGTTAGGAAGTTTTTCTTGGTTTGTGTTTTGTGTGTGTGTGGCTTCGTTTGTTTTTGTTTTGGTTGTGGCTTTTTGTTTGTTTGGGTTTTTTTCTGTTTTGTTTCGTTTTCCAAACTAAGCACTGAGGGCAAAACTCACTCCTTTGAGGAACCCAAAGCATGGAGTTGATTTCTGCTGATCTCCTGCTCTGAAGCTGAAGAAACTGCAGAGCACGGACACAAAGCATCGTCACCTGCAGGATCCTCTCTCGTTTTTAAGTCTGCTTAATTCTCTGCATGAAATAAGGACAACAGGGTCTATTTTTGGTTTTAAATGTAATTTATTATGTATTTGTTGCTCGGTAAATGAGTTTAAGTGGCATACAATACTACAGAATTTCAACCTTACTTTAAAATCTGTCTTACAAATCAGTGTCATGTTGCTACTGGTTTAAGATCAGTGCTGTCAAATATTAACAAAATACAGGAAATATGTCCTTCTTTCTCAGGAAATGCTTGTGCCATTGAGTCAGTGAAACTGTTTCGGCTTAAGAGAATCAGATTTAAATGCTACTTACAGACATGCCTAACATAACAGCAATAAATATTATGTGAATATTAAGTGTTTGCTTAAATTCAGAAGCTAACAGATGAACTAATCCTGTGTTAGTTTTTCCTCTTCCTGTATGTAACATGATAAAACAGCTCGATGAAGCATTTGCTATTAAAACATTTCTGAAAATATTTTCAGGAAGTGTACTTTCTCTACGATACACCAATTTTGGGTCTTGTGCAATACTGCACAGAATATATGTATCTTCTTAATATATTACAGGTATGTATTCATTGATAGCTGAAGGGAGGAAAACTGAGAAAACTGTGCTTTTTTTTTATCAGGGATAAGCAACACTTTCATTTTCACCAACAGAATTGATGCTATTTGGTTTTGAATCCTAAACCACTTTATTTTAAATGTAAATTTATTTAAATTTCAGTGAAAATATATGCGATATCACTAAACTGATGAAACTTCTGATCATAACTCTGTACCTCAACTTTTCCTCTGTTTTCCTGTCTTGTAACTGGAGCCAGGTTATTAGATACAGGCTGGATTCCTGTATCTTATATGCTGGATTCAGCTTTGCCAAAGGGAAGGGGTTAATGGGAACATCACACTTTTGGTTCCCATCATTAAGCCCACAAGTTATTTACTCTAACTGCTCTTCTACTTTGTCCTTCCTGCCATGGTCTAAAGGATGATTCTGGTCCCACTTCCCACTGCCAGCTTCCAGCCCATTTACACTTAGAAAAATACGAGAAAAAGAAATAAAGAACGACAATGCTGGATCTATGGCAGCCAGGGGGCTTGCTTTATGCTCTAGCCACTTTTTGAAGACTGGTGCAATTACCTTTATTGTCCCAGCAGGTCTTTTCCAGACCTAACGTATAACATTCCAGGTCCTTCTCTTGCTTTGCAGAACCTCAGCAGTAAATTTCCAAATATTATTTCCCGCTTGCATCTGTCTGTTGTTTTGTCTCTCCCTCTCTTCCAGTTTATTTCACATATTCTGACACGATCCAAGAAAATAACAGATGGCAACTTCATCCAAGTGGGTGTTATCCATGAGGGACTGCAAAATAAGAGCTTGTTTTCCAATAACTTCCTGCCTTTCAGGTTAAAAGTTTCAGAAGCTACTGCAATTCTCTAATGTGAGTCTCAAAAGCGAGTTAGGATAGAATGCTTGGCTTAGGCAGGGAAAAATCTGTTGTTCACTGAGCTGGGATTGAGACCTGCTCTCAGACAAAAATTCGAATCCAGCCTCTGTTGACTAGATTTGGATGTGGGATTTCTAATGTGCAAAGCATGAGCGGTGCTGATAATATAGTCCAGCAGGAGAAACGGAGGTAGTATAAAGAAAAGTAAAGAATGAGAAGTTGGGTGGTAACGTGAGAAACGTCTGCTAAAAAACAGGAGGCAGATTAAAAGACTTGAGAGAGAAGGGGAGAAGAAGAATGAAAGAGGGAAGAAGGAAAGGGGATGGGACAAAGGAGGGAAGGAGGGAAGGAGGGAAGGAGGGAAGGAAGGAAGGAAGGAAGGAAGGAAGGGGGGGTATAAAACATAGGAGGGCATATTTAGTCACGCACTGGTTTTGCCGAACTCCTCCCGAGCACAGCTCCAATTCTTCAAAACTTCAGGGCTTCCCGCTGTGCCGAAAGACTCCAGTGAAAATAAACGCTGTGAAAGAGTTACAAACAACGAAACAGCTTTTTATTAGATCTCTTTCGGTAGAAATGGGATAAATAATGTCTGTATCTTGTCCCGACAATAAAGTAGGGAAAAGTTTTCTTTTTCCATTCCTCAACAAAAAGTATCCTTTTGATCAGCAAAGAGGAAGGAGTGCAAATACTTTGGGATACATACGGTGATTAGCTATGAAATGCAGAAGTAAGCATATGAAGCATGAGAAAATTTAGTTCAGGTCACAGATGAAGATTTAGCTTTTCCTTTTTTTGCTAGGCCCGCTCAGCCTACAGCTTAATCAGTACAGCAGGCTCCAACTAATATAATTAATAGCTATTGCTGAAGAAAAGGGTACATATTTTTAAAAATAGTGTCAGAACACAGAAAAAATACTGAGAATATAAAAGCAAAAGTAGGGGATAACCTTTAATTCTGGGATAAAGGGGAAAACAACTGAACTAGAACACAGACACCACTGAAGAGGTTTCATAAGGCACACAAAAAGGAGCAATTCAAATCAGATAAAGACACAAGCAGTTTGGTGGCTTTGTCTCACCTGCCTTTGGGTGTGTGAAGTAACCCATTCAGACCTGAGCTAATGAGGCAAAGTTGCCATTAGAAAGAAATAGATGTTTCAAGAGAATAATTCATCTGAACACAAATACTTGCTTTTGGTCGAGATGAATTGCCCTTTCAGGGTGTCTATTTTTTTTCTCTGACTATAACATAGACCTTCTGTTGACTGAGGCTGTTGAGGTACTGGAGAGAGTGCAGAGAAGGGCGATGAAGCTGGTGAAGGGTCTGGAGCACAAGTCTGATGAGGAGCAGCTGAGGGAACTGGGGCTGTTCAGCCTGGAGAAAAGGAGGCTGAGGGGAGACCTGATCGCTGTCTACAACTACCTGAAAGGAGGTTGTAGNGATGATCCTGAGGGTCTCTTCCAACCAAAATGATTCTGTGCTCAAACTTAGATGACTAATTTCTATTTGCTCAGGTTAGAGCAATTCAAGGCAACCCCGGATATAAACCGTCACCAAATAAAGCACCAAGAACTTGGTTGAGAAGAGGAAGACTTCTGTATTGGGTTTGGAAGGACCGTGGTGGGTTGACTCTGGCCAACAGGCAAATGCCCACACAGCCGCTCACTCACCCCCCTCTCGTAGAAGGCAGAGAATGAGCAACCATCTGTGTGGGTGCTGGCTGTTGGTTGGGGTCAATGCGCCACAACTTTATGTGTTAGTCAGTCTTGTACTAAAATCCTTTATTTTGCCTATTTGTCAGGAAGACTTTATATGTTGGTCAATCTTGTTGAATTCAAAGATTGCTAAATAATTGTTCACAACCCCCTGGAACTATAAATGCAATCTGAAATACAGCTATCGTTAAACATATTTTGCACTTTCAAGAAACAGTAGGAATCTAAATGATGGCTCTTTCACATGGACTTGTTAATAATGAGAAATCTTTCCAGTAGCAAGAAATATGGTTTGCGAAATATAGATATCATATTTTTAGCAGCAACATTTTGCCTGAGCTAACACACTTAGCAATAAATTCAAATTAAAATCTAGATTTCTTGATACTGACAAGGAAGTAAGAAGACTAAGAATGGTGAGTGAATTACTTATTTAAAAAACCATAGGGATTACTGTGTTTAATTGTATACACTCTTCTTATTTTTTCCACTTAATTTTTTTGGTGATTTCAGTGCAATGGCTTCTTCCATTTGTCTCCCTCTAGTGGATTACTCCTTCTGTGTGTCAGCAGAGTTTTTAATCTTGATTTTTTCTTTTCTCTTCACTTGTACTGTGTGGCTACAATTTTATTATTATAGTTGAAAAATCTATATGCAGCAATGCCTCTTCCATCCCTGATGACTGCATCTTTCAAGCTTGTATTTGTTCCTATTGCCCCAGGTATCAGCTGTCTGGGCTAAAATTCATGCAAAATATTCTCAATCCTCTTCTCCCTTTAAAGAAATATAATTATACCATATTGGTTTTCTGTCATTCTTCTGTCTCCCAAATCAGCCCAGGGACTGGCTCAGAATGGTGATCTGTGTAAAGCAGCCTTTTCAGTTGTCTAAATTAGGACCTGGTGAAATGAAGTAAAGCTAAGCACAGTTAAATCATGTCTCAAATATGGAATGCCTTTTCTAAAGCCTCCGGCAAGTATAATCTTTCAGCAACATAGATATATTCTAGTGCTTGATGGATAAAAGATAACATGGTGTGCTCTGTTTTTCAAAGGAACCATCCATAAATTGGGCAAAAAATATATTTAATTGTAACAAACATAGAATCTGTCTTGGGCTTATTTGTATCAGCTGTATTATGATCTTAGAGATTCTGTGGTGGATCAGAGCCCTTCTGTGTTTAACACCTATGAACCACCACAAAAAGGCTGTTTCCTGCCCCAAAGACCTTAAGCTACAAAGGCAGGGCAGGCAAAGGAGTGGACTCAGCAAGCAGAAGATGGGAATAGAAGGCGGTAATAAAAACTGACAGTGGCTACTGAATATTATTACTATTAGCATGAGCTGCCAAACGTGTTTGTGACTGCAGTATTTTATAGGCAGAGGAAAGGTTTCAGGTTTACAAATGAGGATCTGAGGAAGGAAAAGCTCATGACCCCTGGTACTGCTATGTCTGAAGGGGAAAACCTCTTCCAGAGCACAGGTTTATTCCTGTGAATACATTCAAATTGTACTGTTGATTTTCTTGCCTTTTGTGCTCATTCCAGACGGCGCTGCTGTTCAAGGAGGACATTAAATAGATTCTGTTGTAATTAAGCAATTAGCTGCACAATTAAATCTGAAGTTAGATAAATGCTGTGAGCCGCCCTCTGTAACTCCTTGTGAAGCGACACCCAGGTCGTTTATTCCCTGTTCACTGGATTCTCACCTTCTTCTCTCTTCCTCCTCCTCTCCTCTCCTCTCCCTTCTAGTACCAGTAATTAAGAACAATAACAATAAAATTCACTGTCAAGTTCCTTCATACGGAGTTACTGAGCCAGCACACTTTTACTTGGGTGAGCTGATTCATCTTGTACCAGCACAGAGAGCGGAGAGAGGAGCACATACCTCACCCCACTCCCCTTCGTGCATCTACCTAGGAAGGGATTTCAGGTGCTGATTTAGCATTACAAATAGTGTAAGAGGAAACTAGTACCTACCCCTCATTACCTACTGTACTGCCTGCTTCTATACTACACAATATAACAGTGGCTGGGCTGGCAGCCACTCTTTGTGCAACCTAAATTAAGTCCAAGCACACTCAAGTCTCACAGAAAAATTCCTCCCTCCCATGAACCCATTTATTGTTCTGCATGGACCCATTCTGCTAATGTCTACCCACTTGAATAACTGTACTCTTTCTTGGAAATCAAAGTATGACTGACCGGTTGCATGCAAACTGGGTTAAGCCCTTAAATTCTGAGCTTTTGAAGACAAAACTGCATCTGACGTGCTTTGCAGTGCTCTTGAACTACTTCAGTGTACTATGAAGTGAGAAAAGTAGAAACGAAGGCAAAGCTTTCAAGATGTCCTTAACCTGACCCTCAGACAAAACCAATGCTGAACACTGAGAAAGGAACTGTGAATGAAGAAGAACAGTGTCCCAAGTGTAAACGAAAGCTCCACAATCCCATTTAAGCATTCTTAGAACATTAATCCATTTAAGATATTGGGACAGCAAAGGACCATTGTTCAGGACAGCAAGTGAAAGTCAAGATGGGCTGGGTTACTCCTTCCGACACAGAGAGATACCACATTTCAATTCTTAAAAGATATTCAGCAAAATTTGAGACATTTTGTTATTGAAGAGACTCCATTGTTTGTTTTAAAAAGCAAAAACCCGACAGCCACTTGTAAAAGATAGAAAAAAAATTCGTGCCCTAATGTATAAGCAAAACGTACCAAATTACTTTAATCTCCTCATAATTATAATTTTCACATTTCTTTCACTTGTCATAAAGTTGAATCTTCCCAGATAGACTGTCTCATAAAATTATATGGTTAGCTACAGTACATCAAAGAGAGCAAGTGGAAGTAAGTTGCATATTCACACACACTGAAGTTCTGGTTGACCTAAAAAGAAAGAGGTTTTCGTACCTCCTGCCTATTCTCTTGCAGTCTATCCTTACTTAATGCAGTTAATGTTTCTTATTTTCGATTTGAACTGTTTCATCTGAACATTATGGAGAGGCAAAAGAAGCAGCTGAAACAATGAGATTGTATAAGGTTTGTCTTTGCCTAGTTCGTAAAAGACAATGCTGTTCTACTGAAAACATAAAGAGAATTCTAATCAAGTCATAGTTTCCCTGGAGAACTTGTGTTAAACAGTCTTGTCCTGAGAAAGTAAAGATTGTACTTCACTTCAGATATAGACTTTAGGTGAGATGAATATCAAACATTTTCAAGGTCTTTTCTTTGAGAAAGAAAAGCCCATTATGTCTTCATGACAGCTGGGTTTTTTTGTTTGGTTTTTTTTTTGTTTTGTTTCTTAAAGATTTTTTAGGTCATTCTTTAAATACAGATTTAATCAATTTTCAGTTTAAAATTCCTGGAAAAAAAAAATAATCTCATTCATTCTATTAAACACAAGAGATTATATCAATGCAACTCTGTGTGGGATTTCAAATCTCAGACCAGGTCATTCAGAGCTATTTTAAATCTGTACTTTCGTGCATGCAGCCCACGAAGATTTTCATTCGGGGCTCATGATGAGCAGGCTGTAACGCCTCTTCCCACAGATGACAGCACAGAAGGCCCAGTTCTCTGTATTTTATTTACATTGACAAGGTCGAGGGGTCAGGCTGCTGCTGCTGAACTCTGCTCTTAGGCAGACCCAGACCATATGCCAGCAGCGGAGTCACTGGCAGCTCCCTCGAGCAAGGATTTAGGATATTAATGTCTAAATGGAACAGTTGGGTGCTCACCTCAGCCTTCCTTCTGGGCTAAATCTTTCACCCACAGCTCTACCCCGTGGCCGGCCGGGCAGGTTGATGATTTTTCAAGAAAGTAATGCCCAAAGAGAGTTCAAAGGTTCAGGAGTGAGGCAATAAGTATTTTCATCTTTGGGGATTGTGTAAGCCCCACAAATGGCCTCAGGCCCTACTGAACTAATGTTGCAAGTTCCGCAGCTAGGCTAAGTAAAAGTTCTGTTTGTTAACAGCAAACACGAGCTTGTGAGATTGCCTCACAATTTAAAAAACGTTGGTGATACGTGGAATTAGCCTGTGCTTAACAATGACAACACGGAATTTTAATGGGGTAAGATAAATCCTCTCTTCGGGAACTTGGGCATTTTACTGATGACGTTGTGACCCTTTAGAGATTATTGTGTGCAATACCCTGTAGACAGATAGCAAAATGCAATCCATCGTGACATAAACACTAGGAAAAGCCCAAGTGTTTATAACCTAAGGATAAAGGAAACCTACCATTTAAACATAAAAAGATACAGATTTCAGGTTATCTTCGATCGGGTATTTTTGCTTAGCTCTTAATGTAACAGCTTTACCAACATTTTGTGGCTGCCTTTGAGTTGTGGGCTGGGTCTGGAAAAGCTTTAGGGTATAGGCACATGGGACTGGGATGGAACTACCATGTTTTACCCGGATACTACCCACCCACTCTACTAACCAGCTTTGTGTACAGTTGTAGCCCACCCCAGTTGTAAAGTAAAACACAAAATACAAACCACTGAAGTTTATTTAGTAGATATTTTACATCAGTGTTGGGGTGGGTGAAGAGCATACAAGAGTTGTTTTAGAGGATCATGACAACCATGAAGGACACAGGAAAGGACACCAGAAATCTTTGCCATTGAGCATATGTTTGATGCAAGTACAGCTAAATCAAATAAGCCACAAATGAGCTGATACCCTACATTGGTGATTAATCTGTATCAGAATTAGCATGGCCAGCAGGACTAGGGCAGTGATTGTCCCCCTGTACTCAGCACTGGTGAGGCTGCACCTTGAATCCTGTGTTCAGTTTTGGGCCACTCACTACAAGAAAGACATTGAGGTGCTGGAGAGAGTGCAGAGAAGGGCAATGAAGCTGGTGAGGGGTCTGGAGCACAAGTCTGATGAGGAGCAGCTGGGGGAACTGGGGCTGTTCAGCCTGGAGAAAAGGAGGCTGAGGGGAGACCTGATCGCTGTCTACAGCCACCTGAAAGGAGGTTGTAGCATGGAGAGTGTTGGTCTCTTCTCCCAAGTAACAAGTGATAGGATGAGAGAAAATGGCCTCATGTTGCGCCAGGGGAGGTTTAGATTGGATGTTGGGAAGAATTTCTTCACCGAAAGTGGTGGAGTCAGCACCCCTGGAGGGGTTTACAAGACATGCAGATGTGGTGCCTAGGGACGTGGTTTAGTGGCGGACTTGGCAGTGCCAGGTTAACAGATGGACAGGATGATCTTAAAGGTCTTTTCCAACCTAAACAATTCTATGATTCTAAAAGATAAATTCCTGAGTTCCTCAGATTGAAGTAGTCCCTGCCCAGGTGCTGTCCCCTTCAGCAGCAGGGACAGGATCTCACATGGATTTTCCATCTTTCTCTTCTTCAAGGGGTCATTGTCTTTTCTAGTGTTAACACTATGCTATATATTCCCAAACTCTTTTAGCTCCTACATACACATTGTTAATACACACTAAGCTTTATCAGGCTATGAATATCTGTGAAGCCAGTGAAATCACTGTTTCTGATCATCTCACTAATTTTGTCTGAAAATCTCCATATCAACAGCAGTTTAATTTCAATAACCTAACAATACCATTTAATTCCTGAACATCTGAGTTCATGCAGTTCTGAAATCACTAAACTGCTCTATATTAGTCTACTGGAACATTTTATATATTTCTAGAGTTAAAAGAAATAACTATTATGGAAATCAAATAGAAACAACCCTCTTGCCCCAGAGTCCCAATAAACGCAACAGCAGGACATCAGAGATCCCCCCACCACACAGACCAACAGCATGAATGAACCAGATCAGTGGGCTTCACAACTATTTCTGTCAGCAGCAGAATACTGGGGGTTCTAGTGTTGTCCAAGACTCACAAAAACATAGTGGTCATGGTGCTCTCAGCCCCTGTCTGAATCTCATCCTTCATTGCTTTAGTTCATGCAGCTTTGTACTGTCAGGCTACATCCATCTAGCGGCTTTTCCCTCTCCCCCACTTCCCCTTTGGGTTCCTTGTGATCAATTCACTGTTTTTTCACTATCCCTTCAGGGCTGGCTCCTCATCCCTCTGCTTCCTCAGCCTGGGGAAAGGAGGAGCACTGAAGGCACATCAGAAACTGTCTTTGTCTGCAGCGCTCCCTGGCCTTGAAGGAGAAATATTAATAAGTGGGGGTAGTCTGGCTCAGTCAATGCGGTCTTATCCTAGGTCATACTTCATACAAACAGAATATAAGTTAGCTAGTAAACTATAACAGACTTCCCCAGTTTTCACAAGTTCGTGATTAAGCAAAAAATCAGGGTCATCAAAAAGCATCTTTCTGAAACCTGAATGACTCTCTTAGCAGAATTCTAGCCCTGGTTCTAAAGCTTGGGAACAGTGAAGCTCCTAGTTTAAGAATTGTTTTCATGTGGGTAAAACCAGATGCAGATTTATCAGGCAGGACGGAGGTTTAAATCTTCTTTAGTCTCTCCTTGGCTCTCCAGTAGCACCAAGGAAGGCAGTAAGCATTTCCCTCATGTGATACGGCTGCTCCGTTGTGTAGCCTTCCCAGTCACATAAGGGTTATAGCTGCTCCTGAGTAAAGCACTCTTTTTTCTTTTCTGAAAAGTGGCTAAGCTATTTTTGTTCCAGTTTTCAAAAGAAGTCTTCAGCCTGAGGCAGAAATTCAGCATGCAAAATTTCTGCCCAAATTACTAAAGAATGGTGAAGTTATGAACTACTGAAAACAGATGGAGTTTGGCATAAAAAATTGCAGATGCCACAACTTATGGCCCTCATACTCTCCGAGCATTTATGTTGTAACACATATATGAATGTGAATATGCAGTACCATTCAGCAATGTACGTGTTTTTTTTAAAAAAACCTCTCTATGTTCCCTTTTTTTTTAANCTGCTAGGTCAACCTTTCAGTGAGCAATCAGACGGCAAGAACTTCCTTACCTCGATGTCATTATTTCTTACAAAAATCAATAATGACTGTATCCTTGCTGTTTTAGTTCAGTGTAACAGTGCAAACAGCACAGAATAACACAGAGGGGTTTGAACATATACTAAGGAAGCTAATGGAGTCCATGTCAATTTCTTGAAAGAATTTGTAATACAAACAGAGAACAAAAACCTTTCAGCTCTTAATTAAAAAGGCAGTAATCAGATCTTCTGGGGTGGTAAATCTATTATAAACACCATTTGTAGAACAAAACCTAGCTTTGACTCTTGCCTATTTTATAATAGTGCAGAAGGAAGAGGTGGATATTTAAATAATCATTAGATGCAAAGAAAGAAATTATGAATGAAAGCCAGTTTAGCAAGAACCAAGAGATAAGACACTTTACCAAAGAACCTTGGTATCTTATTGGTGGATCCATTTTTTAAACGAACTTGGATTAAAACAGGGGATAAATTTAGGGTTTGTGTCAACAAAGGAACAGATGTGCATTTCCATTTTTATTTGATTTATATTGTTCCCAATCGATTCCATACAAGAGAAGCACCTTCTGGTATTACAACGACTCATTATAGTGAATTAGATTGGCTCCATGGAAATCAGTACTTATGTTTGTTCAAAATTGATCCACAGCAGAAGAAAACAAGCCAGACACTCTCTACATCTAGTTTCGAAAGCAAGCCATCAGTGGCTACAGATAATTTGAGAAAACAACTATAAATTTTAAACCAAAGAAACTAATTTTGCCTAACTGAAAAAGGATACGAAAGTAACCTCTTGATATCAGGAATGAAAATTATTGGTAAGCACAGCCAGCCACTATGGCTTGACTTTCTCTGTTAGTATCGTCAGAAGGAACCCACACCACTACGGAATTGTATAAATTTGAATAGGCTTCCTTTTTTGCCTCTTCACACTTTCTGGACATAGTTTAAAAGAAATTTAATGTTAGACCTATGCTCTAGACAAAGGTTTAACAGTAAATGAAGACTGACTGGCTCCTATTACTGCAGTTCAGCCAGAACGTTTGTGTAAAACTCCGGTCTTGCTACATTCAGTATGAGATTTCCTACGAACTACAGATGAAGCCAGGATTTAATGTCAGCTGTCTTCTCTGTTCTTGTGTAGGAGAACTGAGTACAACTCGGCAGAGATGATCCATTGTTCTTTACAGTCTGCACCTGTGTCTAATTTAGTCTTGCAGCTAGAGCTACACAGCAAAGTAGCTGACAGCTACTAGAGAGAAGAGTCTGGAAACTGTCAACTCAGAGAGATGCTTTTTTAGCTCTCGCTCTTTGGAATAAGTTCTTTTCTGTTTAATCAAAGGAAAAGTATTTTTGTTAAGAAACTTCACGTTCCAAATAAGAATGCTGTTAAGCCAGGGAATGAAAATATGAAATAGCTGTTTGTTACCAGTGCTGTAAATCATCTGTGAAAGCCTTCACAAACACACCAGATGCAGACTGCTAAATCCTTCCACTTCATGACAGCACTGAAGCACTGACAGAATCGTGCTTTCCATAGAGAGCAGTGAGCAAGTACCAGATATGTAAAGCATATATGCATTGGTTATGATTAGCAAGTGAAGCAGATGCCATATTCAAGAAACATTGTAATACTGTATAGCCAGATAAAAAATCACGTATGGGTATACACATCCATATACAAAAAACAAGTAGGTTCTGTACATTCACATTATTATACTAAATTTTGAGTGGTGTCATGACTGACAGTATAGCATAAAAACAATGCCGCATTCAAGTTTTGCACTTAATTATTTATGTATATGTGTAAACATGTATATATTCAACAAAATTTCTCTCTACATAATTATGCACAGAGACAATGTTTCCATTATAAGTTCCCAGCAATGGTTTGAAAATAAGTAAATATAGTTTTGCTGCAAAGTTGGAGGCTGAACTCAAGGCTGAATTTAAAGTTTTGGAGAAGTTGACTAATTCAGAATTTTAAGATGCTCTAAAAAGCAAAACATTTCATAGATGCATGACTCATAAAGAGCTAAACTTCAGGCATTTAGCTTTATAGTTGTACATATATACACACACAGAGGTAAAAGGAAGATCTGTGTATTCACAGTGTGAAATTACTGAGAGTCTGTACAAAATTTTGAAGTGTCTCGTTATTTCCAGCATAGCATACAATCTATTCCGTATTCAGGTTACGCATTTAACAGCTTGCACATCTGTTGCAATTTATTACTATTTCTTTTTTTTTTTTCTATAGATATGACAAGAGGATCAATGTAATATTCTAATTTAATATCTCAGATTGGTAACATATATTCATAAAGGACTCCATTGTCATTTTGCCTCATTGGCCTTTACTCTGTTCCACCAGACCTTGTTACTTAGCCTATCTATCTTTAGCCTGCATCATTTGCAATCTTCAGCTTACAAGAAATTAGGGCAATATCCATAAAAGGATGTTTCAATTTAGTTTACCCTGCCTTAGACCCAGAAAGCAGGTTCATAGACCTATATTAAGTACTAAGAATAGAATTTATACCCAGCCAACACGCTAGCCAATGGGAAATGCTGAAGGTCATGAAATTTTACCCCTCTTAATTGTTTAAAGCAGCTAATACTGAGCTGCAGGAATGGATCTAGGACTACATCAACATTCATAACGCATAATATAATCTGGGGGCTTAGAAGTCAAAGTTGTGTATGCTAAAACAGACGCTTAGCTTGCTCGTTAGTGGCTGTCCCCTGGGACAACTGTTCAATGCTGAAAACATGCAGGAATTAGGAGATTTACTGGAGAGAAATTCTCCCGGCCCCATGGACACTGAGATACCTAAAACCCGAAGTACAGGTGATAAAGACTGTGGCTTCTACTTTCTGCTAAGCTCCCTCACTATCTTTTTACAGGTGCTGAGATCCAAGCTTCAGCTGGATTTTCCTTGAAACTAGGCTCAGTTTGTTATCGTGAAAGCTTCAGCCTTTCACAAATTGTTGTAAAATTTACTCCCAAGCTTTTAGACACATCCAAGAGCAGTAACTTTAATTGAACGAGCCAGTTTTGAAATCCACTTCAATAAATAACATTTTTGTAAAATCTCACATCTAAGCCACGCATGCGCAAAACTTCACTCCTGAATAACTCGGTTCAAATTCTTCTTAAGGTATAAAAGTAACATAATCATGAACACAGGTGAGGGGTGGCACTGGGACAGAAGGTACCGTGAATTCAGGAGGATTTAAGAAGTCAGAGGTAGGAAATACCTTCGGCACAAGGATTTTACCTCAGCCACCGCAGCCCACACCAGGCGTTCTAGGGTGTTTTAAACGCTTCCAGCTATGGACTTCAGCCTCTTCCGTACAAAGAAAACTCCAAATAGGGAAAAAAAAAAAAACAAAACACGTCGTCTTCAGAGCTGGCACCCCAATTCTTCTTACAGAACATACCGGGGTATCAGCGCCCGAACAGCGGCCGGCGCTGAGGGGAAGCTGAGGGGTCGCTGGGGGCCCGGGGTGCCGCCCGCCATCGCCTCTCGCTCCGGCCGCGCCTGCCCGGCCTGAGGGTGCCCAGGGCTCCCCATGTCATTGCCTCCCCCTCCGGCCAGGTCCTCCCTACTCGCTCCGGCACAGCTGGGGACGAAACGAGCCCTGCCCGCCGTCCCCAGGCACCCCTGCGGCACAGGCAGGCTCAGCCCGCGGCCGCCCCCGCCGGCCCGTACTCGCCCCGGCCGCCGGTCGGCCCGGCGCTGGTTTCCGGTGGGACTTTGTGCCTCTGCGTTTCCCTTCCCCGCCTCGGCTCGGCCCGGCCCGGCGCCCTGCCCGCAGCCCCATGCAGTCCCGGGTGCTGTGTCTGGGCGGCGGGCCCGGGGCTCCCGCTGCGCGCAGGGTCCGCCTGCTCCTGGGGCAGGTGCTGGGCGGCGGCGCGGCCCTGGCGCGGTCCGGCCGCCGGGAGGCCCGGGCGCTGCACAGCTCAGGTAACGACCCCGGCCCCCGCGGGGTGGCCCGGCCCGGGATCCCTACAGCCCTCACTGGCCTCCTTCGCCCAGGCCGATCCGCAGGCCCTGACGGCGGGCACAGCGTGTGGGCAGCGCCGCTCTGCCCTCAGCCGGGTGGCCCGGGGGAGGCCCGGGGGCAGGTTTGCACCTCACGGGCTGCTGGCTTGTCCCGTTGGTGCTGCCCTGCATGTTTTCTTTTTTAATGAGTGTTGCGTGAGAGGAGGGGGCAGAGTTCAGTCGCAGGCTGGCAGGGTCGCTTAGTGTGGCTTTCCACGGCTTCTCCCCCAGAGCGTTTGACCTGCAGCGAAGCAAGGAGAGCCCTGCAGCCTGTGCCTGTGCAAACCGCTCTTCTCCACCCAGCGCCTCGCCACGCTTCTGGTTCTGCACTGCCTGGCTTCGTCCTTCCTCTGCTGGCAAAGCCACAACTGTGTCAGGGGTTGCCAAGGCTGGTGTGTGTTTGGTTGTACCTGCAGCGCACAGTGGTGAAACGGGGGGTTGACCTTGAGCTTGCGTGTGGTAGGAGGGATGAGCTGAGCTGTCCCGGAGTGTCCTGTGGTGACCCCGGAGAACAGATGAGGGGCCCGTGCGGAGCAGAAGTGGCATTTGGAAACTGTGACATATGCCTGTGGTAGCTGGCGCTTTTCTGGATGAATGCCGAAAGCAACAAAGCTACCAAATACAGAGCGGGGGTGGCAGGATGACAGCAAGTGATTCTGAGACTGGGGTACTCTCTAAGGCTCTTCATTGCTCCCCCTTAATACCATATATCTCAATTTTAATTTTACTATAATCTGTTTATTAGTTGACAGGTTCATTTCTTTGAATACATGCTTGGTTTCTCAAAGCTTCCTCAAGAAGGAGGCCTTTGGGGAATTGGAAACGATAAAATTCCCTCAAGGATTGTTGAATAGAAAATACTTCATTTGTGAAAAGTACTAGAAAAGCTAGGGTTATTTATCTTGAAACAAACAGGAATTAAGTGAACAAATTAACAAACAAGCACCTGAAGAGGATAGCTCTGGACTTTTCTGCGCTTTGTTGGGATGAATAACCTTAAGAAGAAATTCAGCAAAATGAAATGGTAGCAAATGCAGTATTACTAAAAATACTTCATAATTTTCATGTGCTGTGGAATGTAACTGAGCATAACTTAGCAATATTCATGAATACACTGTACATGTATATGAATAATAGAAGTATTCCAAGTTGCAATCAATGATGGTAATAGTTTTGGTAGAAAGATTTAACTCTCAAAGCTCCAGACAATCTTGTAGTTTATTAAAGGCAGGCTAAGATATAATATTAGGGATATTTGCCCTCCCAGCACCTGAGACATCTCATTCACTATAGTGCTTCCTGTGCTCCTGTGTATTTGGCCCCTTGATATTAGGGATACTGTTTATTATTTGTTTGGGTTTTTTAAAATTAATTTTATTTTAAATGTGATTGCACATCTTCTTGCTGGCCCTATCACTCTTTGGAGGTTACCGAAGTTACAAAGAGATGGTCTGAAATTTTGTGCACATTATATGTTATTGCTATTTCTATGCAGCTTCTGTAATTGCAAGTCTTGTTGTAAGCAGTTTTGAGGTTGGGTGTCTCTTCCCTAGTGATAAAGAAAATATTTCTGAAAGGCCTGGGAGCTGTTAACAGTCAAGTAAATAGCAAATTGTTGTCTACCCAGTAATTTGGATCTGACATCGCTGCCAGATCGGATTTACTCTCTGTGATGGTACCTTTTAAGTGTAAGGGAGAAATTGTTGTCAGTTTTTGTCTTGTTATATGTGAAGGACTCATGCTCAGCTTTTTAGCTTTGTCTTTGTAATGCAGATATGACCTGCTGGTGCAGTGGGGGCTGTGGAGGAACTGCTAGAGCTTTCTAGTAGTAAAACTTAAGAGAAATCTCAAAGGCAGAGGCACACGGTGACTAAAGTGTAGTGAGAATAGCTAGGAAAGGTTTGGATTTGCACAACTCATTTATTGAGGGAAATGCCATTTATAGTAATAAATGCAAGGACGAATATCAGATTCATTTTTTTAGTCCAGGTTTTATGTTTTCTTCCAAAAGACTAAAGAAAAATCAAGTTTTTGTAGACTGCAGAGTTATTTGTGATGAATTATTATTTTAAACACAATATGAGCTGAACAGAGTGAAGTTCTCTGTGACTTGGTTCACTGGCATTTAATTATTTGCATCCATCTGTATGTAATGTGAAACTTTAAAAAAAATCTGACAGAATACACAATATCAGAGATGCTTTAAGGGGTTGGTGGGAATAAATGCTGAACTTAGTGAGAATTGAAGAGCTGAAAATCAAAAATCGTTGCCTGACAGACAGTACAGGCAAAGTAATATTTCTTGTGTGCTCTGCTGCTCAAGGTACATAAAACAACTTAGACTTTGTCACGTGTGTAGGCCAAAATATGTACTAGTTTCATTAACTGTTTTCTGCAGCTCTGCCCATCCAGGTTTGCTTCCTATGCTTTCTGAACCATGCTCAGTCCCAATTTCTGATCAAACCCATATTTAAAGCCTAAAAGGCCTCAGTAATACATACAACAATATCTGCTGAGCGTAACACAGTCAGTTGTGAAAACTGTATCAGACTTCAGAATCCTGTAATGTTAATCATCAGTGTACAGGATCTAAATGATTGTGGTAAAAATTTATAATCTGAAAGAAGACTACAAATGGGACCGTGTGTTTAGCAGAGTTTTGGGGTGTTGTGGTTTTGTTTCTTTGGGTTTTTTTTGTTTTGTTTTTTTTCCCCAGGGTCTATTACTATCCAAACACTAAAGAAATGANAGACTTCAGAATCCTGTAATGTTAATCATCAGTGTACAGGATCTAAATGATTGTGGTAAAAATTTATAATCTGAAAGAAGACTACAAATGGGACCGTGTGTTTAGCAGAGTTTTGGGGTGTTGTGGTTTTGTTTCTTTGGGTTTTTTTTGTTTTGTTTTTTTTCCCCCAGGGTCTATTACTGTCCAAACACTAAAGAAATGGTTGATGATATAGATGCTTTCCAGCACATTCCCTTTTCCAGCTTCACCTGTGTCGTTATTTTGCTGAAGTTCACGTGTTGACAGCTGGGGCTGTGGTTCTGACAATGTTTTTTTCACTCGCAAAACCTATTTAAGAGACTTCATTCTTTCATCTTTCTCTTAACATTCCTGTTATTGTTCATTGCCTCCGTAGTTGTACTTACAGGGCTATATTGTGACTGAAATGATTCCAATGATTTGATTTATGGCGAGGCCAACAAACAGTTGTTACGTCAGCACAGAGAAGGCAGCAAATGGAGACGGGAATTTTCAATGCCAGTTGTCTGTGGAAGTTTGTGGAGTTATGTTTGAGTTATTTCTAATTATTCTGACATTTAAGAGACAAAAGGTTGGTGGCAAAAAAATAGTGTCTTTTATTAGACATGCTGATATAGCCAGAAAAAAAGGGATGAACTGCCAGCCAGATAAGTTTCTGTGCACTCTTTGGTAGGGTTTCACTGTTGTTGCCGTGAGCGGATGTCAGTAAATAGCTTCTGAGTTTTAATGTTTCGTGGTTGTTCAAAATTTAAATTTTCCTGTTTAGCAACTGTTGCAGTCCTGCTTCCTGTTGGTGTCCTCTGCAAATCCTGCCCATTTTAATATATAAGACTGAAGTTACCTGCTTGGCATACTCAGGGAGTTGGGATAGTTGCGTAGGAAATGCCATAGTGAATTTTAAAGCTCTTTTGTCTATTTTGGTATCTTTTCAATAAATGAGAAGTTGTTGTTTTTTTTTTTAAATCTGTTGGTTTTCCGTTGCAGTTGAAATATGTTATTGAAATTATGCATTTGATACCTAAGATCAGTTTAGAACAAACTGATAATTTGGCTTTTCTTGCACTGAGCAGACTGTGCTTTAGGAATCTTCATATAGTTTTAAAACACTGTAAGCTAATTTTCCCAGAAGTAGCATTGGCCACAGGAGATTTGAAAGGGAACGCTGGGGACGTGGTGGGCATCTGTTACTGTATGACTAAGAGGAGGTGGTGAGTATCGCTTTCCACAGACAGCTGGCAGAAGCCTCCCCCTCATGCGGCCTCGTGTTCATGGGGGATTTCAACCAGCCAGACATCTGCTAGGAGGGCAGTCTGGCGTCGTGCATGTGCTCTTGGTGGTTTCTAGACTGCGTGGGTAAGAATTTTGTAACGCAGATGGCAGAGAGCCGGGTCGGGGTAACTTCACTTCATTTGCTGCTCACAGGTAGGGAAGAACTGTGGCTGTTTTGGTCATAGGTGGCAGCCTGGATCGCAATGACTATAACATGATTGAGCTGTGGATCTGGAGGAAGGCTGGGAAGGTGAGCGGCAGAATTAGGATCCTGGGCTTAAGGACTGCAGGCTTTCACTTATTCAGGAGACTGGTAGGTAGAATTCCTTGGATAACAACCGTGAAAAAGGGTGCCCAGGAGACCATGTAGATTTTTAAAGAAAACTTAAAGACAGCTCGAGGAATGAACCATTCCACAGGGCAGGAAGATCTGGTAGTTCAGCAGGAGGTTTGCTTGGCCAAGCAAGAAACTTCTCAGTCAACTAAAACACAAAAAAGGGGCATACAAAAGTGGACATAAGGACAGACAACAGAAGAGGCGTGTAAAAGTGCTATTTGGTATGTAGAGACAAAATCCCTACCATCTGTCAAACTGCAGATCTTTAGTCCAGAAGGGCCGTGATAAACTTGATAAACTTGAGCCAACAGAAACCTCAAAAAGTTTGAGAAGTATGAAGTTCTGCTACTAGGCTTAAGTGTTTCTGTGTGTCACTACAGACTGGGGGGGGGCGGGATTGAGAAGCAGCTTTGTTGAAAAGGCTGTGAGGTTGCAGTAGTTGTCTGGTTGAATATGAGCCAATGCCTCATAGCAAATAAGGTGAACCACAGACTGGGCTACCTTAGGGGGAAGGTGAGCAATGGCAAAGGGATGATTCATCTCTAGAAAGCACTGGTGAGGCTCCACCTGGAATACTGTGTCTGGTTTTGGGTTCCCTAGTTCTAGGGAGATATTGAGAAACTGATGGAGTCCACTTGAGGACTACCAAAATTGTTAGAGGCTTAGAGCACCTGATGGTGAGGAGAAACTGAGGCATCTGGGCTTGTTAGTCTTGAAAGGAGAGGCCTAAAGTAGGAGAAATCAGTTGGCAACTTAGGGTTATAATTGCAAAGATGAAGAAGTCTTAACTTTACTTAATAGTGGCAAATAATGTATTATATCAAGAGAGGGTCATCACAAATCGGGGCTTGGGAGGCTCCGACTGGACAGTAGGACAAACCTTTTTACTAGGAGAGTAGTGCAGCAACAAAAGTTGGCTACAAAGGCTGTGAAACATCCATCCTTGAAAGTTTTTGAGACTCAGTGAGCCAGAGCCACAGTTCACCAGATCTGGTCTTGGTGGTAAGCTGATGGTGAGCAGGAAGTTGGAGAAGATGCTTCTGAGTCCACTCCAACGAGTATTTCTAAGGTGTTTTGGTAGTTGATGGAATGGGCGACTTAGCACTTCTTTGACATGGTAAGTGTATTACTAAGACATATTCTGAAATGTATATATGAAGCCTATTTGAGGTCATCATGGTATTAAATGTATTCAAATCTGACTTTTAACATCTTAACACTTTTGTAATTGAGCATCATCGGGCTCATTACCCTTAGGGTATGCTATTGGCCCTAATGAAAAATAGAAATGATTGTGAGCTTCCTGCATGACTGGATGTCAGAAAAGAATCCACATTTATGTTGTTGATCCTCAGCTAATGAAGAAAAATGGAGGAAAAGGATCACTTCCTAGAGTAAAGACCAGGATTTTATTTTAATGACGCTTTGGACTTGAAAGAGAATCATTAGCCTAAAGCAGATAATTGAAAAATCGAACATTAGCTTCAGAACTATAAATTAAAAAATTAGAGGGTCTAACAGTAACATTGAGTAGAAATTGGGTAATACTCAGCTTTTATATTGGAAGTCATTATTTTGGTTTCTTAGAGGGAAAAACTTTATTTTGCTCAGAAAAAGAAGGGTGGCTTTAATGAAGATTTATTTGCTTACAAACCCAGTGGGTGTGGGGAATGGGTTTCTGTCTCTCATACTCATGGGTTTGGAGGGCTGCCAGTACTGCTATAAGATGCAGAATAGGTTACAGTACTACCCAGTGACTGTGTGTAATGTTTGCAGCCATGAAGGTGGCCAGTAAGGGCCGGTTTGAAAGGAGAGAAATATAAGTTGTATAGATAGGGCTGCCTTTTTTTTTTTTTCCTTCTTTCTTCTTTTCCTCTGAGTAATATATGCAGAAAAGTTGAGGAAAAAGATAAAACAAATCCTGGAAATTGTCATTTCTGTTTCTTCAAAATAAGTTGGCTCTTCAAGGATGAGGGCTGGCACTCTTTCCTGTGCCCTTATGGAAATGTGCTGGATAAATATCAGCTAAACACATATTTTTATTTTTTATTTTCCTTCACATTAGAATGAAATTAAGACCTGGAAATACACATTTGAATATAATAGAGATTTTTAACTTTCCTCTGACAGGTGCGATCTTATCACACAGAAATTAATGTTAGCAGAGCTTAGCACCTTCACAGTTTTAATATGCTCTTGCTGTTACTGGCTTTTGAGACCAGATGGATGGTCTGTGTACAAGTGAATGTGTAATATACTAAGATGACTGTTGGAATGTGTTAATCTCACATAAATTCAGGACTAAAGAGGCCAAAAGACAATAATTTCAGCCACCTAAAAACTTGGCATTCCTGGAGCTTCATTGTAGTGTCTCACAACCCCCCTGATAATATAAAGATTTACAGACAAGATTGGAACTGTTTCTGTTGTGCACTCAAAAAACTAAAGACACATATAGATCTGTGCAGGGTGTTGTTTGTGGTTTTTTTCCCTGTAGGATTTCTTGATTTAAAAATAATCTTTCCAAATGTGTTCATTTCCTACTTTTTTCTTAATATGTTATTTCACCAGAAAAATGGCGAGTAGAAGAAATTATTTTTTTTTCTCCTTCTTAAGTTCTTAAATTGTAGTTGAGGTGCAATCTGTTTATCTTCATATACAACCAGTGTTGCTGTGAATAATTTAAGCAGCAGCGGCTTTTTCTTCTCAACATATAGGAAAAAATAGTAGGATTAGGGAATAGTCTCTTCCTGGGAGTGGGAGAGGAGAAGAAGGATAGTTGGTGTGGTACCAGCTTTTAAATAGAAGACAGATCAAAGATGCCAAGTGCACAGTAAAGCTGCATCTTCAAGAAGCCTCCTTGCTGAGATCATAACAGAAAAGCATCTGTAGTGGGTCAGAACAAAGGTCCATTGGGTCATACTGTTCCATATTGGAGAATGGTGAGTACGACGTACTCTGCCCTGGTGATGCCACATCTGGAGTACAATGTGCAGTTCTGGGCTCCCCAGGTGAAGAAGGACAAGGAATTACCGGAGGGAGTCCAAC